>SSNP01000262.1:241715-253737 GCA_006937955.1 Pachypanchax playfairii
GGGGATTTCCTTAGTTTCCTTAGTTTTTTTTTTTTTTTTTTTCTTCTGGAAATATTTTCTAAATACTTTCCTTCTGATTTGTGTGCTGTGCTGATTGAATTTTTTGCTTGATTTGTCACTTTTTTGCCACTTGTTATGATGTGTAACCATGGCAACAAGAGACTTGTTTACAAGAAAGAGCAGCTAACTGACATTTCTAAGGCTGAAATAATCCTGAAATTGAAACTCTGGATCCCTGATGAGCTCAAAAGAAGAAGACGTGATTGCAGAGCAGGAGCAAAGTGAAGAGAGAGAAAGAGGAAGTTCAAACCTTCACTTTCATCAATCATATTGACAAATGTGAGATCTCTTTGCTAACAGAATGCTCTCTGTTGAAGACCCAGTCAGAGTATCAGGAATGCGGCATCATGTGTTTTACTGAGACATGGCTAAAGGAACATATCCTGAACTCCAGCGTGTCTCTGTCTGGCTTTCAAACAATACGGACAGACAGAGATTTGAAGGGGAGTTTGTCAGCTGATCACATCTGCAGTCACCTGTTGGGGTAGCAGCATCAGAGCAAGTGACATGAAGAGGCTGAACAGATGGAGAAGGAGGACTGATTCTGTCATGGAGACTGAACTGGAGTCTCTTGAGTTGATTGTCCAAAGGAGGATGAAGAACATGATGGAAAACCCTCATCATCCTCTTCAGAACACAGTAACTCAACAACAGAGTGTCTCAGTTAGAAGATTCTTCATAATCCGCTGCAACACAGACGCTACAGGAGATCCTTCCTGTCCACAGCTAGAACTCTCTATGGCTCCCTGAAAAAGAACTGAGCTACAACAACACTTGAATTTCCCTTCGGGGAATAATAAAGTATTTTTGATTTGATTTGATTTCCTGACATGTTACTAGCAGGGTCATGTGGAAAAGTATTTATTAGCAGCTCACAGGCTAAGACAGACTAGCAGGCGGCTGAAGTGTGGGAACTCCGGGCTGCAGGGTCGGCTGGAAGACACCTTGCAGGATGGCGTGATAAGGACAGAGAATTTCGGGAAGGTTCAGTTCGGTTGGGCTCTTAGGAAGTTTCAGTTTGTTCGAGAAGAGCCGGGGTAGATACGTAAGCTCTTTGCCATGAACTGAATCGAAGACTGAGCGACAAACAGGTGGGGGTCTTCATTTATCAGTGGGCTCAGCGGGGCTGGAGAGCATGATTAGTTAACTGAACGTGTGATATTTTTGTTGTCCTTCTCCAATCAGAGATCAGAGTGGGATCGGTGAGGAATATGGATCGACTTCAGCATCAGAGCATACCTTTAAGCCAAAATAAATGTTTTTTTATTTCTTTAAATTACTGAATAAAATGACACTGCACTGCATCATATTTACTGAATGAAATCTAACACTTTTTAAAACAAATGTTTAAAACAAATTCTTCATTTCACAGTGAGTATTTAAAGAAGCAGTTTGACGCGATAACAGATTTTCAGTTAACTCTTGTACTTTGTCAGCATTTTCTGGTTACATTGTATTTAAGTCTTTGTTAACATTCTGCTCTGTTTTTGGGGATTCTGAAAAGTTTATAAGCGTTCAAATATATTATTAACTTATAATATTATAACTATTGACACTTTTACTAACATAAGTATGTGCATATTTAAACTATTTAAATAAATGCTCAATATTTCATTAGCTTTTTGTGACAAAACTGTACATGATGGAAAGTTTTATTGATATTTTTAACTCTGCATCATTGGATTAGGCAATATATCATATTACACACGTTTTATGCAAATATTCAGGCAATGTTTACAAGTTGGACACGTGAAATTGTATATTGTTTATCACCATCATTACAAACTTACTTGAAATCAGTTCTTACCTCTATCAAGGAGGTTTTTTTTTTCCCCAAATAAAAAAAATCTTAGATGGATTTTTGATTACATTTTCGGGAAAGGTCAGAAATGATCCAAGAAACAATCAATTCGATTTCTGGGGTGATCTGGATAACTGTCTGGATCCTGGAATTTTTTAAGGATTCAGACATAGTACTTTCTATACAATATGTCCCAGTGCTGCTTGGCGGAGGTCTGTTCTCTGAGTGCTTTTGTAGTTGTGGAATGAAACAACAGTTTTTCATGCTGCATGGTGGCTCAGCAGCCCTGTTGCCTTGCAGCAAGATGGTTGCACTTTGTACACCTGACTGGAGCCTTCTTGCATAGAGTTTGCATGACCTCTCTTTGTATGCATGGGTTTTCTCTAGGGAATTGTGTACTCCCATGTTAGGACAACTTGACCCTATGTAAGTATGTATTATTAGTTGATTGTGTCTTTGTGGTCCTGTGTAGGATTGCTGTTTCTCCATCTCTTGTCCAATGATCACTAGAGACAAACAGGAACTCCCTTTGATCCTGAAAATTAGTCCATGGTTTAGATGTATATCTGCTCCAGTACAGGAATCGGATTAAATTTAGCTCTAACTCATAAAATACATGTTAAAGCCAAGGCAAAGATTTAACTTAGTTGAGGATTGTGCAGCTGGAAAAGATGGAGTACTAGTGTCATGATTGTAAATGGCCAGACCCAAGAGCTGAAACCCAGAGACACGGCAGTTGTAAAAAGAAAAAAAAGGTGTTCATCTACAAGATGTGATAAAACCACAAAACAAGGAACCTTAAAGAGGCCCTTCCATTAAAAAAACGTTTTTTCTGAGGTTTCTGTTGAATATTTTAGCTCCACAGGTGTTCTTACCTTCATAGTGGGTGTGAAAACAGGTCAACAACTTCTCTTTCAGTTTTAATCTCTCAAACTACGCAGGTGGCGATAACACCCAAGTTCTCCCAAGTCCGAATGGCCTGTATCTGTTTCGTCACAACTCCTTTGTTCGTTAGTTTTTTTGGCAGCTCCCACAGTTGAAACCACGCCTAGCATGCTGCTAGCTAAAAAGCTGTAGCATAACGTAGCAAACAGGAAGACATGACGTCTGACGTTGTCATGCGCATCGGGGCAGGCAACAGTATTCTTTGCTCTCAGGCTAGTTTGTTAGCCAATCAGAGTCTAGTAAATTTGAACAATGAATATGAATGAGCTGCTGACGAACAACCCAGAACAGCCTGACGGAAGGAGCTGGAACCACCCGAATTTTAACACAGACAGATTGAAAGGTCTGTTAATAAGTGTTTCCTGACGTTTTTTAGATATAAAATTTTTACTGGTAAATACTTAAGAAATAACCACAAAGTCCTGCAATGTGTATGAAATGGGCTCTTTAAGAACTGTCAGAGGGGTTCTGTAACAGAGGGAGATGCAGGTTAGTCTCTTGTAACAATTGGGGCCAGAAATTGTGCAATTGAAGTGAGGCTTACGTGATCCAGAGTCCAGGTTATGTTGGGGAAATACGGAGCCTGAGCAAGCCAAACCAAAGAGCGAAGAGGGAGAGGCGAGTGAGCAGGCAGGGCTTGAGAGACCAGCTTGATGAGGATGATGATGGCACAAGGTTCCAGCAGACACAGGTACGTAAAATAATCAAAACGTGAAGATCCGTGGTTCAAAAATCCAGTGAGACAAAAACCTTCAGTAGTGGAAGGAAAAACAAAAGCGTTAAAACTACACAAAACTTGGATCTTGAACTATTAAACTACACCACATGACGCCAAAGACACCAAAGAGGTGCAACAGTCTGGCGTCAAATGCTTGTGAAGCCTTTGTATTTAAAGCAGTACACATGATTGTAATGATGAGCAACAGGTGTGTCCGCTGGTGAATCTGGTCTACAGTATTCAGCCTTGATGCCTGCAACCTGGAGACCTGCAGCAAAACAGACAAGGGGAAGAAAATAACCAGAGGGAAGGAGAGAGAGTCTGGGAGAAACTGAAAGTAGGAAAATATCAAAATAAACAGAACCAAAAACACAGGCCCGACCCAGGCTCCTGACAACTAGTCAACCAATCAAATATCTTTGTGGATTAAAAAATGTTTTCTCTCCTATGTTGGTTAAAAAACATACAATTCTCTGTCAGTCTTTGAAAGTGACCCTGACTGATGGTAGAAAATTTAGGATGACACTGGTAACCGTACCTGTAACCTCTGAGTCAGATTATCTCTGCTGTCCCACTAATGGACGTCTCATTCATTGCCTACTGACCAACTCTCTTAAACGACCTGTCTGTGTGCATCCAAACACACATAAATGCACTTCCACACACAAAGCCATAGGAGGGAAAAATGGCACACATCATTCACCTCTGTAATCAGTGTGCCGTCAGTATATTTGTCTAATGATCCATGACGCATTAGCAAGCTTGGAAATGGGTCTCGGGTGAGGGGACACAGATAACAAATTACACTTGAAGAATCACATGTGTGCATGCACACTTTGTGTTATGTCACCCACACAGAGAAAAAATCTTTTGTAGGTCTGACTGAAACTAATGAGAAACACAATGATTGTTTGGTTGCTCCAGGGGAATAGCCTCTGCGATATTCAACAGCAGCATTGAAATGAACTAATCAGTGTTGAAAAACTAAAGAAAATTGCCATTTCTGGCCATCAAAAAAGGGGGGAACAAATCATTGACCACTTTGTACTCAAACTAAAATAGATTTCAGGTCTTTGTTTGTGTTTTGTTAATGTTGTTGCTATGTTTTGTTACTCATCACCTCATCCTTGTGTCTGACAAGAGCCAAAGAGCAGTAAATGAAAAGGTCAGGCGTTGGTGAGGAAGAAAAGGTTTCAGGTTGTATAAGTTGAAAGTTAGAAAAATATAAAAGTTGTAAATCATACATAATGGAAAAAATATATATACCAGGCCAATGCAAAGTATTAAATGATTATAAATCTGTGGGATTTATATAGAATTTTTGAATTTAACAGAATTTGAATTCATTCAGAATTCTTATGAGTTGTAAATCGTAAATAATGAGAATACATCCTTTCATATTGTAAGCACATGTATGATTGGCTTTGTCCATAAAGAATGGGAGTTTAGGAAAAACAGCTGTGAATAAACACACATGCTTATCATGCCTTATTCATACAGTATTTATTTGCAGTTCATTTAAAGATGTTACAAGACATTATTCTCTTGAATGAAGTCCAGTGAAACCTTTTTCATATTGCTGTTGCATGTTGTAAACATCACATCCCTGAGACGTTTGGCTTTCTAACCCACCTTTAAAACACCCATTGCCCTTCACTCCTCTTCTGTTCAGCTCAGCAGGCCTGATGTTGATTTATACCTGCACCTCTGCCAGCTTGAAAGCATCACATCACCCCTAGGCTGGAACCTTCATTTGATTTGTGTGTAGTCAGAAGATAGTCGAAAATAAATCAGAAAAACATTCAACTGGACTATGTGTTATTCCTGCTTTTTAATTAAAAAAAACCAACTTTGCAATAACCTAACAAAAACAAATTAAGCGTAAAATAATTTGAGTACCCAACCAAAATCTCACTTCCAAATAATCTTTTAACAAAACACCACCTAGGTAATATAATTCATTTTAAAATGCAGCTTTAACTATTATAAATGATGATCCAAAAAGGTTTCAGGCATGGATGGCTGAATTCTTATAAGCTTGTGGTGATTGATGAGAAGCCTGCAGATTAAGCTAATGGCTAATAATTATATAATCATGTTATTAGTAAAAATGAACCACAAGGAAGAATCCCCCCCCCCCACACACACACACACTGAATTAAAAATGTGTTTTTGTGAAATGCTGCTCGATTCTGCTCAATAGTAAGACATGTTGTGTCATCTTCTTCTTGTTTTGCTTTCACTGTTTGATAGTTTGCTCTGCCATCTCTGGGTGTTTTTGGAATTCTACTTGTTTTCAGTGTATTTCCATTATCATTCCATAAGCATTTGTATTCCAGTTGTTCTTGATTCACTCGTTTCTAGTGGAAATCTTTGGTCTTCGTAGTTTATCTGTGAATTTTGCAGGTGGCTATAACCTAGTGGGGAGGGAGATTACCCCTCGTTCGGAAGACCATGGTTCAATCCCCAGGCTATGTGTCGAAGTGTCCTTGGGCAAGATACTGAACCGATAACTGCCCCCCGCGTGCTGTACAAAATGGCTGCCCTCTGCTCCTCAGAAATGAGGATGGGGTAAATGTAGAGCCAGAATTTCCCCAAGAGGAATCAATCAAATAAACATTATTATTTTACTTTCCCCCTAATCTTTACTTGCTCTTTGTGTCAGATGTTTAGTTATTCCTCTGCCTCCTTTAGCGAATATGGTACATGTTAGCCTTGTTGTAGCTTTGGAGGCCAGGTTGTTTGAATCGGAAACACAGCTCTGCGCTGTTGGCACACCACATCTCAAGCAGCAAGAGCATGATGCGGGTTGAGTAACTGATAGATGGAAGCATAGTTCTTAGACTATGTCCCCAGTTGAGCATGGACCTGTCCATTTTTGTCCACAAATGTCCAAAAACCCATTTCTCCACACCCTACAGCATACCCACTGATAAACTGACTCTGGTAATTGCAGCTACACAGTTCGAAATGAGCCATTAGTGACACCAGGGATTATAGTCAAATGTATTCTGGGGGCCAAAGCAGGCAACATTAAAAGCTACCCGAAATTGCTGCCCAAGGATAAGCAAATAATACTGTAAGTGTGTTATTCATGTCAGCAGTGGGCGGTAAATACAACCCGTTACGTCGATCGGAAGTCATTAAAATAATGCTGCTTTGGCGTGCAATTTTGCAAAGACAATGTAGGATTCTGCTAAATGTCCTGGTTACCTGCACAATCTGATCAGTAATGACATGTTTAGCAGGTTGTGGTTGTTTTATTGCTGTTGTCTAGGTGATGTACTGAATACAATGCAAGCCTTATTGATAATCAGCATGCATTCTGAGGAAAAGTTTGTCTGACCCAGAGACCCAGATGGACAAATTTATTACTCCCTCAAGCATAATCTTTGTTTCTCCTAACTTGAGTAGTTCAAAGAGCTGTCTACAACAAGGAATGTTATTTATCAATTATCCTTTTCACAGAAAATTCATATTGATGATATCTGAAATAGTAGTTTAACAAACAAACATTCCCCTGAAAAGTTATGCTTTAAGGGCTGGAATGAGGATGTCACGGGCTCTGTCAGCTTGTTGACCCACATGCTGGACTCAGACTCAGACACAATTTCTCAGGTGCAAAAGTGAACAGGTTTATTTACAAGTGGGCAGGTGAATATATATATACAGTGATAAATGTGCTCGGTGATCTGGTGCGTCAGGTGGTTCTCGGGACTGCAAGGGGAGAGGAGAATTAGTGCTTGAGCCGGTAGATATGCGCAGGAGATATTGCAGGGAAGGGAGGTGAAGAATGACTCACAGGAGTTTGAAGCAGGTAACTCTCGGGAGGAGGACAGGTCCAGTGCGGTGCTGTGCAGGGAGGTGGTGAGACCAGGTCGGGTGAGATCGCTGGAGGGAGGTAGACAGGGCTCAGGGAGATCAGACGCTGGACACGGAAGAATCCTCGGAACACAAGGAGCAGGGTGACGTAAATCCATATAGGTTAACAACCAGGCGCTGAGTGAACGTCTGCTTCATCCTTAAATAGCACCCTGCTCCTCATCAGCTCTGATCTCCGCCAGGTGTACTCAATCTACCTCGCGCTCCAGCGTAGCTCTTCTCTGTAAGTAGATGACTCACCCGACACAGAAAATGCACAGCACACAAAACACTGATCCTGACATTACCTCCCCCTCAACGACCGCCACCTGGCGGTACGGCGCGAGACGCCTCAAAATCCCTGATGAGTTGGGGATCGTGGATGAAGGAGGCCGGCACCCAGGAACGATCCTCAGGTCCGTAGCCTTCCCAGGCTACCAGGAACTGCCGGCCTCTGCCTCGCTTCCGCACGTCCAGTAGGCGGTCCACCGTGTAGACGAGCTGTCCATCGACCACACGGGCGGGAGGGGGGGGAGCGGACGGAGGACACAAAGGGCTTGAAACAAGAGGTTTGATTAGTGACACATGGAAAACAGGGTGGATCCGCATAGAAGCGGGCAGGCGGAGTTTGACCGTGGAAGGACCGGGGACAGACAGGATTTCAAAAGGTCCAATGTAACGGGGAGCCATTTTTCTATGGGTGTTTTTGAGGTGGATGTCACGGGTAGAGAGCCATACCTGTTGCCCGACGGTGTAGGTGGGCGCCGGGAGACGCCGCCGGTTGGCCACCCTGCAGTTCTGTTCCTTGGTGCGTTCCAAGGCGGCCACCGTCTGCGCCCAGGCGCGCCTACACCGCCTGACGTGAGTGTGGACGGATTGATGAGCGGGTGGGTGATTCTCGGAGGGCAACAGGGGGGGTTGGTACCCTAAAGAGATCTCGAAAGGAGACTTATTGGTAGCAGAAGAGACATGCATGAACACACGCAGCGCAGCGCGGCCTCCAGCTCCTGATTCATCCGCTCTGTTTGACCATTAGTCTGCGGATGAAATCCGGAGCTGAGGACCACCCGCGCCCCGAGTGCCAAAAAGAACTCCCTCCACACCTGGGAAATAAACTGGGGACCCCTGTCAGAGAGAACCTCCAACGGGAGCCCATGGAGCCGAAACACATGCTTCACCAGAAGCCGAGCGGTCTCCAATGCCGATGGCAGTCTCTTTAGTGGGATCAAGTGGCATGCCTTTGAAAAACGGTCAATCACAGTTAAAATTACTGAAAACCCTTTACTGACCGGCAGCCCTGTCACGAAGTCCAGGGCGATGTGGGACCAGGGTCTGCCGGGGGTCTCGAGAGGTTGGAGCAGTCCGTGGGGATGTTGGTTGGAGGTCTTATTGCGCGCACACACCTGGCACGCCTGTACGTATTCCTTTATGTCCTTGTACATGGACGGCCACCAGAACGACCGCCGAACGAGGCCCACCATCCTTCCGACTCCTGGGTGACCTGAAAACCGGGCTGTGTGGGCCCAGTGGAGAAGGCGTGAGCGTACAGATTGTGGAACATACTTGCGGTTCGGCGGTTGGGTGGCTGGGCCAGGATCGGTTAGTTGTGCGCGTCTGATTGCCTCTTCGATGTCCCACGTGACTGCTCCGACGACACAGGCTCGGGGAACAATTGTACGTGTCTCGGGGGTTTCGTCCACGGAGAACTGACGGGAGAGGGCGTCAGGCTTGACGTTCTTTGAACCAGGCCTGAAAGAGATAAGGAAATTAAAGCGTGAAAAAAATAATGACCATCTGGACTGTCTGGGGTTCAACTGTTTGGCTTCCTGGAGGTAAGCCAGGTTCTTGTGGTCCGTCCAGACCACCACGGGTTCGGCTGCCCCCTCCAACCAGTGCCTCCACTCCTCGAACGCCAACTTGATGGCTAGCAGTTCCCGGTCTCCCACGTCATAACCTCTCTCTGCCGGCGAGAGGCGACGGGAGAAAAAGGCGCAGGGGTGCAACTTGTGGTCGTGCTGTCCCACCTGAGACAACACGGCCCCCACGCCTGAGTCCGAGGCGTCCACCTCCATCGTAAACTGCCTGGAGGTGTCGGGCTGAACGAGGATGGGGGCACTGCTGAATTTCTCCTTCAGTCCTATGAAGGCAGCGTTGGCCTCCGGAGTCCAGATGAACGGTAGCTTGGTGGAAGTGAGAGAAGTTAAGGCGGCAGCTGTCTGACTGTAATTGCGGATGAATTTGCGGTAGAAATTAGCGAAGCCAAGGAAACTCTGAAGCTGCTTACGTGTTGTAGGTGTGGGCCAGTCCATCACTGCCTGTACTTTAACTGGGTCAGGCTTTACATGTCCGTCTCCAAAAATGAACCCCAAGAACCCGACAGAGGAGACGTGGAACTCGCATTTCTCTGCCTTGACGAAGAGCCGGTTCTCGAGGAGGCGTTGTAACACCTGACGGACATGTACCCTGTGTTCAGTCTCGGAAGAAGAGAAGATTAAAATGTCATCGAGATACACAAAAACAAAGTCATTCAAAAAGTCTCTCAGTACATCATTGATGAGAGCCTGGAAGACAGCTGGGGCGTTGGTGAGCCCAAATGGCATGACCAAATATTCAAAATGCCCCAGGGGGGTCTTAAAGGCTGTCTTCCACTCATCTCCCTCTCTGATGCGAACCAGATGGTACGCGTTGCGTAGGTCCAGTTTGGAAAATATAGTGGCCCCCTGCACAGTCTCAAAAGCCGAAGCCAACAACGGTAAAGGATACTTGTTCTTTATCGTGATCTGATTGAGCCCTCTGAAGTCTATACAGGGTCGCAGCGAACCATCCTTTTTAGACACAAAGAAAAATCCTGCCCCCAGAGGTGATGTTGACCTGCGAATGATGCCTGCCTCTAGTGACTCCTTGATGTACAGCTCCATACTCTCCCGCTCCGGGCGGGAGATGTTGTAGAGTCGACTAGAGGGCAGGGGGGCTCCGGGGAACAGGTCAATGGCGCAGTCATACGGTCTGTGAGGAGGGAGAGATACAGCTCGAGATTTACTAAATACCTGCCTCAGGTCGTGGTATTCCCGGGGAACTCGAGTGATGTCCGGTATCTCTTCCTCCGTGCGCGCTGGTGAAGTAGATCTGGCGAGAGCAGAGCGCAGACACTGGGACAAACAGAACAAACTCCACGAGTCAATGTTACCTTCTGCCCAGTTGATGTGGGGATTATGCGTCCTTAACCAGGGATGGCCCAGCACCACCGGAACCTGCGTGGAGGGGAAAACCAGAAATGAGAGCTTCTCACGGTGGTTACCTGATATCACCACCTCCAGCTCACAGGTCCGGTGGGTGATGGTGGTGAGGGAACGGCCATCCAGGGCGGACACTCGGACAGGAGTCTGGAGTCTGTGCACTGGGATCTTGAGCTGGTGAGTCAGAGCAGCGTCCAGAAAGTTCTGCTCGCATCCCGAGTCCACCAGGGCCAGAGTCTGAAACGAATTATTGTTACACAACAAAGTCACAGGAAAAGTCAAACGGGAGGGTTTTTCCTTAGAAGTGACCGTCAGACCTCCCGGAAGTTCTGACGGTCGCGGCCGTTTAAACGCATGGGGCACGCAGCGATAAAGTGCCCTGCTGTTCCGCAGTATAAGCACTCGCGTGCCTCCATGCGTCTCTGTCTTTCGGTGGGGGAAAGCCGTGCGTTCCCCAGCTGCATCGGTTCATCTCCGGTATGACCCGCTGCACCTCGGGGTGAGAACGCCGCTTCTGACGTCCTAGATGCCGCTCTCGGTGGAGAGCGCGCCCGCAGTTCCTCCCTGTAGTATCCTGACAGCTGGTGATCGATCCTGATGGCAAGGGTGATCAGATCCTCCAGTGTCAGGGGTTCGTCTCTGTGGATGAGCTGCTCTCGAATTGGCCGGCTTAAAGCGCCCACAAACGCTCCCTTGAGCGCCGGCGTGTTCCAGCCAGATTCAGCAGCCAACGTCCGAAAGTCCACAGAGAAATCGGCCACTGACCTCTTTCCCTGCTTAATATGGCGAAGTTGATGGGTGATCTCGGACTCGGATCTCCTGTAAGTAAAAGTCCGTTCAAAGTCCTTGATGAAAGCCTCCATGGATGTGCGCTGAATGAGGGCGTAGCTGTACTTGGCCTCCGCCCATCGGAGCGCACGTCCCCTTAGAAGGCCGATGATGTGAGCTATCTTGGAGGCGTCATCTGGAAAAGACTGAGGGGACCGGCAAAAAATCAGGGAACACTGAAGCAGAAAACCAGATCCTTTACCTGATTCTCCGGCGTAACCTTCAGGGTTGGGCAGAGTCACATTGCGCACAGGAGCGCACCCCGCCGGAGTCGGGGGATCAGGTTCTGGTGGTGCTGACGCAGGCTGTGGCGGAGGCTGAGAAAAAGCAGACAGCTGAGATTGCATGCTATGAAGCATTCCTGCAATGTCCTCTAATTGCTGGTGGTTAAACTGCTGTCGCTCACACAGAGAGTTTAATACAGCCTCGTGTCTCGCTAACAGGTCCTGCATTCCAGTCAGCTGTGGTCTGGCTGAGTCCGCTGGGTCTGACTGGCCTGGTTGTTCTGTCTGACAGAGCCCGTGACAGAACAACCAGGCGCTGAGTGAACGTCTGCTTCATCCTTAAATAGCA
>SSNP01000262.1:253747-463633 GCA_006937955.1 Pachypanchax playfairii
GTCCAGACCACCACGGGTTCGGCTGCCCCCTCCAACCAGTGCCTCCACTCCTCGAACGCCAACTTGATGGCTAGCAGTTCCCGGTCTCCCACGTCATAACCTCTCTCTGCCGGCGAGAGGCGACGGGAGAAAAAGGCGCAGGGGTGCAACTTGTGGTCGTGCTGTCCCACCTGAGACAACACGGCCCCCACGCCTGAGTCCGAGGCGTCCACCTCCATCGTAAACTGCCTGGAGGTGTCGGGCTGAACGAGGATGGGGGCACTGCTGAATTTCTCCTTCAGTCCTATGAAGGCAGCGTTGGCCTCCGGAGTCCAGATGAACGGTAGCTTGGTGGAAGTGAGAGAAGTTAAGGCGGCAGCTGTCTGACTGTAATTGCGGATGAATTTGCGGTAGAAATTAGCGAAGCCAAGGAAACTCTGAAGCTGCTTACGTGTTGTAGGTGTGGGCCAGTCCATCACTGCCTGTACTTTAACTGGGTCAGGCTTTACATGTCCGTCTCCAAAAATGAACCCCAAGAACCCGACAGAGGAGACGTGGAACTCGCATTTCTCTGCCTTGACGAAGAGCCGGTTCTCGAGGAGGCGTTGTAACACCTGACGGACATGTACCCTGTGTTCAGTCTCGGAAGAAGAGAAGATTAAAATGTCATCGAGATACACAAAAACAAAGTCATTCAAAAAGTCTCTCAGTACATCATTGATGAGAGCCTGGAAGACAGCTGGGGCGTTGGTGAGCCCAAATGGCATGACCAAATATTCAAAATGCCCCAGGGGGGTCTTAAAGGCTGTCTTCCACTCATCTCCCTCTCTGATGCGAACCAGATGGTACGCGTTGCGTAGGTCCAGTTTGGAAAATATAGTGGCCCCCTGCACAGTCTCAAAAGCCGAAGCCAACAACGGTAAAGGATACTTGTTCTTTATCGTGATCTGATTGAGCCCTCTGAAGTCTATACAGGGTCGCAGCGAACCATCCTTTTTAGACACAAAGAAAAATCCTGCCCCCAGAGGTGATGTTGACCTGCGAATGATGCCTGCCTCTAGTGACTCCTTGATGTACAGCTCCATACTCTCCCGCTCCGGGCGGGAGATGTTGTAGAGTCGACTAGAGGGCAGGGGGGCTCCGGGGAACAGGTCAATGGCGCAGTCATACGGTCTGTGAGGAGGGAGAGATACAGCTCGAGATTTACTAAATACCTGCCTCAGGTCGTGGTATTCCCGGGGAACTCGAGTGATGTCCGGTATCTCTTCCTCCGTGCGCGCTGGTGAAGTAGATCTGGCGAGAGCAGAGCGCAGACACTGGGACAAACAGAACAAACTCCACGAGTCAATGTTACCTTCTGCCCAGTTGATGTGGGGATTATGCGTCCTTAACCAGGGATGGCCCAGCACCACCGGAACCTGCGTGGAGGGGAAAACCAGAAATGAGAGCTTCTCACGGTGGTTACCTGATATCACCACCTCCAGCTCACAGGTCCGGTGGGTGATGGTGGTGAGGGAACGGCCATCCAGGGCGGACACTCGGACAGGAGTCTGGAGTCTGTGCACTGGGATCTTGAGCTGGTGAGTCAGAGCAGCGTCCAGAAAGTTCTGCTCGCATCCCGAGTCCACCAGGGCCAGAGTCTGAAACGAATTATTGTTACACAACAAAGTCACAGGAAAAGTCAAACGGGAGGGTTTTTCCTTAGAAGTGACCGTCAGACCTCCCGGAAGTTCTGACGGTCGCGGCCGTTTAAACGCATGGGGCACGCAGCGATAAAGTGCCCTGCTGTTCCGCAGTATAAGCACTCGCGTGCCTCCATGCGTCTCTGTCTTTCGGTGGGGGAAAGCCGTGCGTTCCCCAGCTGCATCGGTTCATCTCCGGTATGCCCCGCTGCACCTCGGGGTGAGAACACCGCTTCTGACGTCCTAGATGCCGCTCTCGGTGGAGAGCGCGCCCGCAGTTCCTCCCTGTAGTATCCTGACAGCTGGTGATCGATCCTGATGGCAAGGGTGATCAGATCCTCCAGTGTCAGGGGTTCGTCTCTGTGGATGAGCTGCTCTCGAATTGGCCGGCTTAAAGCGCCCACAAACGCTCCCTTGAGCGCCGGCGTGTTCCAGCCAGATTCAGCAGCCAACGTCCGAAAGTCCACAGAGAAATCGGCCACTGACCTCTTTCCCTGCTTAATATGGCGAAGTTGATGGGTGATCTCGGACTCGGATCTCCTGTAAGTAAAAGTCCGTTCAAAGTCCTTGATGAAAGCCTCCATGGATGTGCGCTGAATGAGGGCGTAGCTGTACTTGGCCTCCGCCCATCGGAGCGCACGTCCCCTTAGAAGGCCGATGATGTGAGCTATCTTGGAGGCGTCATCTGGAAAAGACTGAGGGGACCGGCAAAAAATCAGGGAACACTGAAGCAGAAAACCAGATCCTTTACCTGATTCTCCGGCGTAACCTTCAGGGTTGGGCAGAGTCACATTGCGCACAGGAGCGCACCCCGCCGGAGTCGGGGGATCAGGTTCTGGTGGTGCTGACGCAGGCTGTGGCGGAGGCTGAGAAAAAGCAGACAGCTGAGATTGCATGCTATGAAGCATTCCTGCAATGTCCTCTAATTGCTGGTGGTTAAACTGCTGTCGCTCACACAGAGAGTTTAATACAGCCTCGTGTCTCGCTAACAGGTCCTGCATTCCAGTCAGCTGTGGTCTGGCTGAGTCCGCTGGGTCTGACTGGCCTGGTTGTTCTGTCTGACAGAGCCCGTGACAGAACAACCAGGCGCTGAGTGAACGTCTGCTTCATCCTTAAATAGCACCCTGCTCCTCATCAGCTCTGATCTCCGCCAGGTGTACTCAATCTACCTCGCGCTCCAGCGTAGCTCTTCTCTGTAAGTAGATGACTCACCCGACACAGAAAATGCACAGCACACAAAACACTGATCCTGACAGAGGATGGCTATATCCAAAGAGATAAAAATGACCTTTAGAAAGCTTTGCAAAATATTGTTCTAGTCAACTTTAGAGCTCATGCGAGAGTCTTGCATCTAGAAATCACAAAATGTACTTTTAAAATATGTTAAAGTTAAAATTCATTTCAGGAAAACATTAGAATTAAAAAAAAATCTGACAATGAACCCTCAAATTGAACTCTGTGTGCAAAACTGTTCAAAGCCCCTTCCCTTTCAGCCGTGCCCAGTCACTCACCAACATTTTTAATCTGCAATAAAAGAGAAAACAAACAAGCAACAATAACATTGATTGTACAATCCCTGTTTCAAAAACATTAGAATGCTTTGCAAAAGGAAAATAATGACAAAGTGCAATAATTTGCAAATCTCATAAACCTATATTTAATACCCAATAGAACCTACCAGAAGTTGAAACTGAGATATTTTACCATTTCATTTGAAATATTAGCTCATTTTGAATTTGATGGCAGCAACACGTCAAAAAGATAGTACAAGGTGATGTTTCCCATTGTGCACTCTCTTCTTTTCTTTTACATCTGTCTGTAAACACCTGGGATGTGAGGAGACCAGCTGCTGGAGTTTTAGGAAAGAATGCCAGTGTTCAACAGTCCTGGGTCTTTATTGCTGGATTTTCCATTTCATCATGAGTCAGATGTTTTCTTTTAGTGAAATATCTGAAGGCAAGTCAGTTCAGCATGTAGATTCTTCTCTGGTGATCCCATGCTGTTGTGAGGGATGCAGTGGTTTGTCTTGCTGAAATATGCAAGATCTTCCCTGATAGAGACATAGGGCCGGATTTATTGAAAGGTTCGTGATTGTTAAAACAGGCGCAAACCGCTCAGCGGCCACAAAAACAAGCAGCGGGTGATTTACTAACTGCGCGCAGGCAAAACTGCACCTGTTAAACCTGCAGCAAGACGCGCAAAGTCATTTTAGCGCTTTTCAACTCAATAAATATGCAACATGGGCGTTTCTGTCAGAAGATGCAAAATATTGGGAGGAGAACATGTAAATAAGTGGGCGTTCCAGGCGCAGTGGGATTTATCAAACCTGGAAATGTTTGCAGCTTCTAATTTTGCACGTATTTTTACTGCCTTTGAAAAGCCTGTCTTAACTCGACGCCAAAATGATTGCAGCGATTGTTGTGAGGATAAGGACACAGACAGACGTGTGGATCATTTACCTGATCAACCAGGCCCTCACGTCTTTGACAGATTACTTTACAAAGACGTGAGGGCCTGGAGCTGAACAGCTGTCTCTCAATTTCAAAGGCGGGCTTAGCCAGTTGAGAGAAAATCAATCACAGAAACCCGGAAGTGACGCAACATATGTGACGCTAAAGCCACAGAGCCATGGTTAATGGAGGAGAAAAGACGAATATTAATGACAGTTGACGCTTTTGTGTCAAAAACTTGTGAATACGAGGTGTCATTGCACACTCGGGTCAGGTATTTGACCACCCCAAGCAAACACTGTGCAAACACAGAAGTAAACACTTCATCCACAGCCGAGTCCGCCATGTTGAATGTTGTGCTCTGGGTGGAAAACGCTAGTTCCGTGTTTTTAGGATGACGCACAAGAAAGGTGATATGTAATTGATCCGCCATAAAATTTGATGCAGAAATGATCGGGTGCGGCTCTGGTGTCAGACCCTTCTGCATTTGAACATAATGCAGGAGGATCTGATTGGTCAGGCTAGTGGATCATTCCAGCACAGTTAGTGCTGCGTCTCTCAGGGTAGATGATCCAGTGTGTGTCACAGGTTTTGAATACAGTGTTACGCGAGCAGATACATTAATTTTCCAAGCACTTGTGATGCAAACCTTGTGCCAAATGATCCAGGCTCACGATTGTTTCATTCTGAGGAACAGTGTTATATATACGAGGTTGAGAGATGGTGAATATGGAGATGGTTGGCTCTGCATGTGTCACGTTATGGTGCTGTAAATATAATTCCACACATTTATGAATCTAATAGCAGCTCCTGATCTATTCCTAAGGTGGCGCAGACCCCCTTTACCCCCTGTGCTTAACCCGACTACTGAGGGGGAACATTGATATCTGACCAACTAGAACATTAGAAACACTAGAAACATTTCTGAGCGCACCGCATCCTGTAAAGCAGGTGTCGGTGTTTGGACCGCGCTGGAGGGAAACTTTACGCACCAGCCAAGGTTGTCCTAAACTGTTGTTACTGTATGTAACACAACATCACAGAGTGAAGCCTGAAGATGTCTTTGCTGCGGCTCAACAATATATTTTTTGCCTCTTCTGTTCATATTTGAAGCTCCAGTGGCTCGAATTCCATTTTCTGTTTGCACCTTTCTTGCGCCCGTAAGAGAAGCGCCGTCAAACTCCTCATTTGAATATTGCTTTTTGCACTGGTTAACAATTGCGCAATCCGTCTTAGTAGATCACCCGCAAATCAGGAACACTCCCTTGGCGCAAAACTTTTGCGGCGCACGCAGTTTTGCGCTCTTTACTTGGAATCTTAATAAATCAGGCACATTGTCTAGATGGGAGCAAATGTTGCTCTAAGACCTCTGTGTACTTTTCAGCATTGATGGAGCCTTTCCAGATGTTTAATAGAAACTAACGCAACCCCATACCATCAAGCATGCAGGCTCTTGAACTACACGCTGATAAAAAAGCTGAATAGTCTTTTGCTTCTTTAGTCTGTAGGGCACAGCTACCATGGTTTTCAAAAATTATTTCAAACTTAGACCCAATCTGACCCTAGAACAGTTTCCACTTCACTTCAGACCATTTTGAATGACCCTTGGCCCAGAGAACACGCCAGTGTTTGTAGCGTGCAAAGAAGCCGTATTTTCACATGATCCACATATTTACCTGGTATTTGTAGATCACATGATGAACCTTGTTAAAAAACAGTGATATCTAGACGTGTTCTTGAGTCAATGCAGTGATTCCCAGTAGAGAACCCTTCCTAAGTTTAATGTAAATCACAAGCATTAAATTTTGACCTTTTACCTTGGCCCTTACTCGCAGAAATTCCTCCTTATTCTCTAAATCTTTTTGTGATATTATTCAGTGTAGGAGGTGGAATCTTCAAAGTCCTGGCAATTTTACACGAAGGAACATTTTTCACAAATTATTATACACTCACACCTAGAGACAATTTAGAATTACAAATTAACCTCAAGCATATTTTTAGTCGGAAAGGAGGAAGCCGGAGTCCCTAAAGGAAAACCCATGCATGTACGAGGAGAACACGCAAACTGCATGCTGAAAGGTCTCAGCCAGTTTTCAGACCTAGGGCCCTCTTGCTGCAATACAACAGTGCTACAAACTGCACCACCATCAAATTTGAATCGAATTCATATTTTTAATGAAATTGTCAAATAGCTCATTTTATTTCCAGTAGAACATACACATACCCAATTTGGAAACAATGGGTTCTTGAATTTTGTAAATCATTGTTTTGTTACCCTTTTATATTCTCAAAAAATAAATTACAAAGAGGGATCTTGGTTTCTCTTTTTTGTGCTCTGTTATATATCTGAACAGTAAATAAAGACATACTGAGCCTTTTTTAAACTTTTCTTGAAATCCCCTATAGGCTATTTGCAGCTCAAGTCAAGGGGTTCTGTTGGAAATGGCTGGTGTTAGGGAAGCTGAATGGGTTGTTGGAATCTAATCCAGTGAAAATCCTTAAAGAAGTTGCAGGAAAATATATCTTACATTAAAAAGTAGGACACTGGTTTGCAAAGGGAACTAATCTTTTAAACTCTTGATTTTAGCATTTGCCTTTAAGTTTAGAACAAATAACTCCCCCTTTTCTATTTAAGTTTCAGAGCATAATTTATTTTTCTTGTGGCATTAGCATGATAACCCTGAACATCAGGAAGTACCTTTGGAGGTTAGCATAAACAATATAGTATGATAATGCTTTAAAGAGGGGATACGATGTTATTTAATTGTGTTTTCAAATTGTGTTTTGAAAGTTTATTTCATGCTCACAATACACACACACACTTGAACTTTACATGGTACCTCATGTCAAGCCAAATGCATGACTTTTCCACAAGAATGGCCAATATTGACTTAAGTTATGTTTCTGGTATTTCTTGCCACAAGAATGTAATTTTGTTTTTTGTTGTTTTTTATCAAATCTTTTAGCAATTGTTTTCAAAATGGCAATCACATTGAAAACCTCTAAGCCAAATTTTTAATAAATAATATTTTATGAATTTAAGCTAAATTAAGGGTATAAAGGGGTTTTGTTAAATGTATTCAATATTGCATACAAAAATTGTTTAAAATGAACTTTAGCTGATAGGTATTCTGACTTTTTTTTGTCTGGGAAACCTGCCATTAGCCTCAATCTGTAACTAGAATGTCATGCCAAAAACCTGTTTTGTAATTACTACTCAGATCAACCTCATCCTAAAATCACTAGAATGGTCTGTTCTGTCTCTGACTAAATTTATTAAAAACTTATTAAAAGTTTGTGTTTTGGAACGTTCCAGTTAATAATGATACATTGATCGATGCATAAAAAGCTGTAGTGTAGTATGACAATTGTTACTTTGTCTTTTAATTTCGGAATCAATAAAGATTTTACAGCAATAACATTAAACGAGTTTGTGTAAATTGCATGTCTGGTTGCTATCATGTCCATAGTCCCCCAATATTTTATGGCTACAGTCATCAGGCCTAACCTGTCAACTTCCAACCTGGTATGAAACAGCCTTGTTGCCCCTGTGGGGAATCCTTGGTGCATGTCTGGCCCTAATTAATGCCCTTACTGCAGTTGCTTGTTAGACAGGGAGATGGAGTGGGCAAGTAAAAAGAGAGAGACAAAGCAGAAAAAGGGACAATCAAACATCGATTCTATTTGCATAAACTGCCGCAGTTGGTTTAAGCCCTGCATGACCCCACTTGCTCGTAAAAAATAAAGACAAGACCAAGTGAGAAAGAAAAGAGGTGATTAGTCAAGTCAAGAGAATGCACAGCTCACCTGCAATGCGACATAGCAAAGGCTTCTTAATCTCCTCATTACAAAGACCATGCCGCAACTTGTCCGCTTCGTAATCTGCACCGATTATTGCTTCATTAGTGAGACCACTGTAGGGGGACAGAATATAATGATGCTTAGCCCTTGAATTGGTCATCAATATAATAGGTTGAGTAAAACACTTGAGGAGATTAAGTCACTTTAGTTCTATTCTTTGTATTAGCTTTTGCACTTGATAAATGAAGCTTCTGATGGGAACAAAGTGCAGTGTGAGACAGAAGAAAAAGTTATTGCTTGTCTTTTTACTTACCCGACTTCTCTCCATCTAGCTGCTTTTGTCCAGCACCAGTATTTGGCCTCAGATGTTAGGCCATACTTTTGGCCTGGAATTGCTTAAAGAGGCCATTTCATACACATTTTAGGACTTTGTAGTTATTTCTTAAGTATTAACCAGTAATATGAAACATGTTATATCTAAAAAAACGTCAGGAAACACGGATTAACAGACCTTTCAATCTGTCTGCATCAAAATTCAGCTGGTTCCCTCAGGCTTTGGCAGCAGCTCGTTCGTATTCATTATTCGAATTTGCTGGACTCAGATTGGCTAACAAACTAGCCTATGAAAGCAAGGTATACTGCGCATAGTAACACCAGGTGTTCAATCTTCCTGTTTGCTAGGCGTGGTTTCAAATGCGAGAGCTACTAACGAACAAAGGAAGTGTGACGAAACAAGTACAGGCCGTTCAAACTCGGGAGAACTTGGGTGAGATAAAAACTGATAGAGAAGTCGTTGACCTGTTGTCACACCCACTATGAAGGTAAGAACACCTGTGGAGCTAAAATATTCAACAGAAACCTCAGAAAAAACGTTTTTTTAATGGAAGGGCCTCTTTAAGGATAAGAAAATATATACATAAAAACTCACAGATAATCTGACCAAGATTTTCAAATTATCTACTACTACTACTACTACTGTCATTTAGCAGACGCTTTTATCCAAAGCGACTTACATTGAGAGAACATACAAGCAAGAAATCAAAGAGAAGGAAACAATATAAGGAGGTGGACTGTTTGGAGTCCAGTTTAATTCCGATGCTGATACATCAAGTGTATCAATTTATTTATTTTTTTTTTACTATCTACTTCATTTTCTAACCTGGAAGCTTACGCTGGGAGCATAGAGTACACTGAATTAGAATCGAGTTTATTTGGCCAAGTATCTTACGTGCACAAGGAATTTGATTAACTTTTTCACTTATAGCTAAAAACAGACATGTAAAAGTAAATAGACATTGTTAGAGATAGTACACACACAAAATACATTTAGCAGCATAGAAGTGTAAAAAAGAATTCAAAGACAGTTATTATGCAATCATGGCCAGAAAGACACCTATTATGTTGGCATTTAATTATCAGTATCAAACAATAGTCTTGGCAATGTCAATATTGAAGCCCATAAAGTATCATACATAATCCCGTAAATCACTGGTTCTCATAGGCAGGGGAGGGGGATGCTACAACGCATGCGCACTACTTGAAAAACAACAAACAGCCGTTGAGCTTCTAATTTGGGGCAAAATCCTCTTTAGTACCTTTAAATGAGGCAGGTAAAGGAATCAGGCAATGGTGATGTCACAATGATTTTGCTCATTAATGTTCATCTGCTCGCGCAATTGAGACCATACCATGGCAGACTATCAGTTTTGTTGTGCTTTGCTCGAGCCAGACTTACACAATGTACATACAGTGAGGCAAAAAAGTATTTAGTCAGCCACCAATTGTGTAAGTTCTCCCACTTAAAAAGATCAGAGAGGCCTGTAATTTTCATCATAGGTATACCTCAACTATGAGAGACAAAATGAGGAAAAAAAATCCAGAAAATCACATTGTCTGATTTTTAAAGAATTTATTTGCAAATTATGGTGGAAAATAAGTATTTGGTCAATAACAAAAGTTAATCTCAATACTTTGTTATATAGCCTGTGTTGGCAATGACAGAGGTCAAACGTTTTCTGTAAGTCTTCACAAGGTTTTCACACACTGTTGCTGGTATTTTGGCCCATTCCTCCATGCAGATCTCCTCTAGAGCAGTGATGTTTTGGGGCTGACGCTGGGCAACACGGACTTTCAACTCCCTCCAGAGATTTTCTATGGGGTTGAGATCTGGAGACTGGCTAGGCCACTCCAGGACCTTGAAATGCTTCTTACGAAGCCACTCCTTCGTTGCCCGGGCGGTGTGTTTGGGATCATTGTCATGCTGAAAGACCCAGCCACGTCTCATTTTCAATGCCCTTGCTGATGGAAGGAGGTTTTCACTCAAAATCTTACGATACATGGCCCCATTCATTCTTTCCTTTACACGGATCAGTCGTCCTGGTCCCCTTGCAGAAAAACAGCCCCAAAGCATGATGTTTCCACCCCCATGCTTTACAGTAGGTATGGTGTTCTTTGGATCCAACTCAGCATTCTTTCCCCTCCAAACACGACAAGTTGAGTTTCTACCAAAAAGTTCTATTTTGGTTTCATCTGACCATATGATGTTCTCCCAATCCTCTTCTGGATCATCCAAATGCTCTCTAGCAAACCGCAGACGGGCCTGGACGTGTCCTGGCTTCAGCAGGGGGACACGTCTGGCACTGCAGGATTTGAGTCCCTGACGGCGTAGTGTGTTACTGATGGTAGCCTTTGTTACTTTGGTCCCAGCTCTCTGCAGGTCATTCACTAGGTCCCTCCGTGTGGTTCTGGGATTTTTGCTCACCGTTCTTGTGATCATTTTGACCCCACGGGGTGAGATCTTGCGTGGAGCCCCAGATCGAGGGAGATTATCAGTGGTCTTGTATGTCTTCCATTTTCTAATAATTGCTCCCACAGTTGATTTCTTCACACCAAGCTGCTTACCTATTGCAGATTCAGTCTTCCCAGCCTGGTGAAGGTCTACAATTTTGTTTCTGGTGTCCTTTGACAGCTCTTTGGTCTTGGCCATAGTGGAGTTTGGAGCGTGACTGTTTGAGGTTGTGGACAGGTGTCTTTTATACTGATAACGAGTTCACACAGGTGCCATTAATACAGGTAACGAGTGGAGGACCGAGGAGCCTCTTAAAGAAGTTACAGGTCTGTGAAAGCCAGAAATCTTACTTGTTTTTTAGGTGACCAAATACTTATTTTCCACCATAATTTGCAAATAAATTCTTTAAAAATCAGACAATGTGATTTTCTGGATTTTTTTTCCTCATTTTGTCTCTCATAGTTGAGGTATACCTATGATGAAAATTACAGGCCTCTCTGATCTTTTTAAGTGGGAAAACTTACACAATTGGTGGCTGACTAAATACTTTTTTGCCCCACTGTATTATCAAATAAAATCCAGATTTGAGGGACAAAGATTTGAGGGTCTGGGGGGGTAGGTGGCTCTCGGATTCCTGATGAAATATTGAGGTCTTATTTGCAGGCACCTCCTCCCACTCATAATCCTCGTCCAGAGGGAGGTTGTTCTCGAAATTAAAGTTCCATCTCTGCTGGTCTCGTACGGGAATCTCCCGTAACTTGTCCTTATGAAGGACGTTATTAGGTTTGTTTCTCGGACAGTCGTAGCGCTATTGCAAATGAGCAGCGGGGGAGGATACAGGAAGCCGTGCTCTCATTGGCTAGCAGTTAGCCAGTCTGAGTCCAGCAATATAGCATAATGATTATTAATGAGTGCAGGCCCGAATCAAGGTCAATTTTCAAGCAGTCAAATTACACTGTATCTGGAAATTAGTTTTTTCTAATGTTTTTTTGTTATAAAATGTTTCGGATTACAGGTTAATACTTCAGAAATAACCACAAAGTCATGAAATTTGTGTGACAGGGCACCTTTATGGTCTTTACTGCTGTCTTCCCAGTCACTAAAAACTAAAATATTATTTGTTATTCCTTCATTCATTTTCTGTATCTTCAAAACTAGACACCATTTTTTTAAAAAGTAGTTTTAATGCTTAAAGGAGCAACAAGCGATTTTTCACCGCTAGGTGTGCTGTTGAGTACAGGATTGAGACCAAAACAAAGTCTGTATAAGTCAGTATAAAGGTCGCTTTCCAGAGCGAGTCATTACAGTAACACTAGATTAAAATAATGATTGTTCCTTACCTGTCCAGGAGAAGAAAAGTCAGCTGCGAGTCAAATCGTAAATTCTCTCGTTCTCTCAGTGCTCTCCATCTTGGAAAAGCAAGACCAATGTTTATCCTCGTTTTGTCCCTTGCTTTACCCGGTTTGTTTGTCATTGGCCGTGGCTTCTTGGGTGATGAAATGTGTTCCCGGTCATCTTCAGGTGAACGCTTTGCTCCGCCTTCCGCCATTTCGCTTCAACAATGTGTGTCGGCTGTACTGAGCGAAGGGAGGGCCTTCGGTCAGTACATGAAGGAGGCGGAGTTTCACATGCACGAACATGCACACGGAACCTTTGTAAACAAGAGGCTCGATATCAACACAGAGAGATGGTGTGTGACCTCATGCTATGTTCCAGATGGAATTACACATCTAGAGCTTCACATTGCATATTTTGAATTCTTTCAAACTGGAAATGATGAATTTTCGCTTATTGCTCCTTTAAATCATTCACATACAAATATAATCAAAATGTAAATTATTACAATTATATTTCAGGGAATTGAAAAAAAAAACTCTTCTAGACAATTATCAGCTTCCCACGGGATTCAGTAAAAATGAATTAATCTGCATGGATCCTGCAATCTATTTTATTTGATTATTTATGTTGTTGATTTTACCCTCCTCTCTGTATTTATGTATAAATTCAGGGTGTTTGGAACTCTCACACCTGAGGCCATTACCTGTTGTGTATGTGCATCTATATGTGCAACACACATTACAGTCTGAGTCATCGGCATGCATGTGAGTGAGCATATCTCTTGACGCGTGTGGTTGTGTATGAGTTTAATTTCATCTTTTGTGTACAAGAGCGCGAGCAGAACAGATCAGTGTCCATGCTGAGGGCTTTGTCACAGCTGACCTATATTAGATGAAAGCAGCTGGATCAGTGGCCTGCAGGGACAGCAAAAGAGTTGTGTTCTAATTATCTCTGCTGCTAGGCTAGGCAACACTTCACGCCCGCACACACACACATGCTTAAACGCACGCACGCACACTTCCTGGCAAATCAATAAGAGCCTGTGAGAGCATCTGCCATGCTCTGCTAGATGAGCGGCAGATCCTCGTGTGCCTCACGTCACACAATGCATATTAAAACCCCTCTGTGATGACTGTGGCCTGTGGCTGCAACTGCACATCACACACCTCCATTGTACTTAGCAAGGTATAATTAGCAAACGATCAGAGCTAAAATGGAATCAGGCCCTTCTTGTGGCATTTGGGAATTGTAGAAACACATCTCCTTTAACATGACGTCTCACGTGGATCCGAACACTCGTAGCGTAGTCTGTATACTAACTTCTGTTGCTATGGAGCCCAAAATTCACACACGCTGTGGTTGAACATTTGTTTTAATGAGGCACAGAAAAAAAGCCTAAGGAGCTAACTCTTGCAATAATCACTACACTAATGCTAATGCTAATGGAAGGGTAATAAAGCTTGTGGAACCCTGTGGCATTCTTTGATGCTCCAGCAGTTGGCTTGATACTGTTTAACAATAACCTTCTTTTAACACAGGTGAAGTTATACAGTTCTTATCATTCTCTCTATCTATGACCACACAAGTCTTCACATCAAGCAACACGAGTTTCATCATGTTGTTTTTATTTGTTTTATTTTCAGATCATGTAATTTCATTGATTCTGCTACTTTATGATGTAATTGTACGCAGCACTCACTCAATTATGTGGTTAAAGTCATTCCCTTCTTTTCTGTTTTTCTATTTATCTCCATCTTCCTCAAACAGTCTCTTTATCTCCAAGGCTAATTCACTCCACTGTTCTCTCCCTCTCCTCTTTTCATATCCTTCTATCATCTCTCTGTTTGTGGCTTGGGGGTCTATAGTGCTTCAAACAGGGGCACTGAACTGTCAGTAAGAAAGTCAGGGAGAGTTTTCATTTTCCAGCACATTGCAGGCGCCGCCAGGGACCCGTTTACAGGTCAAAGCTTATGTGGAAAAGGTGCTTTTCCCATGACAGATGGAGGGGGTACAATACAGTAAAACAGTCTGATAAAGATGTGGAATTTGGTCTCCTGATATTTAGTTTTTTTTCCTCCTTTGTCCCTTTCTGCAGATTATTGGTATCGATTTGTTGTGCTCCCCTCTTCTGCGTAAAGACATGGAGCACCAATTCCTGATGAGACTGTGGTAAGTGGAAAGACATACATGTGCATAAGAATGATTCCTAAAATGAATTATCCAATGTGTCAATGCTCAGTATAAATTCCAGTCTTGAATGTCCTTGAAACCTGTTCCGTGGAGGAGTGCATGGGATGACTTTCTCAAGGATTAACCTTCGTCAATGAAAAAGCTTTAATAAAGTGGGAATTAGAAGCACATCCACTCTACCTCATGACCTATGGAGTGCTGTTCTCAACCTCTAATCTGAAGTAATATTGACAAAGATACTCATCTGGCAATGCTCTACCCTTGAAGTTGTTGTCCTAAGTCATGGCTGAAAACTACATGCTGCAATTTACGTTGGACTTCTTCATTTTAGCTGAGTGGTGAAGTTGAGGTATGTAGATATGATACAGTCATCATATTTTGGATGATGAGTGGGTGAATCAGCAATAGAAAGATGTCAGACAAGAAGATGACACAATAGTATAGTAAGAAATAGCAAGCAAGTCTGACCGATCGAGCCGGCCTGAGGTTGTACTGCTATTCTTAGAATCTTTCCCCTCCGTTTCCTCCCTCACTCCTTCTTTCTCTCCAGTCTTATTGCGTTGACGTCAGTGTTCATCAGTCCATCTGGTGTCTGGAAGTACTCTGGATATATTCTCTCTCAAACTGGTTCAAATTGTGATCCCGTGGATGGATGAACCACGGATCTATCTAACAGCCATTTTGACATTTTATTTATTTACTGTTCCTAATTACCTATTTAGCCATCAACACGTCAGTTGATACAATTATTCATTTCCCACTTTTCCGGGCCAGAGTTGGAATTTACCAAGCTCTGAAGCTTTCACTTAATTATAGATGCAGCGAGTGCCACTAAAAGACTAAATGCACTGCGTGTATTTGTATGTACTTTTTCTCTGATGGGAGGAAAGAACAGGATGAATCGTGATGTTTCACGCAGATAAAAATGCATTAAAATGTTGATGTTAAAAACTGAAAACCTTTTATATTTAATGTGACTAAAGTGGCTTTGCGCTGTTGCTATAGGGATATGCATTAACAGAGACCACGCGGGGATGTAAGGGTACCGAACCTTCAATTCATCCATCAGTGTGAACATTTTTTAAATAACATTACAGTGAAAAGTAAAGGTATATGCTTTCTGAACATAAACATGAAGCCATACAAACCTCTTCTGATGTGACTGGTTTGGGCACATCGCCATCCAGGAATTAAAGGGGTTATTATTTTTAATTGTGTTTTGTTATTTTGTGTTGGGTTATGTAAAGTAGTACTGAGTAATCAGTATATTAGTACACAGCAGACAGAGTAATCTCAGTTTAGAGAATCAAAGAGAAGTTTGCAAGTTATTTGCACGTAAGAATGTTTCTTAGTTTTAATTCTGATCATCCATCTCTACCAGTTCCCCCAATTTAGTTCCAAGACAGCAACTACAAGTAACCCCTACTTTCCACTGGACGCGCAACAGACGCGCAACTTTAGTGACGTGTAATACGCGCCATTAAAGTCAGTTAGACCATTACGTGGTACACTTCTAAAATGCGTCACGTTCAGCAGTTTAGTTTGGACCAGACAGGAAATCGGACGTTTGTACTTGGAAGTTTCAAAATAAAAGGAGAGATTTACGAGAACGTACAGTACCTGTAGGTGGTGTGAAAATAAGCCACATACCTTCTGGATACATGCTGTCATCTTTCTCCCTGCTTGTTGTTGTTACTGAAAAAAATCACACGCATTTTCACTAATCTCATGAGATTTTGTGATCTTCCGGAAACAGCTGGATGTGACACTACGCAAGTGATTTACGCATGTGAAGCACTCCCGGTGGGAAGGGACATGCTGGTGATTGTGTGAGCAAAAAGTTGAGCGCTGCCGACTCGTCCAGTGGAAAGGAGGGGTAAAAATGAAAATGACAACAATGTGCTGCTTTTCTGGCGAAATTAAAAAGGATGAGTTGGTATCCTTTTTAGGGGGACCAACAAATATGTGTATGCTTTTTAAGAAACATATCTTTTTAAAACAAACATCAAATAGTTTTGTTTTACCTGTTTTAGCTTAATCTATAACATACTAAAGGCTGAAGGTATAGATCAAACTGTTTTAACTGAACCCGTTTTCAGTCAAATCGAAACAGTGTTTTATTGAGTTGTAAGAGGACCAACTAAATTGGGAGCCACTACATTTCACAGGGACCATGCACATAGTAAGAATACTTAATAAAGTTTTGTTTACACTGCTTGGACAATTCGGAGTTTGAGTTGTTGTATACAAGAGAACGTAGCTCTTGAATGGATTCAGCACTGTATTTGCTTGATTTCCTAAAAGAACTTCCAAACTATGATAAACTACTGGTTAGATGCTGCACCAACTAAGGTCTACTCACTTTAAAGCAGAACTAAGTAAGTTTTTTCACCTCAATAAATGTTTTCTAGAGTCCCTGTGGGGGTAAACAAGGACTTGGCGGGGTGATTCGTGGGTCCCTCCACTCCCTCCGGGGTCTTTGTCCTGAAAGCAGCACTTGCAACTTTCAGTGGATCGGACCCGACTAATCTCGCGAGAACAAACCTGCTTTACGGCACTCACACTCACGTACATAAATACAAGCATGAAGCCCTTGCCGTTGTTAGCAACGCCACCCTTAGGAGCGCAAAGATGGCAGAACCAAAAAGAACGAAAAAACTTTTGACCGACGAGCAGAAAAAAAGGAAACGTGATTGGGACCGAGAGAGAGCTCAGTCGCGGGTGAACATCGGCAGAGCATCTGCGTCTGCGGCGGGGGAACGTTACGACAGTGAGCTTTCACAGGGGACCAGTAGGGGGAGAGCGAGAGCAAAACTTACTTAGTTCTGCTTTACGTTATTGAGGGTTGCACAGCTGGTCAGCACTCTAGAGGTTCACCGCTGGAGATAGACACCAGTTTGCCAATGTTCTAATATCAAGAGTGAGTGCAACAAAGAGAATATTGAGAATATGTTCTGTGGCCCTTTTTCATTTCTCCCTGTGAATGTTTGTAGCTGGACTGTTTATCACTGGGCCACTAAAAACTGGGGTTTTAATGTAATTTAGATTAAATTCATGTTTGATTTACATAACTTGCATGGATCACAATAAACCATATGTTTTTCACATGGTTACAGATATAGCAGGCTGAACTGAATGAGGTGTTTCATGTTGGGTTTTAAGGAATGTTAACACCTCAGGTGATTCATGTTTCTAATGTCCCAAATGAACTTTGCCATTATGGGATCATTTGTCATATTTGTTCTAAAACATCCAAACACACCCATCAGACTACAGCATTTAAAGAAGCCTCGGATCCTGAATGCATCAGCTTAATACAGTATTACAATCATGTCCCTCAGAAGTTTCGTGTGTAACTGGTTGTCCAACTCGTGGGTTTTTTTTTAATACAAAGCCAGATCTGCACTGAGCAGTTGTACCTGTTCACTGAAATGTAGGGTAATAATTAACTGGTGAAATCCAGGAGTATTTGGGTCACATGTTTTTTCATATTGCTAAGACAAGAATCGTTTTGCTGTATATCATAATAATGTGCCTCTGAGACACAGAAGGGTTTTAAACATTTTTCCCCTCATGATTCTAAAACATGAACAATTCAACAAATTTTCTGAATGTTGGGAAGCTGTCTAACAAAAGAAAAAATTATGAAAGAGGATCTCTTCTAGGGTAGAAAGTCTATCGAAATTAATGTTCATATTCATGTCACGCATTGAAATTAATGCACCCAAGACTTGCCTTTGGTTTCCTAAAATAGTGTGTCATTTAGGAAAATCCACTTGACACAGAAACAAGAAATGTGTCTCATTTCCAAACACTCCCTGGTAACAGGCAAGTTTCTTTATGATGTCATCACCGAGGTTTCTGTGCTACTAGGGGAGGGGTCTCCAACCTGCAGTTCTGGGGCCACATGTGTCTCTTTTCTCTTTCTGTTCTTTGTAGCTTTAGGCTAAAATAACAAATAAATGCATTCTGATTTTATGCAAATATTGGACATAGTGTGATGCTAATAATTCAAGAATAGTCCGTTAGCCTAGTTATTTATAAATTTCATCAGGATATTGAGGGGAAATAAAAGGCATTTTTACTCATGATACATGAATATTAATGTGAAATAAGGTATTCTGCAAAAATATTATTCTGAGCACAGTTAGAATGAGGAAAATATATATATATTTATTAATTTTCCTCAAACACAGGAAGGACTTTTGAGGGGGTGTAAACAAGAAAATTAAATCTTCTCTTTTCTCTTCACAAGAGTTTGTTTTTTTGCATTATCTTAATGTGAAAATACTAATAGATTCGAACTGGTGTGCAGAGTCATTATACTTGATGATAATAATTAGCCAGTTTAATTTTTATACATTTAGATTGATATTCTGAAATATTTCCATTAAAATAACAGAGTACGTCAGTGAATTTCAGCTTCAGCTTGTTGGCTCCATCTATAAGCTGCAATTTCAATACCGGCATGATAGATAGTTGTATTTATGATTCCTTTCTGTTTATTTAAGATATTTATTTTTTATTTAAGAAATATTAAGGCCTTAATTTTATTGATTTTATGTCAACCAATGCTCAAAAATACCATGTAAAATTAGAAAATGCCAGTTATTCATTTATCATTCTATTCTTAACAATCAACTTTGATATTTTTTGTATAAATGAACTATAATAGAAAGGTTGATTTAGCTTTGTGAAGGAAAAATAATCCAAGTACCTGAGTAATTCGCAGACAGAAAACGTATCAATATTGTCATTTGAAGTAGAAACAGCAAATAAATACTCAAATTCAGGCAAATTCACACAATTTGAATTTTATTTTAAAAGATTCAACTTGCTACATGCAAAAACCGACGTCAGTGCAGCTTTTCCTTTCTGTAAACCTTAAAAATCTTTGTGGTTCATTCATTTGGCTGGATTAATACTCTCTTGAATGAAAAATGTGTGAATATCTGGTGTTTTGACTGTTTATGTGGTGAAAATTTAACTGAAACACTGTGCAAACTACTGTAAGTTGCTGTCACATAATCTTATATAATGTAGGTGTTGTTTTTGTCACATGTGGGAGACGTGTCACATGAAGGTGATGTCTTTTATAATCTCAGTGCAATCATAAACCTTATAATTTGGTACAACCCTTAAAGAGGCAATTTCATACAAATTTCAGGACTTTGTGGTTATTTCTTAAGTATTAACCGGTAATATGAAACATTTTATATAAAAAACATTAGGAAACACTGATTCACAGACCTTTCAATCTATCTGCATCAAAATTTGTCTGGTTCCGTCAGGCTTCGGCAGCAGTTCGTTTATATTCATTATTCCAATTTGCTGGACTCAGATTGGCTAACTAACTAGCCAATGAGAAAAAGGTATACTGTTTCCTGGCCTGCTGCGCATTGTAACATCAGACGTTCTCTCTTCCTGTTTGCTACATTTTATGCTAACAGCTTTTAGTGAGGAGCATGCTATGCATGGTTTCAACTGCGTGAGCTGCCGAATACTAACGAGCAAAGGAGTTGTGATGAAACAGATACAGGCTGTTCGAAATCAGGTGTCATCGCCACCTGCGTAGTTCAAGAGATTAAAACTGAAAGAGAAGTTCTTGACCTGTTTTCATACCCGCTATGAAGGTAAGAACACCTGGGAGCTAAAATATTCAACAGATCATTATAATCCTGTATTTAAACAAGTAAATGTGCTCTTTACTGACAGTGAAGTAGATTAAAAGTCTGAGTCATGGTTAGTTTTTAGAAACCCTTAATAACATGCTTTATTCCTCAAATAAAACATTTCATTTCTGAGTAAGTGTCTTGTGTGTAGCTTTGTACACGTTTCAGTAGTTACACGTGTTGGAGGTGGCTCCATGCCCAGTCTTACTGTTGTCAATATCAGGTGTCCAGGCAAGTAACTCCAAACAGCAGCTTTCTGTGGCTGATTGACAGCGTCTCATTAGGAAACACATCAGGATGTGTGTAGATTAGATTGTTCTCCTGTGATGAATTACACACAGTGAGTCTGTAGGAGAAAATAGTTTCCTGAACATCCGCAGTTCAGCTCACTGTGAGCAGAAAGAAGCCAGTTTATTATTATGATTATTATTATAGTAATTGGAACATTTTAAATTGTACAAAATCATTTATCTGTTTTCTATACCAGCTTGTTCCTTGTTCAAGTGGTTACTGGGCAAGAGGCAGGGTCACTCCACGGACAAGTCCCCAGTCAATCACAGGGCCACATAGAGATGAACAACTTTTACACCTACGGCTGACTAGCATGTACTAGCAAGAAGGTCCATGCTCTCTTTCTTTGTGTAGCTGGCATGTTTTCCATTTGAGTGGGTGTTCTCTAAAAACTTTAGCTTTTACTCACAGTCTCAAAACAAGTTCCGATATTTCTGATAAATCTAAAATTGACCTTTGTCACAAGCACCATCATTTTCAACCCTGACAGAAACAAAGATATTGATTAAACTCAGACAACAGCTGCTTTTACATCCTGTACAGCACAGAAAGGTTTATAAGAAGTCCTCGACAAAATTCTGAAATTATTACTGAAACCATCACCCTTAGACACAAGAAGCACTCCCAATAAGTTATATCCGTTTGTAACAGTCGACATCGCGCTTGTCTGTTTTCCATTCTGTGCTTTATTCTCTTGCTGTCACGTCCCTCTTTCCTCCTTCCAGATGATTTATGGACATATTTTATCACAGTTGAAAGCTGGGTTCATCTGTCCTGAACTACTCCCAACTCCTAAACCGTAGTGAAGGGATCCAAATAAAGAGGTTGAAAGGTGTGTGTATGTGCGCGTGTGTGTGTGTCTCACATAAAAAAGAGGTAGAGCAGAGAAAAGAGAGGAGGGCTCCCGCCCACACTGTCTGAGACATTACATGATTTAATCAATGCCATCACTTCTGGATAATTGGACAACAGCATAGATCACATGACCAGAGCCCATCAGTCAGAGCACACACACACATACAGACGTTCACACTCCTGTTTTAGGCTTTACACAGATGCATCACAGTCTGAAAACCAGCGAGAAGGGCTTCAGGACAGTCACCATGTGTCCACTCAGGACTGTGACAAGCTAAAACATTCCAGTGCTAATCCTTTATGATCAGTACCAGTGTTTGGAATAACGCTGCTTAAAATAACGGTGTTATAATCTAATTTATTACAATTTCCAATGTTACAATGCCGTTATCGTTACTGAACGTAAAATGCAGTGCGTTACTATAAATCAATAAAACAAGTTGTGTAATGTGGCTCCACACACACAAACACATGGTTATATTAAGGCTGGGTGGCACAGTTGGTAAGATGGCCAGTCTGGTCTAGCAGGAGTGTGCTCGTGTCTCGTGCAGAGGATCTCAAATCAATCCCCACTACTGATATGTTGAAGAAAAATCTGTTTTGTTGCCAAGTTTTATTTGCATAATACAAGGAATTGTTTTTTTCTAGTAAGGCAGCTAATTACTTTCTCAGGTAACTAGTTACTTTTTTGCAGAGTAATTCAGTTACTAACTCGATTACTTTTTGGAATAAGTAGTGAGTAACAATAATTACTTTTTTAAAGTAAAGTTCCCAACACTGATCAGTACATGACTGTAAGAAGTTTAAGTTAATTAATTTGTAGTTACTCAAGGTCAGAATGGTTAAAAACTGTTTGTAGTTTCAGAACTTTGAACCAAGTAAAACTGTCACCACACATTAACGTCTCTGTTTGAACAAAAAGCACATTAGAGAAAAAAAGAGGTAATACAGAATTGTAATCTAATCAAGCAAACTATTGTTTGGGATTTTTAAAAATTTATATTTAAAATAAAGTGGTCTTTTGCTGCCTTCTTTTACATCAACAAACACATCTCGCCATTATTTTTAAATCAGTTTAATTGCTAATTTTTTATATAAACATGTGCTTGTTTTGACAGTTGCATAATGATAGTCATTGTTTCCAGCTGCAGCTTTTGGTCTTTACTGATTTGTCATGACTCATCTGTCAGTTGGGTTTTTTTGTTCTGCTTGTCAAATTTAAACAAACGAGGATCTCACAAAAGTTCTTCACAAACCAAAATGTCCAAAACACTAATCAGCTTCATACACTGCAACATGTTTTTATTTTGCGTTAGCATTTATTCAAAGCAGTTTATTGGTTCAGTCTACCAAAACAGCGAAGGCTATTGTTTAAAGCTTTCACTACATCTTATGTTAGTGTGAACACAATTTTAGGGACTGGTTTATGAGGACTGAACATCTCGCTGCATCTTTGGACAAAACACATACAAATGCTTTTACAAAGCTAGCTCCCAAACAATGATATCTTTTATCAAACTCCGATCATATCTTGAGTTATTTTATGACTTTGCGGTTATTTCTGAAGTATTAATCTGTCATATGAAACATTTTATATCTAGAAAACATTAGGAAACACTGATTAACAGACCTTTCAATTTGTTTGCGTCAAAATTCAGCTGGCTTTGCTTGGCTTCAACTGCAATTCATTAATATTCATTATCTGAATTTGCTGGACTCAGAATAGCTAAGAAACTAGCCTATGAGAGCAAGGCATACTGTTTACTTCCCTGAAAGAATAAAGTTACGTTAACACCAAACACACCATTGTTTTTCTTGTAAAATTACCAATATGTCACATGACCCTCTTCCTGTTGATAAAACAAAAGTTGGATCCAAGATGGCCGACTTCAAAATGGCCACCATGGTCACTACCAATCTTGAAAAGTTTGCCTTTTCACATATACAAATGTGCCACAAACAGGACGTTAATATCACCAACCATTTCCATTTTATAAGGGTGTATCCATATAAATGGCCCACCCTTAGATTTCAGATTAACGGTAATCTTGTTAAGTTGTTTTAATGTGTTTGTTGTCATTAAACAATGCAGCCTTTAGGCTTTTAGTGATCCTATTTTGATGGTGCATTTGAGTTTGCATTGATTAGTTGAAGAGAGAGCGTTTGATTTATGTATGTATAAAAATATGTAAAACAATACAGACTAATGAATGTTTGCATACTTTACTGAAAGCTTTCCAGTGGTTTTTGTGTCAAGTGGTGATCAATTTTCTCCACGCTTGCTGTTTGCGATCCCCTAATAATCTTTTACTGATTAAATCAACGGATGGCACGAAGTGCTGTGTTGAAACTACAGTTGCTTGCTTTTCTCTTGCTCTTCTGCTGCATCCATTTCATTTTTCTCTCTCTCCTCCATCTTCCAATACACCTGCATAAACAATCACACATACAATAAACCCTGCTACAGAAAATCTCATCCTCATTTACCATTATCGCCTCATCTCCCTTTCAGCTGCTGCCTTTTTCGCTGCATTTCATTTTCAGTTGTGACAGCTGTTGTCAGAGCAGGTAATAAGATGGTAGCACTTAAAACAGATCACATTTGTCACACAAAACAGCTGGTAAAGCCAGCAAGATGCAGTTCTGAGGCTGTAAAACTGAACTAATTTAAACTGTGTACAAGCTTTTGTATGTGTGTGTGCGCACAGGTTTATCTTCATGTGTGTCAGTTATTTTCTTACTTATAAGTAACTGTATGTTCATGATGTCTTAGGGGAATAGAGGGGTGGTGAGTATTTTTTCCACACACCATTTATGTGAAAACTGTGGATTGTCCTGCCAATCAAAGCTTAAACATCAAGTGCTTGCACCACCAGACTTACTATCTTTTTTGGGGGTTTGCTAAAAATCAAGATTACATTATGTTTAGAATCATGATAGTCAGAGACGTCACTGCTGCATGTACAACTTGGTAGCTAGTATTACTATATAAATCTGCAAACTTTCTGTATTGGTATGAATGCTGATCAAATTAATCTGTTTGTCTTAAACTTAAACCCTGTCCCAATACCCGGACTGCACCCTACGGTCTTCCACGAAGTGCACTTAGCAGAAGTGCACATAAGGGCCTGAAGTGCGTAGTGAACAAGTGCGCAGAAATAGCAGTATTGGGACAGCGAGCACTACATGCCACAGCGTTCTTTCTCTATGACAACCAAAATGGCAGTACCGGTCGCTGTTTGCACTATTTTCAAACTAGAAATGATTTTATAACTCCAAGAAACATTTATTTTGAGGAGAATGAAGCACAGAAACCAAAGGAGGTGTATAAGACAGAATAAGTGATTAAACTGTTAGTATATCATGTCAGAAAATACACGTCAGTACCATTATTAATTAATTATATTTTTTATCATATATGTGACACATTTTTTCAACAGAGAATCAATCGATTGTAATTACACATCTAAACAATAAAGTAAAATATTGATTATTTGTATCATACACTTGAGAAGATGTTTTTTTTGTGGTCCGGAGCCATTTCTGCACCTTCTTCTTCTTCTTCCATCAAAATTCACACGCAGCAATGCATTATGGGAAATACCCTTCGCTGAAGTCTGCACTGATGCGCACTTCGGCGAAGTGCGGATCAAGCATTCAAAAGGGGCGGAGCCAAGGGCACGACTCTCCACTATGGAGAAGCGGGACACCCTACGCACCTGCGCCCCTCATCGGGAACGCGCATTTGAAGTGCGCAAGGGAGCAAGTGTGGGTATTGGGACAGGGCCATTGAGAAACGATTTGATGCAGAACAGTGACTCATTACGTGCTTTTGATCTGAAGAACTTGGTTGAACAATATGAAGACTGTGTAAATTACATGACTGAAGGTTAAAATGATATGCAGTTATGGTTACCATGTGAACCAGTTGCTGTGGTGCAGTAGAGCCCCGTGGTTGTAGCCTTGAGCATGCATATAGTATACACAAGATGGCCATAGACTAAAAATACCTGGCTGTTAGAATGCTAGAACTCAAACAGCCAAGAGAAATGGACCATGTGTTTTCAACCCAAACCCCAACATCTCATATAATGAATGAACAACAAATTCTTTTTTAATGTTTGCAAGTGAATTAGTCACAACAAAGATACTATGTTAGCCAGTAAGAAAATACAGACTGCCAGTCATTATCTATACCCCCTTATTGCAGATCATTCAAAGCACACCTTTATATGTGAGGCAAGGTGTTAAAGAACATGTTGTTGACATGTTCTTGTGGCATTTTTATGATGCTAGAGGACATATCTTAAGACAATTAAGCTCAAAACTGCATTTCTGAGAATTTCTGCATTCAAATCGCTGTAAAACAGTAGCAGACACTCAAATGCATCTAAAGGGCAGGGGGGATCCTCCACCCTTACGGTTCCGCCCACAGCACAAAGGCAAATTCCTAATGAGCTACTGCTGCTATGCAGAAACTACTTCCTTTAAAACGGTACAGGTTATGGGATTTTGGGCAAAAACGCATCATCATAATTTAAAGATGACTGAGAAGCTTTAAAATAGCCCAGAAGATGATCAGAGTGGGTCTTTAACCCTCTGGGGACCAAGGGTTTTTTGGAGAAATAAACTTTTGACTTTTTTTTGTTTAAATGCTACTAAAACACCACCTTTCAATGCCCCATAATGTCCTATACCTTGTTTTTTTAATTTTAAATTGAAATATCATAAACTGCTGTGTAAATGAGGCTCCTTTGCTTGAAATAAAGAGTATTAGAATAAAAAATACAAAAAAAATTAGGCAAAAATTAGAATATCACACTTTATTCAAGAAAAACCTACACTAAATATCAATGAATAAGAAAAAAAAAAATTGACAACCGCGCGTCATGCGCAAAAGACAAAGGCTCTGATTGGAACACCAACTTTTACACGACACTGTATCCCTTGTGAATGGGCTAGAGCGATGCCGGAACTACCGTCTGAAAGCTTGGATTCTCCAGATTTAGAGGGGAAAAAAGTATGTTTTTATCTTTTATGGTTCGGAAGCTATGTTCGATTAAACACAACAAGGTCCCTGGCATCGTCGACGATGACGGCGTCCCTGTAGCGTTAAGGTGATTTAAGAGGCCTCCTTTTAATATTGAGACTGAACTATACTGATAAAACATATAGATACAACATACCTTTAGTTCTTTGGTGGATCAAGTACAGAAATCTCTCAGAGAAAGAACCACTCACCATGATGTTAGACACCCGAGACAATCTCAGGTATGAAGAGTTGGACCTTTAGACTCCACCAGGCCAGGATATGATTCACATCTGGAAAGGGAAATTCAATGAATAGGTCCTAAGCAAAATGTTCCACCTAAGGCTATACATTCCTAATCTCAAGGTATTTCTATCAAAATATAATTTCATACAACACACATCCAATAACCTACTTCCTCACAAGTTGACAGCTTCTCTCAGACATCCAGGTGCACAGATGAACCATCATGATGCCTGAGACTTGACGCTTCACTCATGATTTAGAAATGCCTGAAACCCTTGGAAGACTGAACTCTAATGCAGCAGGCATGAGACACAAGATGATTTAAAATGTGTATTTGACACAGGACAATGACAAGATCTTCCTCTGGGGCCGTGCAGTGAATATAATCCCCCCCACCCCTGAAAAAAATGAAAAAACATTCCAGGGTCAAAGAAAAGACTTGATAAAAGAGAGTCCAAATTCAAAATTCAATGATCCAAAGGCGAATCTCAGTGGTACACAGACAAGACAGACAGAGGAGCAGGCTGAGACGTGGTTATGAGCAGGTCTGTATAATCCAAAAGGTAGGAATCCAAAAATACATCCAATCCAAAGGGGCAATCAAAGACGTGGTCAGCAAATAGAAACAGGTTTGATACACACTGAGATAAAAACAGACAGGAACCAAGACTTGACTGTGATGCTGGAAAGTTGTAGTAGGACTGACAGTTTTTGGCAAGATGATGCAGACTGTGGATAGTATACAGTATGTCTGAATGTAAACAGGTAAGTGGCACGAGTGTGATTAGGGTGTGGTAAGTGAACCAGATAGTACTGAATGCAGGCAGAGTGTTGTAGTGATGGGAAGATATATAAAACATGATAAACAGACTAAAACTCAAAACTACAGACAAAGAAAACCTGAAAGAGAGCTGAAAACCCAGGAGCAAAACATATCTATGAAAACAAGGGTGTGGGTGAAATTAACAATGGCAGGAACAGTAGAATGGACAGACATGGATCATGACATTGACAGGCTTTATCACAAAATTAGGGGGAATATGTGACAACTGTAGAGGCCAGTACAAATCTGAGTTCTTATTCCACTTCATATACCAAGAAGATGCTACATCATTTATGCAACAGCCTGGGCCTCCCCAGCCAGATTACCACATGGAGTGGCTATAGATATCAGTTTCAAAGCACAGCAATCATCAGCCATCTATTTTACACAGATGACATTAAGCTGTATGCCAGGACTGAGTGAGACACACTTATCCACCTCACCACGATAAAAAGCAATGCCCGTGGAATGTCATTCAGACAAGGTGATTACAACGGAACTACCAGAAAGCTAAATAGCAGATTTTCAGGACAGCTGCAGATGCCTTGAGATCTAACAGGGCAATAACAACCATGAAAAGTTTGCAAAAATGTCAGCCACAACCAAGTAATTACAGTAAGATGGATCCAAAACAGCCAGCTGAATGACTCACAACATCACCATGTACAGTATGTCTTGCCCGTTATCAGAGATGAGGCTGGAATAATAACCTGACCAAACAGGGAGATAGTAGTAGTTGATCTGCAATTGTTATGCTGAAATCATTTAGGGAACATTGCCCAATTATGTTATAGCAGATGTATGCTGACACACAGGAACTTGTTTTTCTATTGCCAATGCTGCTCTGGACCTTATTAACATGCCGCCTGAGTTGTTACTTCTTTAGCATTGAATCAAATACAGAATAGGATACAGGGTTCGAGGTTTTATCCCTTGTTTTTTATTCTCAAACAGTGACATCTATAATAGAAAGTGTTAAGCCAGATAACTCACCTAATTAAATAAAGAAACAGCCTATTAATGGTCTGAAATAAATGCTTTATCATAACTCTTCTGTCACTGAATAAATGCATTTAATTAAGGCTATTTAAGCCATTACACTGTGTATATATAGTAATTTGACTTGTGATGAGCCTGTCTGGTTGGCTGAATTGCACCAAATGAACTTTGAGTATCTTAATAGTGAATAGATTATATTTATTATTGCAATTAGTAAAGCTATTCCTTTTTAAGTACACCAGTTAGACTCATAGGTTGCATATACAGTGGGGCAAAAAAGTATTTAGTCAGCCACCAATTGTGTAAGTTCTCCCACTTAAAAAGATCAGAGAGGCCTGTAATTTTCATCATAGGTATACCTCAACTATGAGAGACAAAATGAGGAAAAAAAATCCAGAAAATCACATTGTCTGATTTTTAAAGAATTTATTTGCAAATTATGGTGGAAAATAAGTATTTGGTCACCTACAAACAAGTAAGATTTCTGGCTTTCACAGACCTGTAACTTCTTTAAGAGGCTCCTCGGTCCTCCACTCGTTACCTGTATTAATGGCACCTGTGTGAACTCGTTATCAGTATAAAAGACACCTGTCCACAACCTCAAACAGTCACGCTCCAAACTCCACTATGGCCAAGACCAAAGAGCTGTCAAAGGACACCAGAAACAAAATTGTAGACCTTCACCAGGCTGGGAAGACTGAATCTGCAATAGGTAAGCAGCTTGGTGTGAAGAAATCAACTGTGGGAGCAATTATTAGAAAATGGAAGACATACAAGACCACTGATAATCTCCCTCGATCTGGGGCTCCACGCAAGATCTCACCCCGTGGGGTCAAAATGATCACAAGAACGGTGAGCAAAAATCCCAGAACCACACGGAGGGACCTAGTGAATGACCTGCAGAGAGCTGGGACCAAAGTAACAAAGGCTACCATCAGTAACACACTACGCCGCCAGGGACTCAAATCCTGCAGTGCCAGACGTGTCCCCCTGCTGAAGCCAGGACACGTCCAGGCCCGTCTGCGGTTTGCTAGAGAGCATTTGGATGATCCAGAAGAGGATTGGGAGAACATCATATGGTCAGATGAAACCAAAATAGAACTTTTTGGTAGAAACTCAACTTGTCGTGTTTGGAGGGGAAAGAATGCTGAGTTGGATCCAAAAAACACCATACCTACTGTAAAGCATGGGGGTGGAAACATCATGCTTTGGGGCTGTTTTTCTGCAAGGGGACCAGGACGACTGATCCGTGTAAAGGAAAGAATGAATGGGGCCATGTATCGTAAGATTTTGAGTGAAAACCTCCTTCCATCAGCAAGGGCATTGAAAATGAGACGTGGCTGGGTCTTTCAGCATGACAATGATCCCAAACACACCGCCCGGGCAACGAAGGAGTGGCTTCGTAAGAAGCATTTCAAGGTCCTGGAGTGGCCTAGCCAGTCTCCAGATCTCAACCCCATAGAAAATCTCTGGAGGGAGTTGAAAGTCCGTGTTGCCCAGCGTCAGCCCCAAAACATCACTGCTCTAGAGGAGATCTGCATGGAGGAATGGGCCAAAATACCAGCAACAGTGTGTGAAAACCTTGTGAAGACTTACAGAAAACGTTTGACCTCTGTCATTGCCAACAAAGGCTATATAACAAAGTATTGAGATTAACTTTTGTTATTGACCAAATACTTATTTTCCACCATAATTTGCAAATAAATTCTTTAAAAATCAGACAATGTGATTTTCTGGATTTTTTTTCCTCATTTTGTCTCTCATAGTTGAGGTATACCTATGATGAAAATTACAGGCCTCTCTGATCTTTTTAAGTAGGAGAACTTACACAATTGGTGGCTGACTAAATACTTCTTTGCCCCACTGTATAGTAACATTTACAAGTTACTACATTTAGAATAATATCCCTAATTAAACTGAATTACTTTTCTAAAGTTTAACTGAATATTAACTGTTGTGACTGTTGCAACCTTTCAGCATAACTCAGCACTGCATTCAGTCAAACTCCTTTGAAAACACAACACGTTAAATAAGATCATAGTAATCTACCAATTTAATAATGACAATATAATAACAGCCACTCACAGTCAGACGTTAGCAAGAAGACAACAAAACTGTGTATGAGAAAAACATGCAAAGCAGGAAGACAACAAGTAAATCAACACACTGCACCAGTTTTTCACAGAAAATATGTTTTTGTTACGCAAACTGTAATATAATTGTTCATTTTTCTCTGTACCTGTAATAGATCAGTTACATTTATTATGTAACAGTGTACCATGTAGCTCTTCACTCTTTGCCACAGTGCAACCTTCTGTTTGGAAAACTTATGTATGGATGCTACTTTGACACTTGACACCTAACTAGACCACTTTTTTAACGAATGCCCACATGGCAACAGCACTCCTATAACATAGCAACACCCATAGGCGCCATTTTAACCGGGGACGCTAGGGACATGTCCCCAGCACTCTTCAAATCACACTCAAGTTTACTGTTATTGTCCCCACCACTTTTAAAAACAAGTTGATGCCCTTGGCAACACCAAACAATAACCCCCCTCCCATCCAACACAAATGAACTACGGCTACGTTCAGACTGCAGGCTGAAATAACCCAAATCTAATTTTTTTGCCCCTATCTGACCTGTATCTGATTTTTTTTATGACAGTCTGAACAACACAGATCTGAGTTTTTTTCAAATGTGACCCAGGCCACTTCAGCATGTGGTCCTAAATCTGATACGTATCCAGTCTTTTGGCATGCAACTTCAGTCTGAACCGCCAGGTCGCTTTCATCCGACCTGTATGCAATCAATACGCGATATACGTGACTATTCTGCGTCTAGGTCGCGGGAGCAAAAAGTAAACAACAGTAATGGCAGACAACACGAAGAACAGTCAATGGCAAGAAACCTAAGTGTCTGAGCTAACCAATATTTGGGGAGACAGCTCTGTTCAGGCCAAACTCGACTTGTGTTATCAGAACCACGCGGTTTTTGAAAACATTTCCAAAGAAATGGTAGAGCGCGGGTTTAAACAAACCTGACTCCAATGCCAAAGAAAATAAAAACTCTGAGCTAAATACGAGGAGGCACTGTTACGTCTAACGTACATGCGTGACACATTCAAGACACATTCCGTTCAGACAACAAGTCACATTCAGGTTGCATTTCACTGGAAATATGAACCTCCTTGCAAAAAGATCGGATCTCACAAAAAAATAGGAATTGAGCGTTAAGACCTGCAGTCTGAACGTACTATAACACAACAATAAAGCGCCGCATAAACTATGTAGGAGTGGGTAAATAAAGCTTTCGAACACTTTTCCCCTCTTTTTTTATTTTATTTGATAATGAAACAAGCAAACACTCTGGTTCGCCAAATTACATCACACACCTTTTACTGTGTCAACACCACACACAGAGTGTTTTAGACATTCTAGCAACATTGGAGAAACAAGTTCAGACACACCAACAGACATTTGCATCAGCACATACGAGACAGTGTAATCCGGTAATGCTTCCGCAACTGGCATTTTTCATTATATACTGTGGGCACATGCAGATACATTCTGTTCGGCGTGTTCAGTTTCTTTTAGGGAGTAATACAAATGAAAAAGAAGCAGATAAAAAGAAAGAGGGATTTCTTTTAAGTCAAGTTGTGACAGAGCGCAGAAAAGAAAAGCGAGTATAGGGCATAAAAAAATGCATCTCTAAGCCACCTGCCTCCATGGTACTTGACTCTTTCTCTTCTCTTTCTCTTATTATGTATTCTATCGTTTCCCCACCACCACATTACTTTCCACATATCCCCTTCTTCTTTCTGGCCTCACTTTTTGGGAGTTTTTTTTATCTTTGCTCCCCTGACTGTGCCCTGACACTCCAAAGCTATGCTCCCCTCATTAAATCTCTTTCATGAAGCTGCAGATGACAATAATTGGTTTGAAAACAGGAGACAATGGGATACAAGGATTATCCCCAGCTCACACCCACCGCCACCATCTCACACCCACCTCACACGGATGTGGCTGCTCTGCATCTTCGCCTTCCCTTTCTTTCCTTGCTTCACTGTTTATTTCACTTTTGTGTCTCTGTTGTTTATGAAGTGCGCTTGTTTATCCTTGTCGTTCACTAATCGCTGCCAAACTTTTCCCATCAATCGTTTCTCTGTCTCATCCTCTTTTTCTGAGTTTTCCGGTAGAGTCTCCTTCTGCTTTGTTTGTGTCTCCTGTGACAGCTGTGAGATGACTCCCCTGTTGGGAAATGTAATCTGTGCTCACCAGTAGAAGTGACATCACTGACACACTGGCACACACATGCACACGTGCACAGTCGAGAGGACAGTTCTGTGAAATGATAATGGCTTCTGATTAAACACTGTGACTGATGTGACATCATTGTTCCAGAGAAAACACAAACCTGTGACCGGTGACAGAGGGAAACAGAACAGAGGGATGGATAGTGTAGGATGCACCGATATCGGGTACTGGCTCCGATACCATCAAATGTACTTGTATTGGTTAAAGTTAACAGATACATGAACCGATACTTAAAATGTGGAAACTGCAATAATTTCATAGAAAATGTTAATTTTTAACTTTAAAAATTTAGTTTTGTGGTATTTTTTATTAATAGTTTACTTTTTGTTTAATTTGCCATCATTTGTTGTAACAAGCAGAGAAGAAAATAAAACCTGTCTTCCATTTCATTGTATTTTTTTATGTGGTAGAAATATCGACATTGGTAATCGGTATTGGTAAGTACTCTGATCCAAGTATCAGTATCATATCGGTTTGAAAAAAGTGGTATCATTGAATTCCTGGTGTATAAGGTACTACGGGTTCCCCAGCTCTTTACCTCATTAGGTTCTGCATAAAAATGTAAATACTGCTTTTTCTCCCTGATTTTCTCCTCCTCATTTTACTTCCCCATCACTTTCTCCCTATTGGCCGTTTATGACTTGCTCCATTGCTGTGGTGTATCTCTTACTCCATCTCCATCATCCAGAAGGGACTCTCAGGTTTCCTCTCTAACTGCTTTAGTGTAATAGATAATGGTCTGTAATTCACTCCCAGCTCCTCTCTGCTGGTCAGAGGTCCACTTGTGTACAAGAACAGATGAGTAATCAGAGTGTGTGTTTGTGATAGTGCATGTTTGTGTGTCTGGGTGGAGGGTCCTTTACAGTTTGCACAGTTTGCGTGACCTTTTCTGCAGTAATTCTCCATGTGGACCTGCTTCATTCACGTTGATTACATTAACATGTCTGTATAAAGCATTCTGTATTAAAGTGCATATTTTAAGTTATGCAGCACCCCTTCGACCCCCTCCTACCACAGACCAAGACACCAACACTCAGTCTTACTGGAGTATAAATAATAGAAGAAGCCCATATGTTTCAGCTAGTAAAACTAGATCACCAACTGTGCGCTCAAGGAAGTTTGGGAGACTCAGGGGCACCTCAGGGCATCTGGGGCGGTGGGGTTCAGGCTAAGCAGGACCAAGCAGACTGTACACTGTGTGTTGCCCACCGCAGGGCAGCAAACACACAGTCAGTACTGCAATGACCCCAAAAAGCAACACAGAGGCCAATTATATTCACCCTTTAATAGCAGTTTGTTAAGTTGACTGACCTCAAACAGCAGAGCTGTTTAGTGTTTTTGACTGTGAGTGCTTTGTGTTTGTGTTGTTCATATTGCTGCCACTTTCATGACCTAAAATAAATAAAGTCTATAGGTGGAATGTTTTATTGTTTCTGACAACATATCCATTTTTAAAAGCAATATAAACATTACATTTTTTTACAAGTGTTTGAGAATATGAAATTGGCCAATGATCATGTGAAGAATCCAGCTTCATGCAACTTTAAAGTCTCAACTTTGATTTTACAATATTAAAATAACCAAGTCCTGTCATCCTCTGTCCAAACACCAAATGCATCTTAGCAAAAACAGAAGAAAACAAAACATAAAACCCCTCTTCATTTAGTTAATTATCACTAATCAAACAACAGAGAGGGTTTGGGAAGGATTTGGAGTTATTAGAGACATTTGTGGGATAGTTACATAATCTAATTCTCTGATTTGTGCTGGCACAAACCTAATGAACCAAAAAAGGCATCAGGAAAAACCACATTAAGGATAAAATTCACCATTCACTTATGAAACTGTTTATCAAGAATATTTAATGGTAGAGAAATAATATAACGACAGGATGAGGTTAATTCAGAAAATTCACATAGATAGATGTGGGGTAAAAAAAAAGTTTGGAAAAACTTGTGAATTTACTTTCCTACCCTGTCCAGGCAATATCATGCAGTGTAGGTTCACCTGAAAGTCAAGGTGTCTTCGGTCTAATTTAATGAGGATTTTTTTTATTCTGCTTCATCTGCAGTGATACTAAACAAAAATATAAAAAGTGGGAGCAAAAGCAAAAGTGTTGCATTTATGAGATGAACTCAAAGATCTAAAACACTTTCCACGTAAACAAAATATCTCAAAAATTGTTCTGTCTAAATCTGTAACAGTGAGCGCTTCTCCTTCGTGGAGATAATCCGTGGGATGGGTTATTATTATAGACTGGCTACAATAAAAGGCCACTCTGAAATTTTCAGTGTTGTTTTATTGGGGGGGTCTGGGGACTCAGAAAACCAGTCAGTGTCTGGTGTGACCACCATTTGCCTCATGCAGACCCCCCCAATAAAACAACACTATACATTTCAGAGTGGCCTTTTATTATGGTCAAGAACTTCCTAAGCTCATGACCTTTTGGTAAAATAATGATAACTTCAGCAAAAGAAGTCTCAGCTTTCTGATTATAACCTTTATTTTGTCTAAAAGCAACACTTGCATGTTGAAATATAAACTTGGCAAGGAATAGACATAAGAAGGAAAATAAAGCTGCTCTATGACTGGTTTTATATTTAAGATTAATTCATTTTGTGCTTCTTCTTCAGAGATGAACACTCAGATTAATTTGTTTTCATTACCTCCTTTGTGATAATATGTATTAAAAAAATGACTGTTTTTCTAAATAGGTTAATAACATGTCAGGTAAAATGGCAATTCTGAATTGACCATTGAAAAAGAAAATACAATGCAATAAAATATAAAGACAACATGTAATAACAAATTAAAGAAATATGGTCATTTAATCATTCTCTTCATTCATACCTGTTGATGTTACTGAGCATAAAGTTGTGCTATTTTTCAAAATATCACCTCCATTCTACAAAAGTCAGTAACCTCTTTTTAAACTGTTGATATACTTTTCCATTTAAGAAGCTTGAATTGGTTGATATTTACCAAAAAAAGAGAGAAAAAAAGTCCACTTGAAGCTGCACATTTTGAAAAGTGTCTTAGAGCACCAAACCATTACCGATCATACAGTGCACTAACGTCTCCCACCTCCCTGGTCTATTTGTTGCTCCACTGCACTTTAGAATTAAGCCCACAGATTTGTTTTCTTTAGTGGACTTATCAGGCTTTGACATGGATGTGTTGTCACTGTCACAGCTCTGGCTCTTCCCTCTGTTGGCTGCAAGGTGAAGAGTTGCTTTGTTTGGTGAGATGTGTTCAGCAATTTAATTTTCTCCATCTCAGAGGAGAACTGGAAAAGCCTCAGAAAAGAAAGGACAGTAATTGAAAAGCAGTAAAGCTCATTTTGTGTCTATCTAGACACAACCACTTTTTCTGTGTACATACCACCTGGATTTACTGGATGTATATCATTTTTACCTAAGAAACACATTTTTTGGGGACAGTCCATCTAGTTATTCACACAAAAAGAGGTTTTATGTGGTTCTTTCATCAGTCGGCTTCTGCTTTTACAAACTTTGTAAAACTGCTTCAGATTTGTTAAAAAGAATGTGATTTGATCTCTGCTGTACTTTGAACAGCCTGTGAGAAAGCAATAGCACCAATTTTAGTAACTTAAAAGGTCTTAAAGGTTCAGTAGGTAAGAATTTTCCAGTGAAATACTCACACAACAGTCTAATGTCCCACCGATATTGAAAATAAAGTCACGTTGTAACAAATCTCGATATCAGCCGGCTGGATGGTCGCTAGTTTCTGTCACTTTAAAATAGCTGGTCCACACCAGAATCATTATTTACACGTCCAGACTTCCTGGTTGCATAACGAATCACATGTGAGTCTGCAAGGCTGCCAAGTATTCAACACAAGCAGCTGTAATTCAACAACAAGCAGCAGCAAAAAGTAAGTAACCACCACATCCTTCCAACTGAGCAGCCGAGCTGCACGTGATGGGGCGTTCAAACACACTTAGGAGAACTCAACGATGAACAAACAGGTCTTCAGACATTCCCAAAAATTCAACAAATACAAGAAAAAAAAATGAGAATCAACATCAGAACTGGCAACTCCACAGAAACATCAGGGAGGGGAGGGGGCGAGAGGCTGAGAGCAGAGGGGTTTTTTTCTACATGAACTGCAGGATTTAAATTTGACAACAAGGTCTAATTCTTACATATTGTACCTTTAAGCATGTAAAACTATATACTTAATTCCACCATTAAGTTAAAGACTGTATATTTGGTTTAGAAGAGAAAATCTAAATACTATGATTAAAATTGATGCTAGATCCTTAATCAATTAGAAAATAATGTTTGAGTTTTTAAAGTGTTATAGAGATCCTGAGTGAAATATTTCACGTTTACATTGGCGGCTTATCCAGTTTCTGGTTCTCCCTTCGATGTTTCACTGAGCTAAGGACTGAAAGGGTCTTTTATTACATTGTAAGTAGGTCTGAGTGAATGTTTTGGCTGTTACTTTGGCCCGAGACGTGATGGGGAGTCATGCTGCATAATTCAGAAGGGAATAGAGGATTATGCTCCATCTGTGTCCATATCCCTGTGGCCCTATAAGAAATGATCCACAACCCTTGACCTTTACAGAGTGCTTTCTAACCCCTCTGTCCAGACAGTGTGTCAGTGTACAGACATGTGGCTGTTTGTTTTGGTGTGTTTTGGGCATGAGTCAGCCTGCATCTACATAACCTTTCCACTTGATTACCCAGTGCAGGTCAGGCACACTTAGAAAGAGGTTTTCTCTGGTTGATGTTGTATCACAAATCAAAGGTCAGTGTTTTCAGCTGGTATATGGGGTATGGCCCTGTACTGAATACACTGTGTCTGCTACATGGCTGCTATCAATAAAATGAAATTAGAAGTCCCTTTTTAGCAAGCGACTTTGTATGTGTAGTGCACACATGAACATGCACAGTAAATCAGAATAGAAAACTCTGAGGTACACGTGTAATCTGTTGAATACATTAAACGGTGTAACAGAACTGAAAAGTGTAGTTTTAGTGTTAGTTGTTTTGTGTACAGTAATAATTTAGTATCACTATTTTACTACATGCTGATGTACAAATGACCAAGCTCTGCACAGATTCCTAAAAAGCAAGATTAGAACTTGTTCGCTCAGCAACAAGAAAATAAAAATGATCAAGATAATGATCAGCTTCGAGTGCAACAAGCACACTGACAAATCTAAGCTCATAATGAGACAGAATGCATTTATCAAAGTTAAACTCTGTTAGAAAATTCTACAAGATTGGACTCAATATGCAGACTCACAATGGCAGACATCGGTGGATGATAATGAATTTAATAGGAGAAAAAAAACAAGGATTAAAGGTTCCCTTACAACCAATAAAAACACAATGAAAACAAGACAAGGAAAACACTGGAGAGGAAGATATAAAGATATAAAAATGAACAGAAAAAAATGAGGGGAGATATGTGCTGGGCAGAGTGATTACAGGAATGTGGAGCAGCTGGGTTGATTACCAGAATGAAAGACAGGTGTGCAGGCCAGAGAAATACAGGTGGCTGATGGTAAACAAGTAGCAAGTTCTACAGGAAAACAATGAGAAAAACAAAATAATACTGAAGGCTAATCCAAAAAGAAAAGACTACAATGAAAAATAAAATGACTGTAAAACACAATCAGAATGTGAATCAAGCTTTATTGGCCAAGTATCATTTGCACAATACAAGGAATTTAACTTGAAAGAGATATTTAGACACTTTTTTCTTGCCTACAACCCAGACACTGTGACAGAAACCCCCCTTCAATGAACGGCATCTAAAATCTCAAGAAAATTTCTAAAAGATGTCCCAAAACTAAGTCTTAAGGCACAGTCTAAATATATCAATTCAGGCAAAATAATAGAGAGTTAGTAAATAGGCCCATCAAACAGCAGCACAGGCTCAAGAGTTTTACAGGGCTGGCCAGGGTGCTCTAGAAGTCAGCTGGAGAACCATCTCTACAGATGAAACCCCCGCCTAGGGTGTGGCAGGACAATGTTGGGTTGGGACCACTGGAGACATATCAACAGATGTGCACAAGGACCTCAAGAAAAATAAGCATTAAGGAAGCACCTGCTGAGACTATGGTGGCCGATCCAAGTCAGGTGGGACCCCTTGGGCTTGGAGTCAGGAACTGGAAGAAAGGTGTCCAGCAGGACCCCCTTAGGTTTAAAGACAGGAACTGGAGTGAAAGCATCTGGCAGGATACCCTCAGGATCTGGGACAGAAACTGGCAGAGGTTTATCCACCTGGATCTTCTCAAATATCATTAATAACTGTCACTCTAATGATGCACATGGAAGTGAAACTGGGTAAAACATGCAGTCATTTTATCATTTATACACTGCTGTGTCAGTAACAAATAAATACAACACCCTCTTTAATGTTATTCCTATTTGTATTTAGAATTGTTTGCATATTTAAATAACTGAGGCAGAGAAATTGATCAATCACAGTGAATTTCTCACAGAGCTGCTTATTGGCATTATCATGCAGCAAAGGAGTCTCTGGTTTAAATCTCAGCTAGAGATTTTTTTTGTGTGTGTAGCATTTAAGACCCTATCTACACTTTAAATGCTTTTGGTAAGTTATTAGATTTTCCAGCAGTTAATTGAAGTTTAATGTCAACAGGATTAGAATGGAAGCCAGGTGATGGTTATAATTGTTGTTATTGTACCAAAGGAAGTGTTTTTTAATCTACTTTTAAAAGTATTTTGAAAGTATGATATCAGGGCTTTGTTTTTCCCAGAGTACTTGTTTTCTGTTAAAATCATAGGCAGTCACAAAACCAATATGTGCTTGATAATTTCATCTGTGTCCTTGTAGTTTAATATATTTAGATGATGCTTGATGAAATGGGTTAAGCTGTCACATAAACACAGTCCAATCACTTTAAACATGTTGGCTGTGTAATGAGCTTGAACTAAATGACTAAGTTAAAGTAATTCCTGCCAGGTGTTGGGGGTTCAAGTACAAAGTGCAGCATGAAAGACCGGGAGCTTCGGCTCTCTCATGGAACACATCAAAGAGCAGACAGGCAAATGACACCAAGCTTTCCTCTGATGCTGAAGGAGTCAAGAATGGGAACAAGTGGTTGACAGCACTCCTTAAAATCACTCCCCACCTGAGTGATTCTCCTGACTCCTCTCTGCCACCCTCACCTCCCCTCTACTTCATCTCTACCTTTATTTTGACTAGCGTTTTTCCTTCCTCCCCGGTCACAGCTGGCTGAGGAGTTCAAGTCATTAAAGGTTAGTATCGATTTGATGAGCACAAATCGTTCCACTTTCATGGCACCCTTGAAACTTAGTGAGGTCGCACTGCAGGTGCTTCTGCAAGTGTTGTGAGCTGGAATTAGACAGGGCCACTCGCTACATGTATGCTCTTGACAAGTATGTGAATTTGTAAGATGTCTAGGTGGTGCAAATGTGTTGTAGATATTTGCCTGATTGTAATTAATTAGATGATGAGAAGTGTGCGCTGACAAGCTTCTTATTCTGATTAGAGAGATCAGCTTCCTGTGAGAGGCAGAACTAACAAGGCCTGTGCACCCCACCGACACCCAGCTCTGTGATACATCAGCACCTTGTCTGCTCTCTCTTCCTGCAGATCTGGTGTTCTGTCGTCACTTTGTTGTCAGAAAGTAATGGATTCTTGCTTTGTGGTCCAGACAATCAAATTGGATTTGAAATAGGTTTTTCCATTGCTGACACCTTGACATGCAACAACAATGTCGGATCCAGAGTGATGGCAGAACCGAGAAGAAACAATGCAGCTACTTGCAGAGCTCTGTGGGGAACAAAGAGGAGAACAGCAATCTGTGGAAAGATGTCAAAATACTATTCATGCAAACGGACTGGCACAAAACCAGTCTGATTAAACAGCACTGCGCTGTCCTGTAGATCAGATCTGAGAAACAAATCCTGATCTCTCAACAAAACCAGGAACTGTAAGACCTCAAATGTGACCTTAGCCAAATTTTAGTAGGCGAACTTCTTTCAAAGTGTACTTGTGTAGTTGTGAAATGTCAGTTAGAGTCTAAATACTGTTCCAATTGGACAAAGTAAGTATAATGTTTAATCCTTATTTTATATCCTTGAAAAAACATTCAGTCCTCTACAATTTTTCTACAATTTTTGCGTGGCATGTTCGTGGAAAATCTTGAAGCAGATCATCAACCTGGTCACAAACTTAGAGAAGACGAAACTGATGATAATATTTCCATCTTCACTGTAACTTGCACTCCGTGCTGCAGGAGGAGAAAACACAGTTCCAGCTTAGAGGCAGTTTCCTTATTTATCTTTGGCCATCAACAACTTGCGTATTTTTAGAGTTTGGTATTGTATAAAAACTTGTCCTTTCTTCATTTCCTTTTTAAAAAGGCCATTTAACACAAATTTCATGACTTTGTGGTTATTTCTTAAGTATTAACCATTAATATGAAACATTTTATATCTAAAAAAACGTTAGGAAACACTGATTAACAGACCTTTCAAGCTGTCTGCGTCAAAATTCATCAGGATTTGGGCTGCAACTCATTAATATTCATTATGCGAATTTGCTGGATTCAGATTGGGTAACAAACTAGCCTATCAGAGCAAGGTATACTGTTTCCTGCCCCGCTGCACATGGCAACATCAGACGTTGTGTCTTCCTGTTTGCTACGTCTTATGCTAACAGCTTTTAGCCAGCAGCATGCTAGGCGTGGTTTCAACTGCGGGAGCTGATGTATACTAAGGAGCAAAGGAGTTGTGAGAAAACAGATACAGGCCGTTCGGACTTGGGTTTTATCACCACCTGCGTAGTTTGAGAGATAAAAACTAAAAGAGAAGTTGTTGACCTGTTTTCACACCCACACCCAGAAATCTCAGAAAAAACGTTTTTTAATGGAATGACCTCTTTAAAGTTACTTTTTTTACATTTTTTTATAAAATGCTGATTTTTGTAATTATTTTTTGGTACTGTGGTATTCATTTTGGGGGGTGTTACTGTTGTTTTGTAGCACAAGATTCTTGTTCAAGTGCATTTGGCACTAATAATGATAAGAACCTTTTCAGAGGGATGAAATTGGTGTTTGTTTCTATTTTATGAATATTGTATTAAATTTATGCAACTATATACGTACAACATGTGGCCAGGTGGGTCTGTGAAATGTAGAATTTGTACAAGCTCATAAAATAAAGTTTTGTTTAAATGGTTAACTGTTAGCATGAAACATCGATGGGGCTTCTAGTTCATCTGACCAGTAATTTGACCTTGTGTAAATCTGCTTTGATAATGACAGATATTTGTGAATTGTTACCTTCAGAAGCTAAATTGCTCAAAATTTGGGTTGTTTGATTAGATGTCTTAAGGTCAAGTGAAGCAAATAGAAAGTTTAAAAGTGCAACAATCATTGGGGATGGAAGCGTTTCATCCAGTGGCTTACACAGCCTGGTTGTCTTTTCAGAACTGCATCCCAGTGGAAATAAAATGACTTTTTTTAATACATCCATTCTAAATCTTTTAACATTTCTCAGTCTAATTTAACAGTTTTCCCTTCCATCTCCTTTTCACCCAAAAGGCCATTGTCTTGCTTGTTTACCCACTAACAATTTCGAAGAAATGAAAAGACGATTACAACAAAAACTCCTTTTTACGGTCATATAAAATGGGTTTATTTTAGACAGTTAGAAAAGGTCTTCCTTTGACCTTGCAGAGTTCTTACTGTTTGATTTTGGTGATGTCTTTGGGACTGAGCAATCAATGCACCAATTCACAGTATTTGATTTTTTTTATCTCAGTCTTCAAAGAGAAAAAAACAATCCAAAAGCTTTCCTGAAGTGAAAATAAACTGCACTCCCTGGTAAAGATGGGTAGACTCTTCTGCAAATGTGTACATTTGAGTTAAAGGGGATTTACTTGGGGTATAAGGTTTTTTCAGCTATGGCAGCCTGGCTCATCTGTTTCACACAGATGGCTTATCAGTCAGACCAGCCTTCAACTCATGAGAGGTCCCAAGTTCCTCAAAAGACTTTACTGAACACGACCATGTGAGTCATCCCAGCTTTGTTTATCCCTGAATATGAATAACATTTCTATGGTTTCCATGTGTGAGAAATCATGATCACGATCTCTGTGGAAAAGTTTGAGACCTGCATTTAAAAGTACGTTTAAACAGTGACAAGCTACAACACACAGAAACAAATGACACAGAGTAGACACTCAAACTAACTACAATTTCACTGTTGGAAACACACCAATCATGAATACATTGTCTTCTATTACTAAGATGCAGAGATGTAATCAAGTGGCTTTTTTTATAAGTTCTTTCCTCATTAGCCTTAATTAGCATTTTCCTCTTCACTCCTCTACTTCCATGATTCTGATTACAGCATCTGAAGAGATGAAGTTAGCTTAACAAAAACAGGAACTTCTTTTAAAAATCAAAAATGTTTACAAATCAATTACACAGACAAATTTCAGTTTGTACCTACTCCACCTAAGGTTCAGTTCAATTGAACTGGGGTTCTGGTTAAAGATTATGAACTGTTAACATCTCGCCTGCCCACTGCATGACCTTGAAGAAATTTATTTGTTCTGACAAGTAAATGTCATAGCTACTGTACATTTTTATTACATCATTATTTGCTTATAATTTTGTGGTTATTTGCATGATAAATTAGCAGTGGAGTATAAGTTTTTTATGTGTACCAGCGTGTAAGTCTTATGGTCAGAATTTCAGATTTTTGCAGGAAAAAACTTTTTTGCTCTCTCGCTTTGTAATGTTGGAACTTAAAGAGGCCATTTCATACATATTTCAGGACTTTGTGGTTATTTATTAAGTATTAACCTGTAATATGAAAGATTTTCTATCTAAAAAATATCAGGACACACTGATTAACAGACCTTTGAATCTGTCTGCATTAAAATTCGTGTGGTTCCGGCTCCTTCCGTCAGGCCGCTTCGGCTGCTTCGTCAGCAGCTCGTTTATATTCATTGTTCGAATTTACTGGACTCTGATAGACTAAATAACTAGCCTATGAGAGCAAAGAATACTGTTTCCTGCCCCGCTGTGCATGGCAACGTCAGACGTCGTGTCTTCCTACGTCTTATGCTAACAGCTTTTAGCCAGCAGCATGCTAGGCGTGCTTTCAACCGCGGGAGCTCGCGAATACCAACGAACAAAGGAGTTGCGATGAAACAGATACAGGCCGTTCGAACTCGGGTGTTATCACCACCTGCGTAGTTTGAGAGATAAAAACTGAAAGAGAAGTTGTTGACCTGTTTTCACACTCACTATGAAGGTAAGAACACCTGTGGAGCTAAAATATTCAACAGAAACCTCAGAAAAAACAGTTTTAATGGAAGGGCCTCTTTAAAGTTGTTTTAATATGGTAAAAGTCCACACTGGAACTGACTCCACTAAGTAGCCTTTAGCTTACCAATCTAGAATTAAACTGAGGTTATTAATTCAGCTAAGAAAAAATAGTCTTTTCACAAAACCTCACTTCAAAAGAATAGAGCTAGTTCTATAAATTAATTGCCTAAAAGAGGGGTCGTAGGGCCTGAGTAAAGCGCTATACAAGTACACGCCATTTACACGCCATTTGTATTCACGTCAAAGGATACAACTTGGATCGCAGTGTTTGGAGGACACAAGATGGACAAACAAAGATGGAATGGAATGTTTGTGACCATAAAGCAAAAAAAAAAAAAAAAAGATTATTTTTCTGGGGATTAATTGTTGAACAAGGCAGCGTTCTGCATGTTGATCTGCACCATTCTGTTTACTATTGTTACATTTTTACCATCAACATATTAAAATTGAAGTTGTTCACTGTGTGAAAAATAGGAAGGTTTCCCATTTTTTTTCTTTTCCGGAAAAAAACAACAACCCCAACTCCTACAATCTAGTTCAATCCTTGCTATCTTGTAGACCTTAGTGGAAACGCACCCTGTATTTTTTCTATTTTTTACCAAGCAAACAGACCATTTATTGTGGTCTGGTTGCAGATATGTTAAAACAGCTGCAACAATGATGAAGAATCCTTTAAAACCATTCCTGGATCCGGATCACCCCCAAAATTGACTCAACTCTTCCTTGGTCCTTTCCTTAAAGTTTCATCAAAATTCATCCGTAATGTTTTGAGTTATCTTGCTAACAGACAGACATACTAATAAATGCTGGTGAAGACATGACCCCCTGGCTGAGGTAACAATTTATTCCTGTCTGAACTTTTTTTTTCTTTTCAAGACTGCAGGAAAATATTAGAGACTTACCGTCAGAAACTGCTTTCATTATTCATTTCACAGTACTTAAAGTTAAAACCGACTTTTTCCTTGATCTTTTCTTGAAAACATTATTAGATGAGCACAGTCACTTTGATTGCACCTGACAATTTTATTTCACAAAACCTTTTTATTGAACAAGCCATTTTTATAGCTCTGGAAATCAAAAGGTGTGTGTGTGTGTGTGTGTGTGTGTGTGTGTGTGTGTGTGTGGGTTTGTATTTCTGACCTCCTGAGGACCCGTTTCCTGACTTTTACTATCTTTCTGGGGTCCGAGGGTTCTTGTGGGGACCGAAGCCTGGTCCCCATGAGGGGGACTCCCCTTTTTAGGGTTAGGGGTTAGGTTTATAGGTATGGTGTGAATAGAGTTTTAGTTAGTCTTAGGGTTAATTATAGATCAGTAATGGTTAAGGTTAGGAAAAGGGTTTGGGTTAGGTATAAATCTAGTTACTAAAATCAATGGAAGTCAATGGACGGTCCCCATAAGGATACCAAAACAAACTTGTGTGTGTGTGGGGGGGGGGGGCGTTCTTCCCTCCACTTCCGTTCAGTTGAATTGATTGCAAGTCTAAAGTACTTGTCACCTGTAAATTTGGCTGTATGAATGGGTTAGAGGCATTTGGATCGCTCCTCCAGCATATGCAGCCTTTCAGTTCTACTGATTATTTCAGTGTGAGAGCAAGTGCAAAAGTTGCCACAATCAGGGATTTTAAAGGACGTCTCACTGGAGGAATTTGTATTGGTTTCAACAATGGCATGATAAATGAGGGCTTGTATCTGTGCTGATTAATGAAGACTTCATTATCTACTGCTTTCGCTCCTCTTTTCATTCTCACTCTCTTCTGGTGTTGTTGCTTTGCCTGGTTTAGGCTGCATAGATTTTGTACTTCGTGATAAGACTGGGAACAATGAAAGAACCCCAACCCCCACCCCCCCACCCCCCGTCCTCCCTGTTCATCTCAGTGATGCTTGTTCTTGTGTCTGCATACTCAATGATTGAATGGCTAAACCAGTGAATGTCACTTTTTTCCCTTTTTATTCCTTTTTTTTTCGTGCAAGCAATTTTTATTGATTCCTGTCTATGAATGAAGAGCGAAGTGAACGAGGAGACGTTTCTATTTATAACACCGCTGATTCTTTATCATGTGCTGTGTGTAAATGGCTAAAAACCCAAATTCATGAAATCCTATTGTTGTGCATGTGTGGTTTTAAATGGCATGACTAAATGTCAGATTTTTCCAGTATTCGATGACATTCAGTGTTTTGAAAGATCAACTGTTCTAAAGCTATGTGGAAGTGTGATTATTCTGTTTGATAGTATCTTTTACAGAAAAGATATTGCTCTCAGTTAATTTCATTTAGGTTATTCTTTCAACAGGTTGCGGCCCACCCGTGGGCCCTATTGACTCCGATTTTAATATGGAGCTTCACAGATCCCACAAGATGTTTTAAATCTCAATGTCATAGTGTCAAAATGGCTGTGCAGTCTTTCCCCTTTTGACTGACACCTCTTTTGACCAACTGGATTGATTTTTGGTCTCTCCAGAGCCAATAATATCCACCGGACATTAGGTAATGTGAAAGAATATGCCTGCTCTTACACATACAAATCAGGCCTGTTAGATCTGACACTGATTCTGATGCTACAGGCAAAAAGCCAATTAATTTCTTTCATGACAAAATTTGTCAGTATAAGTTTGTAGGTTTTAAAATGGCTTCAGAAATTTCTTGAGCAAACAATGTAACCGAGCCAGTGCTCGTGTGTGTGCTTGTGCATAAAAGCACAAGAGACTTTTTTGGGGGGTTTAGTTTCCAACTAAAAGGTGGCAAACTCATGCTGAAAAAAGCAAATATAGCTACGTTGGTGGAGGAGTTAGTAAAAGGATGGATATATATATATATATATATATATATACATGTAGTATATATATATGAAGATGTATCATAAGTGATTCATCTGTGAACTTAAGTCAGAGAAAGTTTCTGGAAAAGAAGAGATTATTGACTTGAAACTCTTAAAATTCTTGAAACTCCATCTTTCTATGTGCAGCGACATGAGAAAAATGTGAAAAAGAGTTCTTTGTGTTTCTATTTTTAATACCTAAAAGTTAAAATAAATAGATAACATGTTTGACTGCTGAGCTTAAAAGTTCAAAGTGTTTCTTTACACAGAGAACAAGCTTTCTTAGTCCTCCATAAGGTTCAATAACAGCATCTGATTTCATTTGGATACGTATTTTACAGGCCTTTTTATTACGTCTTTGGGGTGACTGTTAAGGGTTATATTAGACTAATAGAAGTGCATCGTGTTCTGTGCTGAATTTCAATTGAATGAGTAGAATTATGCATTCACATGGCACACAGCTGCAACCTCTGGATGTGAAATTGGCTGGGTTTTGAGTTTTTTTCTTCTCTATTTACTATTCCGTCTTCTTCCTCACTGCCACACATTTGACACAGAAAAGTGCAGTAGTATTAGAAGAATCAGCCGCGGTGCAGCATTGACAAATTCATCACTCAGTGAAATGAATTGCTTTAGTCTGGCAGTGCTGAGCATTAGTGACGCAATACTGGAATGACAAACGTTGTTGTTCTTGGGAAATGAATGGAGATGAATGGAGTCATATTTTTAATTCTTTTTAGACTTGTAAACAAAAAACAGGTCAAATTCTGTTTAAAAAATGAATGTCTGAAGGTGCTAATGTGCGTGTGCAAACTACTACCCCGAAAAGACAATAATAGATTCCCACCTAGGAGGTAGCTCTTAAATAAGTGCTGCTTTTTCATCAAATGCCATTACTAAGAGGATGTGGATTGTTTCGTCTTCAGGTGTTACAGACCATTAACAGGCAAACTGTGCATGTTTACTGAGTCATTTATTTCATTTTGAAGTCTAGGAGAATATACTTTTTTCCTCATTCTGTGTGACAATTTTATCTTTTGCTTGAAAAGCTGTAGGACCCTTTGAACTTAGTTGGATCTGTTCAGATTTATTGATCAAAGTGTTGAAGTACTTTTCCTTTTTAGACTCACCACACAAGTCACAGAACAGACAAATTCAACACAGAAAAACCTGGACAACAAATGAACTGTTCAGGAACAGTGATTTCTTTTCTGGTGTGGTGTGGGCTATGGCTTTGATACCCCACAGGCAATTTTACACATATGAACAGTTAAAATGTACTAGGAAAGAATGTACCCATGTATTTTCTAGACACGCTCAATCCTGTTAAGTCCTGACTAGTGAGAATCATACACACTGAAGCAGAGGTGAGTTTAAATGGTAAAAAAAAAACTTTACCCAAAAATAGAATAAATATAGACGAATTTGACAAAATAACTGGAAGTTGAGCTGTCGCCATTACTGCGGTGACTGCTCCCAGTCAGGTATCTACAGGGATTGTGAGCTAAGCAGTCATTTGCAGCTAGAAGTGAATGAGTTCTTCTTTTCTACCATGCCTAGGAAGGCTGGGAGGATGTGTTCAGTCATCTGCTGTTTTAATAACACCAGAAAAAAAAAAACACTGTGTGAGTTACACAGAAGCTCCATCTAGAGCTCAGGTAATTTTGACCCTCAGTTGACCCTGTAGTTGTGGTTTCTCTAGTCATCGGATACCAACAATAAAATACTCTTGAATATCTAAAACAAAACACAAATTGATGTTTTTTTTTTTTAAACTCGCATACACCGTCTATAATGATTAAATGATTTAAAGAGCCTTTTAGCTTAACTAACATTGATTAACATGTTAGCTAACGCTAGCTACATTAGCTGCTGTTGTGTTGGGTCTCCCCACTTTATTTTTCATCCATTTACAACAAAGTAGAACATAGCTCCCCAACAAGCAACTTTAAATAATTTTGTTTTTATCTTTCATGTTGCATTTTAGGAACGAAAAACCTACGTCTGAGATTTTGCTTGAGACGGGTAAGCATTAGCCTCGATAGTAGTTGTGTCTCCTTCATTACGTATCTTTATATTTTGAATATATCCCTCTACTGCATACTGTAACCCCTTTTGCCTCGATCTAGAAGATATCACAGAGTTATTCCTTCGAAATAGCTTGCTAACTTCTGCACATGTAAATATGTGCAGTGTTGATTGATCTATTATCTGACTAATAATCACAATGTTTATCACTCCAAAAAATAGTAATTCATAAACTATGGCTGTATTCACACCTGATAGTCCAGTGGACTCGTTTCGATTGGGGACCAAAATTGCCAACGTTGTTGCTGTTTTTAGCTGGTGCGGTTTGGATTCACACTGCATTAAATGGACCAAATACGCTTAGGAGTAGTTTACATCCCCGCCTGTGGTGGCACTGTGGAATTACTTCATTTTTTTTTTTTTTTTTTTTGGTTTTACTGAACTTCCTGGTGCTGCGAATCTCCTTCTACAGTGAAACGTAAACAGTGAGTAGCAGCAGATTCTGGGGGTTTTGGGATCTTTTGTGGAATGGACCTAAAACAGGTAACAGATCCGTAGGATCTGGTGATGACTTAAAGGAAATCAAGGAGTGTATCTACTGAGGCATGTGATTACTGAATTAATAACAGGTGGACTGATGATATGTGGGTGTGAATGGTTGAATGACTGAAAGAAACATTAAAACCTACCCATCCGCAAATTATATGACCATATAGGTTGATTGTGAAAGCTCCCAAATACGACCTGTGAGAGTGTTTTTGTTTGTGACAAACAACCTATCGGAGGGATTTCCAGGTTCCGCAGAGACTACCAACAGCACAGGTGCACACCTTCCCAGAGGAGCTGAAAAATATGCATACATGAGTTTTTGCTCTGTTCAGCCGAACAAACACAAATTCTGCAGCAAAATGTCTTATTTAAATATAATGGTTAGCTTTAAAATGTAAAGATACGCATGGATACACTGTACAGCCGAATATTTCGCATTGAAAAGCGGAACGGTTAAGGTTAGGGTTGCAGATAGGGGTCACATATGGAATATAGTGTCGTTTTTCCGGATCACAAAATCGACCAATGTGGTCGTATTTGACGTGAGGTCGGGCTCTTTAAAACACATCATAAGAAGGGAAATGTTGGTGCCGTAGACCAAAATGAACTGTTCTTTTTCTCAGTTTAAATGAAATATTCTAAATGTGTTTGTAGTGTTTGTTTAGTGAGGAGACAGAGGAGACAGTGAGAAGGTAGTTTGAACAATGTTTATTGATATATAGATGATGCGAAAATGGGTCTGAACCTTGGGAAGTAACCAACGCAAAACAAAGTCAACAGTCAGTTATGTGGAGACGAATAAAACTCACAGACTGATGGAGGCAGTGTAGTAGTCCAACAAAAACAGGTCGAGTCCAGGCAATCCAAATTAATCCAAATGTATAGATCCAAACATGGCAGACAGAGACAAACAGTCCAGGCTCAGAAATCCAGGTGGTCAACAAACATAGGGACTCAACAAACGAGTGATGGGTTGTTGGCAGAGGGGAATATATAAAGGGAGCTTAACGAGTGCAGAGAATGAAGGTCATGGGGACTGAGCAGGTGCAGGATGTGAGACGATTATAGGGGCGAGTGAGAGACTAGTGGTACCAAAGCAAAACGAACTGAAACTAAATTAAAACTACTGAAAAGTAATCAAATCTCTGGGATCACAAAACTAAGATAAAGGTGTGAGAATGAGAGGAGAAAACCCAACACATGCTAACTGAAACTAAATACTCAACAAATCACAAAACTAATAGAACTAAGACAAACTGAAAAAAAGACATGAATGGTGGCATGAACAGGGACAGTACATGACTATGTATACTGTATATTCAGGGGTGCACATAAGTGGTCCGCAGGTCCACACACACTGTCAAAATATAAAATGCGCACCAGATAAAAAGTTGCAACACGCGTTTGCGTACTTCACATTGGTTTGGCTGAGCTGCGTGAATTTTTAGGTTAATCAGAGGCGGGGTTCATTGTCAAATAAATGAAGAATCCTGTTGACTTCTTTTGTTTGACTGATATGTTTCTCAGCCAGAGCGCCGAAGTTCCAGCTGATCAGCTGATGCTGCGTCTCTCTCTGTCTCTGTGTATCAGTTTGCCAGTGTGATGGATTTTCAGTCAGTCAGATCAGTGCAGCTGACTGCAGGATTCTGCATCGCGTCAAAACTGAAAAAATTCACTGAATAAGACAAATAGACCATCGTGGCACAGACGTGTATAACTACCTTTTTGTGCTATAAAATACAGAAAACCACCTGTTTTAATCAACAGTATCAGCGTATTTGTCTGTGATCCGCGCCATTTTGAACGCGCGCAAAGAACTATGGAATATGCAGTCAATGCCCCATAACTGTCCACTGTATCTTTTTATCTGACTGCATCACATTACAAACATCCTCATCATTTCAAAACAAAAAACAGTTACAGTAAATGACAGAAGCCCCAACAGCTGACTAATAAATTTCAACACCAAACTGTTAAATGTAGATTAAAGTGAACAATCAAACCTGTAAACAATCCAACCTGAACTCTGAAGGTTTTTTTTTTACCAGTATTTTTATATTTTACTGGTTTCGCTTGATTTTTTCAACAATTAAATGATGTTTATTGAAACAAATATAGAGCCAGGTAAAGTAAACAGACTGAATTTGAAGCTTGATGAAACCAAAAACAAAGCAGAGGAGCTCGGAAGAGACACAGCGAGACACATTTAAAAATGTGAGGACCAAGCAACAACCCTAGGTTCTCTTCTGAGAACCAGGCCAAAAATATTATGTGCACCCCTGTATATATTCTACATAAGCACTGATGTGCTAATCGATGGTGCCTGTTTCTTTAATCCTAACTAACAGACATCTATAATAAAAGTTATCTGGGATCCATTAGTATGAAAACACCATGTTCTCTTCTTGTTCTCTTCATCTTGTAGGCACAGGTCTTCCTGCAGGTTTCCAGAGCTCTGCTTTCGATCTGTGAATGTGTGTCCGTTTGATGGTGCTGATACTATCTAACGGTACTGGTTGTACTATACCTGGATGGAGGCATTCTAGTGTTATAAGCAGCAAAAAGCAGACACTAGTGCTACTAGAAAACAAGGTGTTTTCCTTGCTCATCACTTCTCAGGTGTTCCACAGTTGCACCTCTTTAAACCATGTTTAGCCCCTTGTTGCATTCTCTCTGTGTTTTCTACATGTGCATATTCCAGCTATTGACTTATACAACATGTAGGTCAATGGCCTGTTCGGAACAAAGTGATGTAGGCACTTATTTATATGTAATAGTACCCTAATGCCACGTAGTATTATGAAGTCTTTTCCATCTGTTCATTACTGTAGCTGGGTTTCACTTTAAGAATCGTCATAACTACGTTTTAATAAGTTGTTGACTGGAGAATAAGCTATGTGGATTTGAGGGAAGTGAATGGGGGAAACTGATAATATAAAATAGGGGGAAATATAGCTAATCCTCCCTTTTCCCCAACTAAAAAAGAGGGGATTGCCAACTCTGGGTGGGAATGAGCTTCTGCCCCTGGTGGAGGAGTTTAGTGGGGGTGATGGAAAAGTGGTTCCAAGCCATTTCTGCTGTGATGAAGATGCTTTACAGATCTGTCATGGTGGAGAAAGAGCTTAGTCAAAAGGCAAAGCTGTCAGTTTTCCAACAAATCTTCTTTCTCCCCTGACCTAGAATCATGAGCTGTGGTACAAATCAAAAGTTACCAGTTGAGGTAATTTGGGCGGGAAGTCTTCTGGTCACCTTCCAGGAAAAGAGGTTCAACAATTTCCTACCAAGCGGGGACCTGGAGGCAGAGCCAGGACTCGCTGGAAAGATTATATCTCACAGGTGGCCTGGAAACACCTTGAAGTCCCTCCTGATGAGCTGGAGGAGGTGATTCAGGACAGGGAGGTCTGGAGATCTCAGCTTAAGCAGCTGCCCATGAGACAGAGTCATTGATAAGCAGAAGAAGATGGTGAAGATGGATGATTGAATGGAAATCACATTTGCAAAAAATAAAAAAAGTAACTAGGAAAAGACAGGAAATGTTTTTGTTCTCAAAAGGTTCTGTTCATGACATTCAGCATGAAAGCTCAAATCAAAGCTCTCACACATGCTGTAAATACATTATGCAAATCCATGTATACATTTTTCAGATTTCTTTTATTTGCATTTCAAATACACTTTAGTTTCTATATCAACCATTTTCAGATAAACACACAAATAAGTTAAACTACATTTCACATGTGATTGAGCTCATCATTGTTCTCCTTCACTCAACGTCTTTCTCATGAACTCACATGAGATTTATGCAAATATGTTTTACGTGTAGTAAACCAGTTCACCAGGTAACCTAGCAACACTGGAATCAGCTGGTTAGAAGTGTGTGACTGTGTGTTCATCTGCTATTCTGCGTGCGATTTGCATTCCTACACACAACTTTGGTCAGCGTATCCATTCGGCTTTTTAAAGAGTCCAACATGTCCATGTTCTGGAAAACAGTCAATTATCTAGTAGATTTGTAATTTCCAACCAGTTTGAACCAACAATGCATGCTGGGATTTGGTGAGTAAGCTCTTTGGACATTGACTTTTTATTTGCTCAGATACTTATTGATGTGATGTTTATTTTCCTACTTGACTAAGACTTAGATTAATACATTATTACTGTATAGTGTACAAAAGTCATGAAGCAGCTGCATAAATCTTTAATTTTTGCTTCACAAAAGACAGATCTCATGTATTTTTTGTTCTCTGTGTCTTTTGAAGTTTTATTTGAATATTTACATTTTTTTTTGGGGGGGGGGGCTTCATTTCTTTCATATAATCCATTATTTTTGACATGTTCATCTCTCAGTCCAAAGAAAACCTTAAAAAACTTCTAAAAACTTCTGCCTTGGATACAACTGACTTTGAAAATAATAAGAGAGTCTGGCTTCTTTGAAGCAAAAAACACTACCTGTACACTGTGATGTAAACAAAAACAGAAAGGGTAAAGTCTTCTACTTGAAAACTGCTGCGTCGATCCGTATTTTTCATCTGGCAGCAGCTGAAGATCAACTAATTTATATATTTACAGAACCTTCACTAAAATGAAATCTTTTGTCAAAAATGTATCAGATTAAAATTCTAAAACAAATGGGCATTTCCAGAGAGGCACTTAGGACATAATGGGTCAAGGATAAGCCACGCCCTCTGCATATCACTGATTCTTATTATGTAACATTTTGGTGTTTTGTAACTGAATGTAAAATGTTCAGATTGATGAGCTCAAAGCTGAATGGATGGGAGGATGTGGACATGAGTGTATAATTATGAAAGAAAAGTTTTGATCACAATGACTCGCATTCTAACACTTGGGAACGTGCGACTAAGGATTTTTGGACTGTTTCCTACACCTTCGTTAACGAAGCCAGATGGCAGCTCTATAAGAATCTGGTGTTTGTGGCCTCTTCAAAAGTCCATGACCAGGTCGACGGTCTGGTTCTAGATATTCTATTGATACACCACGGAAAACCTTTACGCACATCAAATCCCTTCCAAACAACCTGCGCAAAGCACACTGTAATCAGGGATTATTTACTTCTTATTTACTTTATTATTTACTTCTAAATATGTAGAGGAAGATATAAAATAGACTGTGACAAAAAGCTGTTGTTTCCAGAAAATTACACTTACTTCTCATTTTTCATGATGCGTGGGGCGACACTGAAACAACTCAGCAAAGGTGTTTCGGTCCGTTCCGACTCACGATTCAGCTCATGGAACTGAATCCGGTTCTGGCTGTAGAGGTCCTGCCTCATCTTGAAAATTTGAAGATTTTCCACAAATTTCCAAGCAGATGTGATGATCAATACAGAATTTTGGAAATACTGGACCTCCACCACTTCTACAAAATGTGCTGACAGTCAGGAGGCTCTTCACAACATTGACTTGAAATTGCCATGAGTGGCACACATGGGGCATCTCACTACAGAAAAATGTGTCATTTGGAGACCAGAGGAAGGTTTCAACCGCCTGTATGAAGAGAGCAAGACCTCTGCTGACAGCGTACGGCAGAAAATCACCTGTTCTCAGTGATTCATGAAGTTATTGACGCTCCAGCACTAACTACTTGTGGGAACCAATGCACGCCTCCATGAATGTTCACGAACTCCAGATATTGTAGGAAACAGGAGATTTGGACTAATGATGCGTTCATACAGGTCATTGTGACGGAGGCTTAAAGCAGAACTAAGTAAGTTTTGCTCTCGATCTCCCCCTACTGGTCCCCTGTGAAAGCTCACTGTCGTAACGTTCCCCGCCGCCGCCGCAGACCCCCCCCCCTCCACCCCGCCGCCGCCCCCCCAACAACAACGCGCAGAGAACGCTTTTGCAAGAAGAAAGAAAAACAAAACCAAGAAAATGTCTCGACAGGTGAGTATTATTGTCATCTTTGCGCTCCTAAGGGTGGCGTTGCTAACAACGCAGGTTTGTTCTCGCGAGATTAGTCGGGTCCGATCCACTGAAAGTTGCAAGTGCTGCTTTCAGGACACAGACCCCGGAGGGAGGGGAGGGACCCACGAATCACCCCGCCAAGTCCTTGTTTACCCCCACAGGGACTCTAGAAAACATTTATTGAGGTGAAAAAACTTATTTAGTTCTGCTTTAAGTAAACACTGGAAAGAGTTATTCTTCACTTCTAAAGATTGTCTGATAATTCAAATTTAATGATTTAAAGGTAGACTGTGTAGAAAATTATGGCTTTTATTTCCAACTATTATTTCTAACTATGAGATTATTTTGGTTTTTAAAAGCCTAATATTAAAAATTCTACATATTATGCCTTTAAAGAAAAGCTGCTGGTGATTGTGTGTTTTTGTGTCTTTTTTAATTGTTTTCCAATCTTTACTAGTTTTTTTTTTTTTTTTGGAGGGGGGGTTGGGAAACCTTAGAATCTCAGGAGAAAGTGAGGAATGGATGAGGGGATATAAGAACAAAAAGAGTTTTATAATGTTAAACTGTGTTTCTTTGGATCAGTTTTTAGCCATTCCTAAATTATTCCTTGTCCCCTCTGTTAAAACGGAGGATTGTCCAATCTTTTAAGTGCAACCCAAGGATTACAAACCAGGAGAGAGCTTCTGGACTTCTTGGAGCATGAACATGCTGGCATGTACTTCCTAACATCTCTCTCCCACTTGCCCTCTTGGGAACCAGCCAAGACATGCTTAAGAAATGAAAGCAAGGAAAGTAACACGGTACGTTAGCTTAATTAAGAGTAGCTGATGTATGAGCTGGCAGAATAAAAATGTCAAAGACACTGAAAGGAGAGCAGTGAATACAGAAATTAAGATTTAAAAGCTATTTTCTGTAACCAAACTTTACCCAAATTTTCCAGAGGTTGGAAGTTTCAGGTAGTTGGAGTCAAATAAAAGCTTTTTTGCTGAAACCTCACAAAATCTGTGTGATTTCTGGTTGAAATATGTGCGCCACTGGTTGACAAACACCACAAAACCTCAGAAGAAGAAGAAGCTTCCTGTCACCTTGTTTTGTGATTGGCTATACGCTGCACTGAGCTGACTGCATGATCAGTTCTCCTCACAGCACACCACACGCTGTGAATTCAGGCCAAAACAATCCTATATGTTGGATAGCCCCGATTTGCGATGTCATTGCGCGTGGACCCGATCGCTCTTAACACACCACACATGGGAGTGTGGATTATCTTGAGCTGTCCTGATAATCATGGTCGGAAAGGGAAAATCGGGGCAAAATCAGCATGAAAATCCTGCAGTGTGAACCCCACATTAGAGAACTTATCCATGTCAGAAGGTATAGTCCATGTGGAGCACTGCTGTGGGTTTTTGTCAAAAGCATTTCCCTTTGTTGGATGTTTTAAAGGTACAATATGTAGGAATTTTACAGTGAAATACTCACACAACAGTCTAATGTCCCAATGATGTTGAAAATAAAATCACATTGTAACAGATGTCAATCTTAGATGGCTGGGTGGTTGCATGTTTCGGTCACTGGTACGGGACAGAATCATTGTGTACAATAATTATTCCTCATCCAGACTTCCTGGTTCCATAGCCAATCACATGTGAGCCTGCAGGGTCTTCAACACAAGCAGCTGTAATTCAACAATGAGCAACAGCAAAGAGTAAAAGAAGCAGCCCTGAGGTAACTTGTAGTAAACCTAAGAAACCACGACATCCGTCCCAAAAATTGAACAAATACAATACAAAAAAACGAGTCCGTCACTGGCAACCCGACAGAAAAATCAGAAAGGGGAGGGGGTGAGTGGCTGAGAGCTGACAGTTTTGTTTTTCTACATGAATTGCTGGACTCAGATTAGACCACAAGGTCTAATTTTTACATGTTGTACAGTTAAGTTGAATTTGAACCTAAAAAATTTCCTGCAAACACTACAGCCACTTTTTATAGAATTCTGTATTTGAAATGGATGAAAATGAGGTCCTCACTATTCAAGAACGGTTTGCAGCTTGTTGCTCCAATACTTCCAAGCACTTCAGGGCTTTGCTACCACCAAAGGCCTTAAAGTTGACAGCTTAAGAACTCATTCTACATCCTCATTGATTTAAACCTTCTGGGAACTGACAGGCTGTTCTGAAGCATTGGAATTACTATGATGAAGAACAGCTGACCTCTTTAAACAACATTAGCGACGCGATGGTTGCAGCTGATTGTTCACAGAGGAAGAAACTGACTCATTCCATGGATGGAGGACTCGTGGAAGCTATTAAAAGAAACGCCGTATATAAAAGTGAGTTGCGACGACATTTTTTTCCTTAACTTAGTGTCATAAAAATTCTGCTTGATACAAGTCGCCTAACTCACTTTTCTGCTATTAACATTTAGATTGTGTGGTTCTCTGAACATCTCAGATTATCAAAGCATGGTAAATATTTTTGATGAAATTAGTTCTGATGAGTACAAATTGCCTAGAACTCTGCCTGCGCAGAACGTTTGTGTTCTGCGGACTCTTAAGCAGAAGGTTAAGGCCTAATGTGTAATCACTGCCTCTCTGAATGAGCCTGTTATGTTATTCTCTCATTGCCTTTGATCACTACCCCCCTCTCATGTTATCTGAGGCTGAGAGGGAAAATGAAGGCCAAGTACAAGTGAGCAGCACTCTGCTAAGTAGTGTTGGTATTTTCCTTCTCATTAAGTCACAGTCAGAAGCCCTCTCAGGCTGTTTAAAGTGGCATAAACATATAACTTTAAGCTACGCATTTATTGATTTTCATTAGATTTGCAACAACGAACGTGAGATAAAATAAAAAGTCTTTAGAGAAAGGAAACATATATCTTGAAAGCACTATTTGTTTATATTTTGGAGGCATTTGACACAAACACCGTGACTGATCAGATTTATTTGGTTCTAGGTTAATTCATACTTCAGCAAAAATTGTACTTTTACAGCTTTGGTTTCTTCTAACCAGATTTTTGTGAGTATGGCAAGAAGACATAGATTTCTTCATACTCCCTTTTCACTAATTCAAACCCACCTTGAAACATTTTAGTCGAAATCTTAGGGTTCACGCCTTGTCATCAGATGAGACCACACAAATCAGAGACGTTGCTGCTGCAGCCGAGCTATTTCAGGAACAAAATCAGGTTGGGAAAGCAAAGATAAACATAATGTATCCAGAGTGTGTATGAAACAGAATATTGAAGAGGAAGTAGAATTTGGTGGAGGTGTAATTTATTCAGCAACAACCTTTAGCAGTAAAGTATAAATATACCGTACATGCATCAGAGTTTAAGCAGTTAAGCTGAAGTGTAGATATGAGTTTCTTAAAAGGCTCCACATACATCTTCATATACAAACAACCAGAAAAAAACTGTAAATCCTTCTTTTTATATAAGTAATTTGAGTTTCAATGAATTTACCAACCCAATTACTCAATTTTTATCCTTAAACCTAAATAAACAACAAAAGATTTTTTTAAATGTCCTTGGCAAAATGAATAAAAACCATCTAGATGACACTCAGATGAAATGCCACTTTTTTTTATCTTTGCTTCTTTAAAAAAATAATTCCAATAAATTTTCACCCTGGAAAACAGAATTTTTTTTTTTTACTTTTTCATATAAAGTATATTTTAGATATTTAAGTGCAGCACCAGCCCAAACAAAGCTGTCCCAAGCATGCATTCGTGTCTGCCTTACGATGAAGAAAAAGCTCTACTGGAACAGCTGAACATGTTAAAACAGTTTTAGATATAGTGTTGAGTGAAAGTGTAAATGTGGGACATGAGAACAGAAGAGGTTGTCTCAAAAGAGTATGGTAAAGATGAGAAAAGGGAAAACAGGGCTAGTGGAGGAGGAGACTGAGAGAGCAGAACAGGAAATGCCCCAGGCGCTCTTAAATTTTTGCCCTTATGATGGGAACATATTTCCCGTGTGTGTTGTGCCCATCATTTTGATCTCTATCACACACACATCCGCTATCAGCCCCCCCGATTCTTCTCATTTCAACATTGTATTTCCTTTTATTTCTGCTGCATTTCTTTTTGCTTTATTTTTGCACTTCAAATATTTGTTGAAGGAAACTAATGGTTGTACACAGTAGGCCTGGAGGTGAGGCATCAATTATGTCGACGACTCGATTAAAAAAATTTGTTGACGTAAAATACGGTAGTCGACGCACCATGCGCACATGAGTGACCTAAACAAAGCATTACTGAGAATTAAACTCAGTCTCCAACCACCTCTTTTAAGCCATATCACCCAGCCCTATGATATAGTAATGATACGATTCCATGTTAGATTTTTGATTTTTAGTTGTTGTTGTTAAACTGGGTTCTATGTGCCCCTTTTTAACTTTTGAGCACCTGCCCCTTCAAAGGTCTCTGCACGGCCCTGGCTCTACATGTCACCAAACCACCGGGAATACTTTACACACAGACAGAAGCATCAAAGTATAGTTATTTGCAGCCTTAGCACAATGCAACGGGCATATCACACCAGCATGAAAGTATTATGGTATAGTATGGTTAGTCTGTTATTAGTAGGGATGTCCTGATCAAGTTTTTTTGCCCTTGAGTCCGAGTCATCTGATTTTGAGTATCTGCCGATACCGAGTCCCGGTCCGATCTATAATACATTAAAAAATTAATAAAGAGGAGCAAATAAACAGATTAAGGATGTTTCTAATTTTGTATTTAATTCACCCTTTTTAATATTTAGCTGCAGGGAAAGGACAGCAAACAGTCCAGGGACGACAGCCGGTTGCGGCCAGTCCAGCACGTCCTGGGGTTTCCCCTGGGCTTCTTCATGGTGGAGTCATGAAGTTGTTACTTATGTGTAAAAATGAACATGACGAGAGCGCATTTCTGTACTATGAGCATGCAGACAGTCCAAAAGCCCACAAACCGGTGGACGGACATTACGTTATTAAATAAAATAATAACGTTATGTAATTAAATAAGCAGAACAGAATTGCAGGCACTGAAGAAAGAGTGACATGATCATGGGCTGTCTTCAGCATGCAGTAAGATATCAACTCCACTCCATGAACGAGTTTAAGATAATATCATAGGGATTTAATATGACTATAACCTAACACTGGAACTCATGCTAATGTGGTTAGCAATGCTAGTGGAGCTTACGTGGCAACATTCTCAATACAACATCCACCGAGCCAATTAAGAACACTTGAAGAAAATATACGCACCGAGGATTTTATAAGTCCTCATCTTCTCCACTATTGAGTAGACTACAGCACTGTTGATAAGATATTCACATTCACATTTTCACATACATTGCGGTCGTCAAGGAAATGCGTCCCCTCTTAAAATGGCGGCTGCGGGTTGTAAGGGAAAGTGTCCCGGATACTGACGTCACGCGAAAAGGTGTATAGATGCGTTAAAATCTAATGAGAATATATATACATATATATCCGATTCCTGATCGGGAGGTAACGTCCGATTCCAATCAAGCCTGAAACTACATGATCGGGCCCGATTTCCAATCATGTGATCGGATCTGAACAGCCCTAGTTATTAGTAGCTTTATTTGTAAAACGTTAACTTGTTTGGTAAAACCATGCAGGCAGTGAGCTAAGCAAATTACTTTCAAAGCACAACTGCTTTGGTCTGAAAGGTCCCTCTGTTATTTAAACGGTTTCTAAAATACCCTTTTAAAAGTTTACAACCAGTTTAGTAAAGCTATAAAAACCGGAGCTGCCGTCAGCGGTGTTAGCATAACACGCTAACATAGAGCTACTCTGATCTGAAGCTTCTCAACAGCTTCTGTAATGGAGGATCTGCGTGAAGTCGCTTTTTTGGTGAGGGAAATGTTGAATATGTGTGAAAATAGCAGAAACTGGAAAAACAGAAAAGTTTGTTAAAGTTGTCTGAGTTCAGTGTTATCCGAGAGCGACTTATCTGCTTGCTACCACAGCACCACCGAAGTGAGCAGTGCTCAGATATTTCCTCATAGAAGTTGTGCTGGTGTGAGTAGTAACATGTACACTCACCGGCCACTTTATTAGGTACACCTGTCCAACTGCTCGTTAACACTTAATTTCTAATCAGCCAATCACATGGCGGCAACTCAGTGCATTTAGGCATGTACACATGGTCAAGACAATCTCCTGCAGTTCAAACCGAGCATCAGTATGGGGAAGAAAGGTGATTTGAGTGACTTTGAACGTGGCATGGTTGTTGGTGCCAGAATGGCTGGTCTGAGTATTTCAGAAACTGCTGATCTACTGGGATTTTCACGCACAACCATCTCTAGGGTTTACAGAGAATGGTCCGAAAAAGAAAAAATATCCAGTGAGCGGCAGTTCTGTGGGCGGAAATGTCTTGTTGATGCCAGAGGTCAGAGGAGAATGGCCAGACTGGTTCGAGCTGATAGAAAGGCAACAGTGACTCAAATAACCACTCGTTACAACCAAGGTAGGCAGAAGAGCATCTCTGAATGCACAGTACGTCGAACTTTGAGGCAGATGGGCTACAGCAGCAGAAGACCACGCCAGGTGCCACTCCTTTCAGCTAAGAATAGGAAACTGAGGCTACAATTTGCACAAGCTCATCGAAATTGGACAATAGAAGATTGGAAAAACGTTGCCTGGTCTGATGAGTCTGGATTTCTGCTGCGACATTCGGATGGTAGGGTCAGAATTTGGCGTCAACAACATGAAAGCATGGATCCATCCTGCCTTGTATCAACGGTTCAGGCTGGTGGTGGTGGTGTAATGGTGTGGGGAATATTTTCTTGGCACTCTTTGGGCCCCTTGGTACCAATTGAGCATCGTTACAACGCCACAGCCTACCTGAGTATTGTTGCTGACCATGTCCATCCCTTTATGACCACAATGTACCCAACTTCTGATGGCTACTTTCAGCAGGATAATGCGCCACGTCATAAAGCTGGAATCATCTCGGACTGGTTTCTTGAACATGACAATGAGTTCACTGTACTCAAATGGCCTCCACAGTCACCAGATCTCAATCCAATAGAGCATCTTTGGGATGTGGTGGAACGGGAGATTCGCATCATGGATGTGCAGCCGACAAATCTGCGCCAACTGTGTGATGCCATCATGTCAATATGGACCAAACTCTCTGAGGAATGCTTCCAGCACCTTGTTGAATCTATGCCACGAAAAATTGAGGCAGTTCTGAAGGCAAAAGGGGGTCCAACCCGTTACTAGCATGGTGTACCTAATAAAGTGGCCGGTGAGTGTAGATGTATCTGTTCAATGTTCCGTTTGCCAATTCATAATTTGCGTTAACTCAGTAATGCTGTGGTCCTTTACGAGTGAAGAACAATATGAGACTGACACAAATACTCGACTATTCGATAAAATGATCGGCCGAATAATTGTTTTAAATATAATCGTTTACCCCCAGCTCTAGTACGGAGTCAGAAACAACTGATACACTGTCATGCATAAGTATTCACACCCACTGTACTTGTCTCCATTTTGTCACATTAGTGTAAACTCATGGGATTTGAAGTGATCTACTGACACAAAGTTGTGAAGTGGAAAATGAAAAATGGTTTTCAAATGTTTTTACCAACACAATCTGTAAAGTGTGACATGCGTTAGTATTCAGCCCCTTTACTCGGATACCCCAAACTAAAATCAAGCACAACCAATTGCCTTTAGATGTGACCTAATTAGTAAATAGAGTCCATCTGTGTGTGACTTAATCTCAGAATAAATAGAGCTGTTCTGTGAAAGCCTCAGAGGTTTGTTACAGAATATTAGTGATCTAACCACATCATGGAGATCACATCAGGATTAAATTTAAAGCAGGCTTAACTTATAAAACAATATCCCAGGCTTTGAAGATCACACTGGGTACTGTTTAATCTTTCACTCGAAAATGGAAAGAGTGTGGTACAACCTCAAACATACCAAGACACGGTCTTCTACCTAAACTGACAGGCCGTGCAAGGAGAGCATTACTCCAAGAAGCAGCTAAGAAACCCGTGGACGAGATGCAAGGATTCACAGATCAGGTTGGAAAATCTGCTGACAGGACAATGTTGTCTATAAGGAGCATCATGAAGAAAATAATAAAAAGTCCTCTTTATAGTTTTCCAAAAGCCATGATGGGGACACAATAAAGCTGATGCTGTTCACAGTAAAGCTGCATATGTTTAATATCTTGCATTTGTTCTCTGAGTCACGTTCAACATGTTTACTTACATATATACATTCTCTCTCTCTGTCTGTGTGTGTGTATATGTGTATATAAAAATACAGTATGTGTAGTGGTATTGATGCTCTCTTGGCTCTACCAAAAAATAACAGTTTATATGTTTTGAAGTGAGTTTTTGTTTTGAAGGTTTTTAAGAATCATGGTGAAATTGTGTCACGGCTGGTTCCAAATTAAATAGCATTAACTTGGGCACAATGGAGTCTGTATGTGTGTCCACCCATCAATTTAGTGTGATCACTAATTTGTTTTATTTCTCAGCTTTCGGCTATTTAAAACTCTATTCAGATTATGCATAAAACAGATAGTAAAACATGAAGATATCTTTGTCTAAAAACACTAATAGATTCAGTTGTGGTTTCATACAAGCAACATCTGCCTCATCATACCTGTTACAAAGGAGGGTCCGCATCTGGTACCTCGCACATTGCAACAAGGCAGTTACTGTATTCTTGTTAACCAGGGAGGTAACTGTTGTCACACTCAGTCCCTCCAGCGTGTCCTAGGTCTTCCCAAGGGCCTCCTCCCAGTGGGATCATGTCTCTTAGCGGGCCTGGGAATGCCTCGGGGTCCCCCCTGAAGAGCTGGAGGACAGGGAAGTCTGGGTGTCCCTGCTCAGACTGCTACCTTCACAACCTGAGCCCCCGGATAAAGCGGATGGATGGATGGATGGATGGATGGATGGATGGATGGATGGATGGATGGATGGATGGATGGATGGATGGATGGATGGATGGATGGATGGATGGATGGATGGATGGTTAGAGAGAGCAGGTCAGCCAGCAGAAGGTCATGAAGACATTCTCCTGTTTCTGCAGCAGCAATTTCAAAGTGTTCCAGGGGTTCTTAAAACACTATTAAATAAACATCCAGATTGCAGTCAATTCTAAATCACAGGATTATTTATATAAAATTCAATATCTGCTGTATAAATTAGCAGCAGAGCTAGCTAGCTGTAGCACCTGTTTGTAAAAATTCTGGGGTTTTATATTTTATTGAAATTCAGCAAATATGAAATGTGAAACTGACAGCTGCATTAAGATTCCTAAGCATTTGCATGAACTGCATGGAAATCTTAGAGATTGGTGTTATTTTAGAATGGCCTGGTCTTTTATTACAAATCTGTTTCTTAAAACAGAGGTTGTCCCAAAAAAAAGTATCTACAACAGGTGGAACATTAAATATTCATAACCCTTCTGCAAAAACCCACTTTAAATGATCCTGAGTGTCCCTTTAATGTCCTCTGACTTCTGCCTTTTTTCCTGTATGTACAGTAGTCGATAAATTGCAATCAGCTGCCCAATGAAGCATCACAGTCTTATTTTTATGGGTCGTTTTCTCAGGGTCACCTTTCAAATATTCCATCTTTCTCATCACTCCAGATTCTCTCTGGATCATGATGATTTAGTCATGGCAGTTACAGCTGCAGAAGACAGTGTGGTGGGAGTGTGAATGTGTGTGTCCATATCACAGGGGGAAAAAATGGGAAAATAGACCATTCATGGTAAAAAGCAACATGGTCTTCCTGCCAGTTTCTTGTCTTTTTTCTAGCACTGAAAGAAGAGTTTGCCAGCACAAAGCTGAGCCAATCACTTATTCACACATTTCACTATTGTCCCTCACCCAGTGAAGAGTTAGAGGTGTGCTAGCAGTTAATAATGTCTTTGTAGTATAATACACTGGCACATATGGACAAACAGCAGTCTTATTGAAAACTTTCCCATTGTTTGACTACAAGTCTGTATGTTTCCTGTGCAGTTTGGCCTCTGGTATTTATAATTGCTCAACATATCTATAGTAGACCATGCTGTATCTTGCTTCATTGTGTCTGTACTCAAACAAAGCCAGTGTTTAGTCACACAATATCAGCTGGCTCGCAGTATTAGACCATTTAAGTAAAAGCGATGCATACTTGTCCAACGGATTGTCTACTGTTGTCTCCCATTAAACTTGTGTCTGGCAAGAAAACCTATTTCTTGAGCCACCAAATGTTCAGTGTGGTTAATCAGTCGGTTATTTCAGCAGCAATTGGATAATGATTTTTGTAAAGTCTTTATGAATTCAAGTAGTTTTACTTGACTGTTTTGGATAATCTTAATAATGTTAATAGGTGATTGTTTTTCACTAAATCCAGTGTGCTGCTCCACATACTATCACAAGGTGGTGATAATGAAGTTTTTTGCTAACCATCATTGTGCTTTTATTTTACATTAAGTTATCCAGCAGCTGCAGTTTAATATAAAGATATATCATTATTAACTAGGCCCTCACGTCTTTGACAGATTACTTTACAAATACGCGAGGGCCTGGAGCTGAACTGCTGTCTCAAAATTTCGAAGGCTGGCTTAGCCCGTTGAGAGAGAACCAATCACAGAAACCCGGAAGTGACGCAACATATGTGACGCTAAAGCGGATACACACGAGGCAGAACAAAAACAAGAGGTTTAGCGAGCGGAGCCGTAATGGTAGCTACAGAGCCATGGTTAATGGAGGAGAAAAGACGAATATTAATGACAGTTGTCGCTTTTGTGTCAAAAACTTGCGAATACGAGGTATCATTGCACACAAGGTTCACGTATTTGACCGCACCAAGCAAACACTGTGCAAACACAGAAGTAAACACTTCATCCACAGCCGAGTCCGCCATGTTGTTTTGAAAACACAGAAAACAGAAATAAAATGGGAAACTAGCTGCTGAACTATTAGTAAACAAATTTGGAAGTTGGATTTTTACAAACTTCCAGGAAGTAAATTAAGGAGAATCCAAGAACAGAAAACAGTTTACAAAATGCTGGGGTTTTTACAGACAGACCATTTACAAGCTCCTGTTTAGGCATTGGTGACTATAATGTGTTTATTAACATTTGAGGTTTTAAAAGCTCATTTTGGTTTGAATTCTAAACAAAAGTAAAATGTACATTCACTCACAAAATAGAGTTGCCAACCTTTCAGCGCACTTGGTGTGAGCTCTGGTCGGTGAGGTCATTTTCTTTTTTTGGCGGGGGTGTCATCAAGTCATCAATACATTTTCCTTTTTTTGAAGGAAGTGGACCTGATTCCTTAATAATATGTACACTATCAGTAAAAAGTTTGGACACGGTTTTTTATTCAGTCAATGCTGCTTTTAAATATTCATGCAGCCAGCTACACTGGAACTAAAAATGGAGTCAACTTGATTCAAGATGCCACTAGCCACAGCTAGTCAAACTTAGCAAACACTAAATGTTGGTACAGAAGGTGATGGGTAATAGGTCTTTAACCAATTATATCTATATGTGTTGAGTGTTTATGTATGTTTCAGTGTGTTTAGTGAGGTTTAAAGAACCCAAAATGCTGATTTTCAACTAAAGAACTTGGAAAAAAGTACTTTATTAACAAAACAAAAGGCGGATGTTGCAGCAAAAGATGAAAACAAATAAAGCAGAGGAACCAGGAAAATACACAGAGAACTTTGACTGAGACAATACAGGTAATAGTAACAGTAGGAACTGACAGGAGGCTGAGTGACACAGGGAAGTTTGTATGCTGAGTGCATTTAGCTGGCATGATTAAGGATAGACATCTGATGTAAGGATCATTGTAACTTAGGGTGTGAATGGTCAAAGAACATTGTAAATATAATCAACTTAGAGCCAAACTATTTGCAAAAATCCCCATTAAAGTCCAAAGTGGTGACAGTGTGGAGATTTTTTATCTCAACCTCATTGTCAAGTTCCTTGTGTGATACACAAACCCCACTTGAAAGGGAGCACCTAAATGGAGAATTTTTCCACCGGACTTCACTCAAACCTCCACAACTTCTCTTTCGTTAGCTCCTTTATTTTACTTTCTTGTAGATAATATGCAGAAGCAGATGAAAGAGGGTAATGACACCATAATTACATCTGTGTTTGTCTGTGTCTCTTTCCTGTCAGCTCAGACCCCAGTCGGCTAAAGCAGAAGGCCGCCCATCCTGAGCCGGGTTCTGCTAGAGGTTTCTTCCTATTAAAAGGGAGTCGTTCCTTTCCACTGTCGCCAATTGTGCTTGCTCAGGATGGGGGATTGTGCTGAAATAACAATTCAGCCCAATCGGCTGGTTCCTTAGATAGAAAATGTTTTATTATTAATTGGTTGATTCTCACCGCTAACGGGAGCCCTCGCAGACGGAAAAGGCGCCCCCGAGTCCGCTGCCGTCCGTACCAGCCCCTGTGCAGTTGCTGTCACGGACGGCGGTCGTACGGACCACTGTGTTGTAGCTGTCACAGACAGACGTGGAAATGGGCATTAAGTCCGGCTGTCCGTAAGAGCCACATTCATAGGAGCTGTCACGGACTGTTGTCTGTAAGAGCCACGTTTATAGGAGCTGTCACCGACTGTTGTCCGTAATAGTTATATTTATAAAAGCTGTCACAGAAAGTTGAGGGGAAAGTTGAAAGAGGTCTGTACAAGCTACTGTATAGGAGCTGTCACGGACAGACATGAAAATAGATGTTAAGTAAGGCTGTCCGTACAAGCTCCTATATAGCAGCCGTCACGGACATTTGAGGGGAAAGTTAAAAGAAGGTTGTACTACAAGGGCCACAGTTCCGTAAAAGCTACTGTATAGGAGCTGTCATGGACTGTTGTCCGCACGAGCTATGTTTATAGGAGCAGTCACGGAAGGTTGAAAGAGGTCCGTACAAGCTACTGTCTAGGGGTGCTTAAGTGTGGGTACCCGGGCACTCCTGGAGCTGCTGGTTCTGGAGGTATCTGGTGGGGCTGGTGGTGGTAGCTCTGCAGGGAAAGGAGCACTCTTTTGGGGGGAGAGTCCTGTCTGTATGTGCCTCTGTTTGGGCCTCTATTTCGTTACCGTCATAGACAGAGACCCCAGACTCAAAAAAACCATCGGAGCAGATGTGCTTGGGGTGGGCCCGGAACCACCCTGGCCGAGACCCAGGCCCATCCGAGTGAGGGGCCCTTACGGACTATTTAGGAGCCGTCACGGAATATTGCACGGAAATCCAACGTGAATGCAGCAAAGTGTCAAAGCTGTCCGTATGGGCTCCTATGTCGTCACCGTCACGGACAGAGACCACCGACTGGCACCCGTGAGAGCTATTCTTACTTCTGGTAGTCGGACTGCCTCTGTCCGTGAAAGCTACTGTTTGGCCCACTATTTAGTCACCCTCACGAACAGAGACCCCAGACTCAAAAAAAACATCGGAGCGGATGAACTCAGGGTGGGCCCGGGAATTGGACAGGGTGGTCCCAAGCATGGAGCCCATGCAGACTGAAAGGAGCCCGTACGGCCCTGGAAGGGGCCTGGCATAAATCAAGGCAGTGTCACCACCTAGGGGGTCTGGGGTGTCACTGCAGGCAAAGGGCCCCTGAGGAGCCCCCACGGCTCAAAGCGGTATTAAGTGGCCACCATTTCAGCATCCCCGGGGTATGAGTTTGAAATAGTAGCCCAAACATGGCGACGCCATTGTCCTCGGGGCCATGTCCATCCGTGACGGGCACAAATGAATGGGGTCTGCGTCCGGAATCAGTTACTTTCCCACAGGACATCAGGAAACACTTATTAACAGACCTTTCAATCTGTCTGCGTTAAAATTTGGGTGGTTCCGGCTCCTTCCGTCTGGCTGCTTCGCCTGCTTTGTCAGCAGCTTGTTCATATTAATTTTTCAAATTTGCTGGACTCAGATTGGCTTATCAGAGCAAGGTATACTGTTTCCTGCCTTGCTGCACATGGCATCGTCAGACGTCATGTCTTCCTGTTTGATGCCTCTTATGCTACAGCTTTTAGCAGTAACATGCTAGGCGTGGTTTCAACTGCGGGAGCTGCCGAATACTAACGAACAAAAGAGTTGTGATGAAACAGATAGAGGCCGTTAGGACTCAGGAGAACATGGGTGTTATCGCTACCTGCGTAGTTTGAGAGATTAAAACTGAAAGAGAAGTTGTTGACCTGTTTTCACACCCACTATGAAGGTAAGAACACCTGTGGAGCTAAAATATTCAACAGAAACTTCAGAAAACCAGTTTTTAATGGAAGGGGCCTCTTTAATCAAGTATTTTACAACACGCTCAGGGATCTACGTCGCCTGCTTTGAGCTGCGCTTCACAACAAAATCAGCTGATCACCATCCCAAACTCATGCATATCAGTTCAGCGTCCTACCAGCTGCCTCTCCAGTCTTTTTAGATACTTTTACAATGTTTCTCTGGAGGAGTGCTGCATTAGTGCTTCCTCCAAGTGCTGCGAAAGTTTCCTGCTCACCTGGCGTGTCACACAAAACATTCAGAGCGCACCCACTCAAAAGAGTTAATTAGTTCCAGCTGTTCCTTGCCCTACTTCTGGGCATTTTTTCTTTTCGTTCATTTATTTATTTTATTTTTATTTCCTTTTTCCATTTACTTGTTTTTTAGTTTTATCTAAAAATAAAGTTTATTTGAAATCACTATTTTGACCTTACACCTCCCACAAGATATTCTTGCAGAAACACAAGAATACTGCCAAATTTCAAAGGTCAAACAATAATTCTAGTCTTTTAATGTAATCTCATGTCTGCTCCTCAACAGGCAATAAAAACACCAGGTGCCTCACGTTTCGATGTAGAACAGTTTCCTTCGCTTTATCTTTTCTCAGACCTGACTGTTCTTTCCTTCCTTGTCTATCTTTTGTTATTATTCCAGGAGCACAGTAACTTGGAGTGACCTTAATTTTGACATCTCTAACTAAGCCTTTACTATCTGGATTAGTACTACCACTGTCCTCTCAAAGCATTTTGGTCACTTAACCACACAATGTCCCCCACAGCAACATTTCTTTGTGTAGTATGCCACTTGCAAACAGGTTGGGACTGGCGAGTTGGCTCCATCCTCTCCAGAATTTCTCCACTTTGGCCTGGATGGCTCTAAGTCTTTTGTAGGGATAACTGATGAAATCAAAAGTTCTGGAATCCCCTCCTCACGATGTTCGGCCAAGTAAGAGGGTGTTTGGTGTGATGTAGTGAATGCAATCCTCCCGACTTTGTGTCATGGCATCAATCAGTTGCTCGTTTGCGAGGTTTACTGCTAAATAAAGAGCTGTCTGGAACTCACTATGAGTTAGTGAGGTTTCCTGTCCAAGATTTTGAAGTGCTCTTTTCATTGCACGCACAGCAGTTTCAGCAGCACCATTCCAGTGAGGAGAATCCACTAGATGGAATTTCCACACCCACTCAGTCCCTTTCTTGGCTGAAAATGCTTCCAAACTTAGTTCATCCTGGTGGTCAAGAAATGTATACATTTTTTCCAGCACTGGCTTGGCTCCAACAAAGTTAGTCCCGGGGTCTGACCAGATCTTCCTCTGATTGCAGTGAATCTTTGGTAAGCTTTTAGGAATTCTTCTGCATGGATGGCTCTGCTGGCCATGCAGGAAAACATAACTCCCCATGCTTTTTGCGTTATTCTTCTTTTGAAGTAATCTTTTTCATAGTAAGGGCCAAAGAGATCTATAGTTGTAAATGTAAATGGTGCAGCAGGTTCTGTTCGTTCAGGTGGTAAACACACCACTCCCTCATGATTTTGATCATGTGCTTCTCGGGCTAGCAAAGTAGATACTAATAAAGTTTATTTGAAATCAGTATTTTGACCTTACATCTCATGCTTTTCTGGTTAAATCTTCAATTCGTAATGTAAATATAACAACTCTTCTAGAATAAATTCCAATCAAATACTTTGCAGATTTTTCAGATATGGGCTACCCAATTTAATGCTCCTCATTTCTGCCAAATGATCATCATGCAAATTTCCTACAAATTTTAAGGATAAATTGAGTCCAGAAAAAAACAAAAATCATTTTATTGGCACTTATTGCTTCAGCAACTTCAGGTGTTGAGTTTTACTGTATTCCTATGGTGTGACATGCCTTTTGACCCAGTATTCAATGGGAGGACTCAGCTGTTAGCAAAGTGGGTCAGAGCAGCTGGCATGATTGCATGAATATTTAAAAGCAAACAGCTCCAGAGCGAAACCTATCAACCAATCCTGTCAATGCCTAGTGTTGCTAAACAATGAAAAGATGTTAAACAGCTACAACTGAATACACGACTGAGTGTTAAAAGGCCGCCGAAGATTGGGTGGGAGAGATGTCCATCAAGCTGTGGAAATGTCCAAAGAAAAAAAAAGTGTTGTGGTGCCAAAAAGGAGGCATTTAGTGTAAATAAACTTACAACGAAATTGGTTTCAGGTTGTAATTTAAAGAGATGTTAGAAAACATAAAAGGGAACTGAAGAGGTAGAAGAAAGATCAAAGAAGCACCTTTGGAGTCTTTGTATTGAATTCTCTGTGCACATTGAGTGGACATCAAAGTATAATCTCTCAATTATCTATTAGTTCACATTGACCAAAGATAGAATGTCAAATTATTAGAGGCCAAGAGCTTGAGGACAGAAACCAAGTTAGTAATTATGTCAGAGATGAGCGATGACAGTAACAGTCAGATGGAGTGACAGATTTTTAAAAAATCAATGAAAATTGGAAAGGGAAGAAAATGACTGGAGGACAGATAGAAGTAGGTCAAGAAAATAACTGGTGAGGATGAAAGAAGGACATACAGGGAAGAGACAGGAAACATCACTTTGTGTTGTTTAAACTTAACAATACTTTGATGTGTGTCTTGATGTTTGCATCTCTTTTTATTTTAGGCATCGTCTGTGTGTTTCAGTGACTGAGAGCTTGTAGCTGGCAGCCCACTCCAGAACCAAAGAGTCCATAAAAAACACAGCATTGTTTAATTTACTCCTCAAGGCAGAGTTGCGCTGTTCACTTTGTTGTCTGTTCACAAGCTGGGACTCACTAACCAGAACACACTGCAAAAAAATCTGTCATAGTAAGTTATCTGACAATGACTCATCTTAAAGTCTGGTCAGTGAAACATAAGCTCAAAATACTGTTAATAATTTAGCTTCATGTATCTTCTCTAATAATTTTAGGCTTTCCAACTTGCATTTTTTAGAATAACCTGTAAAAAAAATTGAAATGCAGAAAAAGCACTGTAATAACTTCCGAGTCACTCATAAGCAGCAGGTAGCAGCATCCTTTAATGAAGGCCTCAGCATGTACACACAAAAACACTTCCTTTGTGCCCCAACATGAGTTGGAATATTGCTGGACTTGATGACACTCCAAATGGAAGCACTTTGTAGGTGAACAGTCCTTTGTGTGTTTTTACAGTCACATATTTCTTGGCTTCCTCATCCAAAGGGATCTGGTGGTACATGTGACTCAGGTCAAGTTTAGTGAATTTCTTTCCCCCAGTCTAACTGGCACACAGATCTTCCAGCCGGGATAAGGGATATTGCTCCAACTTCGACACCTGATTAACTCAGTTTATAGTCACCACACAGTCTCACTGTTTGATCTGGTTTTAAGACAGGCACCACCGGAGCTGACCATTCTGCATACCTTACAAGTTTGATAATCTCCTGAGCTAATAACCGATCCAGTGCCGCCTCCACTCTGCTTCTCATCGCATAAGGAACCTGTCTGGCTTTGTAAAACTTGGGAGCCAACTCCTTATCTATGTAGATCTTGGCCAGGGGTCCCTTAAATCGGCCCAACCCATCTTTGAACACTTCTCCATGTTCTCTGAGTACCTTTTCTAAGGCTGCTTCAGACTTGTGGTGCGTTCTGGAATCCTCCTTCCTGTAAGCCTAAAAGCTTAATCCAGCTGCGGCCCAAAAGACTGGGGCCTGCTCCAGCTACCACTACTAGTGGTAACTACCTAGACTCCTCCCTGTCTTGAACAACCACATTAGCTGTGCCTAGAACATCTACTCTGTACCCTGTATATGTCCTGAGTTGCAATTTACATGGCTGGAGCTCTGCCTGCCCCTCCCTCTGTAAAGCTGCGTACACTCACTCATTAATTACCCCCCATCCTGAATCTATTACAAAGTCTACCTTCCTCCCATTAACCATCAGGGTTTCAATAAATGGCTCTTCTGTTAGTATGTTAACACTTTCAATACTGTACAAAGTGAGCATGTTTTCTTCTGTCTTACCCATCTGTTCCTCTTCCTCATCCTGCCTCACGTAGTGCGCCCCCTGAGGATTCCTCATCTTAACTGGGCCCCGTGCTTCTCTCCCACTCACTCTAACTGCCTCCCCCATTTTTCCAAACCTGCAAACTCTCCTAATGTGTCCTATTTTGCCACACGGATGACATCTCTCCCTAATAAACCTGCAGGCCCCGGCTTTATGTTGGTCACTTCCGCACCTGAAACAAGTCCCAGACTTTTCGTCATTGAGCCTCGTCTTGGCTGACAGCTTGAGCACTGATTGTGCTGACTTCTCTTAAATGTGCGGCGCTTCCCAGGACTGTAAGTCCTTCACATCCCTGCTTGCAGTTTTTACGGCCTGCGCCAGCCTCAAATGTTAGGCCCGGTTCAGATACGAGCCTCCGTTGAATGCAGTCATCCCCTATTCCGCACACCAGCCTGTCGCGAAGCATCTCCGACAACTTGTCCCCGTAGTTGCAGTCTTGTGCCAATTTTTGCAGCAGCACCCCCACGTACGATATGATGGATTCGCCGGTTTCCTTCCCTCTGGAGATAAACTTAAATCTCTGCACTATCACACTAGGTCTGGGGTTGAAATGATCCTTTAACAAGTCCACCAACTCTTCGAAAGTTTTATATCCCGGTTTTGTAGGACTCACTAGGTCTCGCATGAGGCTGTATGTTTGACTGCCCACCGATCTCAGCAGAATAGCCCTTTGGCAAGCTGCGTCAGTTATGTCGTTTGCTTCAAAGAAATGAGTAAGCATCTCGCAGTATTCCTCCCACATTTGACTGTGGCTATCAAATGAAGCCGTGCTCCCTACCGTGGAAACCGCCATCCTCCTACCCCATTCCGAACTCCGTCACCAAGTTACGCTTCACAACCTTCCTGGTCCACTTCAGCCGCGTGCTTTTATCCTCGTCACCATTATGTAATAACTTCGGAGTCACTCATAAGCGGCAGGTAGCATCCTTTAATGAAGGTTTCAGCATGTACACACAAAAACACTTCTTCTGTGCCCCAACATGAGTACACAGAACATGAACAACGTCACACTGCCCCCTACCAAAACTAAGCTTAACAACAACTCATGTTACTACAAGTACCAATCACTTTTGTCTTTGTCATTGGTAGTTTGACTTCTTCAGTTTCCTCTTATTTCTTTTATTTAATTCTTCATTGTCCACCTCAGCTCCGCAGTCACTAAACCTCCACACCTGCTCTTCATTCAGTACATTTACATGCAGCAAGATCAATTCGAATTTTTGCCTTAGTCCGACTGAAATTGGACTTTTGAAATGTATGCAAACACCTTAAAACCTGGCTCTGCCAAATCTATGTGTAGCTCCACCTCTTGTCGAATTGGGGAAACACATACATCTGGAACTGCTCCATTTGAAACCGTATATAAAAGGGAGGGATGTCTGGTATAATATTTTAATCTAATTGGAGGACGAGCCAGCAAGTGTCTGCCTTTGGTGATTTGTCTTTAGCCAATCACAGTAAATCAAGCTCTTGCAAATCCATTCAGGAGAAAAACACACACACATTGTTACCACTAAGAAAAGCAAAGCACATATTTACCATCAAGAAATGCACAAAGTCCTTACCTTTGCTCATTTTTTAAGAAATTGTCTCTAGTTCTCCTAAAACAGATTCAATAGCCACTTTTATGCATACAACCACAGCGCAGCTATGTTTGTTTTGCTTTGCTGTCTGGCACTTGTTGCCAATCATTCCTGAACACCCGCCCCAAAGCACAATGATTGGTCCGATAATTTTTGGACCTAAATAGATGGTTTCAAGTGGAGCGGAACAAGATGGATTTGTGGGTTTGGAAAACTACAAATCTTGCGAGAATCCATCTTTCAGCGCAAGGCTATACACCTTAGCTTGACTTTGAAAAGTCCGACTAAGCTAACCAGATGATGCGATTGGAAATTTGAATTTCTCTGCATGGAAACACCTATTTTGAGAAGCCGAGCTCTCTGGAGCTAAGCCCCGCCCCTTCGGGAAATGACGCATTAATCAATAATGATAATGTCATTGCCACAAGAATCTGCATGCATCTGACATGTAATAGCATCAAACATCACAGTTTGTAACATCTGTACTCTGCTGCAGTGTTGTTGTCGTCCATTTCTTTACTGTTTGCGTCACTAAATGTTTCTTTGTTTGACGCGAATGGGAAGAATGCCACACGATGTCGCCACCTACTATTCGCTTCTCAGAGTGACATGTAAACTGGGACCAAGCTCTAAACAGGGGGTTAGTCCATTAGTTCGATTTCTGCAAATATCTCAACTTAGATGTGCGTGTAAACGTACTGAGTGGTAGACGACTTGGTGCATTACTACCCTCATGTTTGCAGCATTTTACCCCTAGGTGGAAAAAAAACTGCAAAACTGGCAAAAAAGACTAAATTACAGTTACATTAATTATTCACATTTTTATTTCTATCACTTTTTTCAAATATCTGAAAACAGCTGCCCATCTTTATCATATGTTACTCTTGGTGGGTTACAAATGGCTGATTAGGCAGCAAATACTAATAACAAACACTAAATAACTTAGAGTTGCACAGAAGGAACTGGAGAAAAACACAAACAAGGGACGATAATGACATGGATGGATTAGAATTATTTGGGGGGCATAAAAAAAATGTATTGTTTCTATATTCCAACTTCACATCCCTCGGGCACTTCTATAAGAACTTAGGGCCATTCTATAGGAACTTGGGGCACCTTTATAAAGCTTATATAAAAACCACTCTAACGGTCCTTCCCCCATTTTTTTCTGAAATGTTTTGTTTAAAATTCTGTCTCTTTTTCCCAAAATGGTGCTTCTGCCTGAATTGGTTAAAAATGGGAGCGTGTAAGCTAACTGCTCAAATAGGTCAAACCAGCTGTTGCAGGCAATATGCAGATGTCTCGAAGAGATGTAAATAAGTAACAGAAGAAAAGCTTTCTCCTCAAACAAGGTGTTATAGTCACTTTGTGTGGAGCTTTGGGAGTTATAAGTTAAAGTTTGCAATCTTGTGAAATGAAAAAAGGCTTTTTAAAAGCCTTCTTTCAGCTTTTTAAGTAAAGCTAATTTGTCATAATGCATATGTTTTGGAAAGAAACCCACATCACCTTGAAATGAAATGAAAGTTAGCCCAGTCCATTCAGGTGACATGGCTGTCTAAAATCTGTTCACGGTGGGAATCTGACTTGGAAAGGCCTGTCGTCACGGCTACAGCAATGACACATCTAGATGTGGGCGAGCTTCCTCCGTGGCAGCTCTCATTCAGCCAATCTAAGCAAACAGGCCATGCTCTATTTAATGATTATCCTAGCATCTGTCCCCCATCTCTCATATCTGACTGAGGCCAGAAAACACATGAAAAAAAAAATACTCACAGAAGCCCAATGAATCAGATCCAACTGAGCAGCTCAATTCTGGCCCTGATCAAGCAATTTCATCTCAATTTACTCACATTTAGAAATGAAGGCAAATGCTTGTGGGCATTAAGCAGCAATGTGTGGCCATAATTTGTTATATAGTTGGTGAAGAGGTGGTTTAATGAGGATGTGGCTACTTCTGCAGCATTTAATGCCAGTTTGTTGAGGTATCTGATTGCAACATTTAAACTGTAATTGTAGTTGCACGATCCAAAGATGGTTTTTATCCTGTTTGTACTCTGCCTGCTTTCAGCCAGAGGATAAAGATGATACGGCTGCATTGTGCCACATTATGGCTGGAACCTGAAATGAAGCGGCGCTTCCATTAACAGTATTTGATGTGTTGCAAAGATCACATCTTCTGTTGCACTTTAAAACACCACCTTGTTGCAATTATTCATATAAAACACATTGAAAAACGTTGGCAAAGCTCAAATAAAACACAATACTGATGAACAGACACACAAATGAAAAAATAAATACATTTTACCAAAAACAAAGTTGACACAATTTGTTGACATCTTCTCCTCTGAATTTTTTTTTCCAATGGTTATTTTTAGTAATACACACCAACAATCTGAATTTATGCTGAAATAAATTCTGATTGAACTCAACTACATTAAACTTTGACTGTTTCAAAAATTCACCAACACATCTCCAAAAAGAAAGATATGAGAGATAATCAAAAAGATTTAATCATATCTAACATTTTAGAAAACAATCTTTTCAAAACCAAAATACTTACATCAATGCAGAACATGCGACTTGTATTTAACAAAATAAAGCAAAATAAAAACACATTTTTTTTAAAAATACAATAAATGTAAGAAAAGTTAAGAAACATTTTAATAAGTATTTACAAATCAAACACAGCAACAGGATTTTTTTAAACTTAATTTCTCGACAAACTACAAGAAAACAGAAAACACAATAATTTCAACAAAGACAACATTTCTGACAACATGCATTTGATGTCCCTGTATTCACAGAATATTTATGTTCTTTGTTATTGTGTTTATTATTTTTGGGGATTTTTGTACTCTGGATGAGAAATCAGTTTGTAATGGATTTAATAGACATGTTCGAAGATATTTGGAAGCATGATGGTCTGTTATCGTCTGAATTTGAATGGTAGTGATCAGAAAACACATCTCATCTGCAAATCTCCTGAAAGAAAATGGTAAAATCCCTGCAGGCCTAGAGGGAGGAAAAAGACAAGAAACAAGAAGTGTCAGGATGTGAAATGCCAGACATGGGGGCAGATGTGTTAAAAAAGACAGAAAACAGAACTGGTATAGGCTTTCTTGTCTGAGTGAAAATTAAAGTACCACATGTAAAAAAACTCTGATCTTAGAAAACAAAATTCCCACTTTCAATTGTAGTAAAACAGAAAACATATTCAGTATAGTATTAAAGGAAATATTTCTACAAATGCTGTACGTCCTTTTTTTCCTCACAGAAGAAACAACTGTTCCTGCACAAAGTAGATTCCACCACCACTTTTCAAATATTGCTGTTCGAACAAAGATACACAGTTTCTTATTTAGATTTTGTAGATGGTTTTTTTATCAGTCTTGAAGTATCATAAAACTTAAACTTCTTTGACATTTCCAGAAAGATCTTGATATCATAGATTTCTTTTTAACCCTTTGATGCCTGAATTATGATAACCTCAGTCAAGCTGAGGCTATCATAACCTCAGATTATTCTCTTAAAGAGGCCCTTCCATTAAAAGCAGTTTTTCTGAGGTTTCTGTTGAATATTTTAGATCCACATGTATTCTTACCTTCATAGTAGGGGTGAAAACAGTTCAACAACTTCTCTTTTCGCTTTTATCTCTCAAACTACGCAGGTGGTGATAAAACCCGAGTTCTCCTGAGTTTGAACGATCTGTATTTGTTTTGTCACAACTCCTTTGCTCATTAGTATTCATCAGCTCCCACATTTGAAACCACACCTAGCATGCTGCTGGCTAAAAGCTGTAGCATAAGACGTAGCAAACAGGAAGACACAACGTCTGATGTTGCCATGTGCAGCGGGGCAGGAAACAGTATACCTTGCTCTGATAGGCTAGTTTGTTAGCCAATCCGAATCCAGCAAATTCACATAATAAATATTAATGAGTTATAGCCGGAGGCCTGACGAATTTTGACGCAAAGTCATGAAATTTGTGTGAAATGGCCACTTTAAGTATTTATGAGGAGCAGTGGCTCAGGCGGTAGATCGAGTCATCTGGGAAACAAATCCCTACATGGCTACAACATGGTAAATGGTAAATGTCCTGTATTTGTATAGCGCTTTTCTAGTCATTCAGACTACTCCAAGCGCTTTCACACTACAAGGTTTTGCATTTACCCATTCACGCAAGCCGATATGTAAACCATGGGGTTCAGTGTCTTGCCCAAGGACACTTCGACATGTGATGGTGGAAGCCGGGATTGATCCACCAACCTTCAAGTTGGAGGACAATTGCTCCAACCACTGAGCCACACCCCATGGTGCTGAGTAGAGCACTATACAAGTACATGCCATCTGACCTTAGGCATGAATAATACAATGTAGAATTACATTAGCAGTGGGGGCTTATATGCAAACAAATCAAAAATCCTTTTGAGAGACTAAATCACAGACTAAACATTGCCAGTGATAAGCTAATAATGTCAAACTTAAATAGTTTGCTAAAATGAAAATGACTCATGGTTAAACAGATACTAAATTACCTTATAAGTCCAAGTGTTGTTACTATAAGATGAAAACACTGGTGATACCAGATTATAAATAAAGTTTGAAATCAAATGTTTACAGTTTTCAACACATTTTTAAAGACTTTTCTTCTTCCTCCAGGTAAAACTGCTGCAGCCCTGTCACGCCCACAGCGCCCCCTTTCGGCCCGGTCAGCCCACCACGCCCCGGTGCCTTTAAAAGGTTACCATGTCAGCCGCAGCATGTCTCAGCATTCCTCTGGTGGTGGCGGAGGAGGCCCCTGCCACTGTACACCTGAGGACTGCGATGGCCCTGGCAGAGACTACTACCATGGTCACAACGATGGCCATTTTTACCCACCGGGAGGTCCAACCGAGGCTCTGGCACTGGAGAGACATCACTCCCATTCACACTCACACTCCCATAGTCACTCTGGAGGAGGCACCTTTCCCCGATCCCACCCAAGCCAACATCCTCCTCTCCAGTCGTTCGACTCTTGTGAAGAGTGCCTATCCTCAGGCCATGGAGGGAAGATGCACCGTATGCCCCCAAACCTGATAGACCAGTTTGAGAAACAAGTACCTTTCCACCCCGATGGCTTCCACACACTGCAGTACCAGCGTACCGCAAGTGGAGGTGCTGAGCAACGTAGTGAAAGCCCATCACGTATCCGCCACTTGGTCAACTCTGTACAGCGCCTCTTTGCCAAGTCCCATTCACTTGAAGCACCATCAAAACGGGAGTACAATGGTACGAGGGGTGGGGGAGACTACCGAGGTGAAAGAGGGGGTGGGCATAGGAGTGGAGGGGAGGATGGACACTACTCAGGCCATCAGTCTCGGTCTACCAGGAGGAGCAAGTCTCGAGAACGTAGCAAGAGTGGAGACTCACGGCACGAGTCAGGTAGACGTCACCGCAGCAGGACAGCAGGCTGGTGGAGTTCTGATGATAACCTGGACAGTGACAGCAGTTTCTTTGTCAGTGGGGGTAGACGGGGGTACCCCAGTGGACATGAAAGCCTGGATGCTGCCATTCAGGAGCTCACCATGAAGAAACCAAAGGAGAGAGCTGGTGGACCTGGATCTGGTGAATGCATGGCTTGTACCACCATGGCTCTAGCAGGAAGTGAAGGCGGAGGACACCATGGGCACCATGGTCACTCCTTGAAGAGAAGCACCTGGTCATCCATGACTGTGAGTCAGGCCAGAGAGGTTTACCCTTCAACCAGGGGGGGAGGTTATGACAAAGCTTTAGTGCCCATGGAGAACAAGCTGAAGGAGAGAACCTTCCACTATCTGCAGGTTTGTGAACAACTAAACTTTCAACAGTTTATGATAAACAAGCAATTTATTTTTTTTGAACCCTTGTGTTTTAAGTACACCTAAGAGGACATACATCATTAACCTGCATTACTGAAAATACCATGGATACAGCTTCCAATGACTTTAGCAGACTCCAGTTTGTGTGTTTGTTGAGCTTGAGGCCTTTTTTTAAAAGTCAGGTAAGAAAATGTACTAAATTCACCCAGCATAAGGCAGTAATCAATATCCTAGGATTTAGAAGATTATAACCATCACCTTCTTTAAACACATTTCCATCCAGCTTCACAACAGCTAGTCCAACTATGTGCACAGGCTTCATATGAAGAATACACAGAGAAGCATGTCATCAAATCATAAGAGATGTTTTTGGTTGTAGGTCTATCAAACAGAATTCTTTTCCAATTGATAACTTTCTGTAGAAATCAAAAATATACAGATGTTTTCTATCAGATGTTTTGATGTTTGATAGTTTCAGGGTGCCATTTTTGGTACCTTATTTAAATTGGAAGATTTTTATTTTTATTTGCAATTATTTAAAGATAAAATGAATTAATCCATCAAATGAAAAGTCAATCAGGGGTTCCAGTACAGTCAAAAGCCCAGTAAAGAGTTTAAAAAACAATATAATAATAGGAAAATTATTTAATACTCTCTTATTTGGCAGTGTTAGTGCTGTTTGCTATAAGGACTTTCTGATTAATGTATTGTAAGTGGGCTTGTGGTTTGTGTTAATGTCACACTTTGTAAATTGTCTGTATGTTTATGGTGCTTTGATGGTTTTACTGTCCACTCCAAGCACTTTTACAGTCATCCACACGCACATACTCATCCACAGAGATTTGCTTCATGGGGTTCTTGCCCTTTGGTAGAGCTGGGCGATAGAACGATAACGATATGTATTGCGAAATAACTTTTTCTCGATAGAAAAATGAAACTATTGCGATAAACATCATCTCTTTCTCTTCCTCTCTTAAAAAAACATAAGAACAGCCAATCCACATTAAGTAGTGCAGAGACGATCCAATCACAGCCGCAGCGTCACATCACGCGACTTGTTACGTACAGCACAAGCCCCAAGCCGCACATGTGTATTTGTTTGGAAAGCAGCCAGCGGCTGTGCCGCCCGGGTAACGGAGGAAATGAGTGTGCCAACTAAAGAAAAATCAACCGAGAGTTTGGGTGACCAGGTTATCGAAGAGAACACAGATGACGGTTCCAATGCCGGAGATTGTTGAAAGGAAGGGCCAGAGAAGTGTGGAGGTATTTCGGCTATTTGAAGTCTGACAAAAAACAGAGTAGCGCGCACTGTAAATTGTGCCGAAAGCATGTTCCCACAAAGTCTGGAAATACAACAAACCTTTTTTATCACCTGAAGCAGCGCCACCCACTAGAGCATGCTCAATCTTTGACTGAAAGTGCTAATTTGTCATTGAAAACAACCAGGGGAATCCCTGCAATGCAGCAACAGTCAATTGAGTCAGCTTTCTCCAGTGTCTTACCATATGACAAAAAAGCTAAGAGACATAGCGACGTAGCGGCTACCTTTTGTGTAGTTTGCTATATTTGCCATTATGTATCTGAAACTGAAGTCTCGTGTTCCTTAAGTACATCTGCCCCATTGAACTTATTATGGAAAATAAATGTCTAAATCAAAACAAGCTGCTGATTATTTCACATTTTACTTGTGAGAAACAGCAAATTTAAATCTTACAAATAAAGTTATTTGGCTTATATTGTGATATATGTCGTATATCATATTGTGATATGAAGAAATCTTATATCACCCAGCTCTACCCTACGGACACTTCACCATATGAAGGAGGGAATAAAGTTTGAACTGCTGACCCTCTGATTGGTTTTTATCATTATTCCTCCTGTTCATCAGCCACTCCTGTAAAATGTATGTTTTGTAAATTGGATTGGGATCTCAGTTCATAACTAGTGGGGGGGGCAATGCTCTTAGTCCTGCAAGCCAAGCAGTTTGGAATGTCATGAATGAAAATGAAAGTGAATTTGTACATCTGACCAAATATATTGAGCAACTTGGTATTTTGCTGATTTTTGTTGCTTTTCTTCAAAAACTCTGAGCCACACCCACATCATACTTTATTGCCTTATCAAACAATCTTTCACCTGCTTTGCAAAGTCTAATATGAAATGGAATTTTACAATTTGTGCACATTGATCTCCCAAAATAACGAAAAGTAATTGCTGCTACAAAGCCCCTATAAAAGGCAACTGAGTGAGCACAAACTGCTCAAGCCCCCCCCTCCATAGAAAGAAAGCAGAAACTTCCAGCTGTGTCTAGCTAGAGCTGCCATGCAGGCTGTGTTTCTACGGAAACAGCAGGTAGCCACAGGACTCTAGTGTTTTTTCCAGCTCTTATCCTTCAGACACAGCTGCAGTTTGCTGATAGAAGAGAGAGTAGAGTTGTGTGTGTCACTGTTCTCTAAAGGATAAACCTTACACACTTTACCCCTGTTCCTCGGGCTGCCATCACATTCCCACCTTTAGTTGCAAAGAGAACTTTGCCTGCTCCAGCTTTTCACATATCTCCAGGTGTCACCAGCAGTCTTGGGAGGAATGAGGAGAAGAAAGCACATTGAGAGAACACTGTGCTGAGCTCAGACGGGCCGTGGCCAGCCAGACTGATTCACATCTTCAGGGCTGGCAGCTGCCTTCAGATGTACAAATAGAGCTGCTCAAATCTCTTCTACCAGGACTAAACTGTTTAATTTGACTTTACATACAAATATATCTAAATGATTGCTAGTTTAAAACAATTAGCAAAGACTTAAAAGGATTTTTATTTTTATTATTTAAGAAGAGTTGTGTGAAGTTCTGACCTACTCTCTGTGGATCAATATTTACACAGCCACCAAGAGCATATGGACACAGAACAAGACAGATGTTCTGGCCATATAAGGATACTGGTAAAGGTGTGGCAGGCAAAAAATATTTTAAGATTTGATTTGTTTTAAATGACAAAAACTAAACTTTTTTGTTTTGATTTTACTTTTATTTTTTTATTTTTGCTCTCTCTGCCCACCCCCAAAAGATAATAATAATTTAACATACTTTAACATGCTCTGTCCCTCCACCATAGACTTCTTTTATCTCACTCTTGTTTTTTTCTGGTAAATGTAAAATAATAATTATCTATATAGAAATCTGATTGATATAGATCTTAAATGCTCAACTAAATTATTAGATATTTTAAAAACATACATTGGCCATGTCGCAAATATTAACTCATTCAGTGCCAGACACTTTCAGATTTCTATCCCCCTCAGTGCCAGAGATATTGAACATTTTTATGGATTTTTTAAGATCCACAGAATATTTTCTTCTATGACTATGTGAATTCTGAAATCACCATCAGAAAGATTAGTCTTTCTTCTTTCAGCAGCAAAAAAAATTTGTTTCTACTTTTTCTGTTATTCAGTAATTTGCAGTAGAAAAGAGCAAATCATCAAAATTCACCTGTTTCAGAACAGAAAGTTGTGTAAAGTTTGTGTAAAGAAGTTTTTCAAGCAGATCAGTGACTTTGATTTAAATATTTCATGTTTCAATGATTCATGCAACATCTGAACTGTTTTAGTACTATGAAAGTTAAAAAAATCAACTGTGAAAAAGTACTTTTGGTAGTTTATTTTATGTCTAAAAGAGTCATTTATAGACAATTTATACATTTGAAAAAATATAAGAAAAAAAGCAGCAGATTTATGATTCAGAAACTCTGTGTGTGTGTGTGTGTGTGTGTGTGTGTGTGTGTGTGTGTGTGTGTGTGTGTGTGTGTGTGTGTGGGTTTGTATTTCTGACCTCCTGAGGACCCGTTTCCTGACTTTTACTATCTTTCTGGGGTCCGAGGGTTTTTGTGGGGACCAAAGCCTGGTCCCCATGAGGGGGACTCCCCTTTTTAGGCTTAGGGGTTAGGTTTATAGGTATGGTGTGAATAGAGTTTTAGTTAGTCTTAGGGTTAGTTATAGATCAGTAATGGTTAAGGTTAGGAAAAGGGTTTGGGTTAGTTATAAATCTAGTTACTAAAATCAATGGAAATTCAATGGACGGTCCCCATAAGGATAACAAAACACACTTGCATGTGTGTGTGTGTGTGTGGGGGGATGTGTGAGCGCGCATGTGCATGCATGAGTGAGTGACTTAGTTCGCCTGGCCATCAGTTCGTCTATCAACACTTTCTGTGTGTTTTATGCAGCAAATCGTTCTTTATTTTGCTCTCTGCTGCCTGCAGAAGGTTCTAGCAGGTCATCTCCATTCAGCTTTAAAGGTGGGATATGGAACTCGAACACAGCACAAAGCCTTTAGCCATCTGGGTGCCAGAGTTGTTTACCCCCCCGCGCACGCGCTCCCATGCTCAGGCTGAATATTCCTAAACAAGCCCACTCTGATCCCCGATCCTAATAAAATATCATGAGTTCAGCTCACTAATCATGCTCTCCAGCCTTGCTGATCACACACTGACTCTGATAAAAGCAGCTCCTACCTGTTTGTAGCTCAGTCATCAATTCAGTCCATGGCAAAGAGTTCATAGTTGCACCGCGGCTCCAAAACTTCCTGCAGTCCCTCTTAAGATCCTCCCTTCTCTACACACTATCCTGCACGCTCTACTTATCCAGTAAAATTTAAAAAAGCAATAAAATCCTCCGCGGTGTGTCTTCCAGTCCAAAAAGTGGCCCAAAGCTCCTCTACTTCACCAATATGTAGCTTTGTGTTAGCTTAGCAGCTAATGAAAAACGTTTCCACACAGATCCTGCTCGTCACATGGGAAACCCCAGATGAAACCCCCTATGGCAAGCAAATAAGGTATATAATCACATATCCCCGGTGCTCCCAGCTGCTTGAACTGCAGACTCCCCACCACCAGCCTCACTATACTGGGGTATTTACGGTATTAGGCAACCCAAACTAGTGCCCGCTGCTCTGCCAGCTATTGGTTGGTAGATGTAAACAAAATGCCAACGTCGTACCTGTCAAAATTAATATTTTATAATATTTTACTTCAAATATAATTTTTAAAGGAAATGCTGTAGTTTCATTCTACAACCCTCTAAACACCCCGTGGAGGCATTATTTTATTAAAAATATAGCTTTCAATTAAAATGTTCCATATACCACCTTTAATTTCATTAAAATGCATTCGTTTTAACTTAATTTAAATGTTGATATTTCAAGCTGAGGATGAAGTTTTTTTTTAAATTTATTGTTGTTTCTTTGTTTTTTTACAATTTGAGTCATTATATTTTTTTCTTAGCTTATGTTTGATGAATTTTCAACAAGCCAACCCATCAGAGAGATACAGACATGAGAAAACAATACAGTGAGTAAATAAAGGAGCCGGTTATTAAAAGAGAACAACTTAAGGAGAAACTAGAGCTTTTCATCCAGACTACAGAGTGTTCATTCCTCCTGAGGAGAGTTTAAACTTGTTTGTCCCACATCTTATTAGTGGCAATTATTAAAATCTGCTATGTAAAGCATCACCACAAAATGAACACAAAGCAACATGAGCAATTATACTCACTACAATCTCAACTGAAAGGACAGAAAATAAATGATCTAAGAACTCAACTTAAATAAATATGTCAGATTGGTGGTGTTAAAGCGAGCATGCAGAGACCTTAATGTTTGCTGACATTATTTGCATCCAAAAGAGAACAAAGAAAAAGATGGGGGAGATTTTGAAATGATGGCAATCTCTGCTTGAGAGAGAAGATTCTTTAAGCTGACATTTCTGAATTTTATTAGAAGTCTTCAGGGAGGTTTTGCCACACCTGTGTCCAAAACCTTTGCACACATCAAGAGGTACCTGTTCAAGCTACACCTGTTCCTCCCCCCACTTACAGTTTACCTACTATCTTTTATGTGTAATCTAAGCAGATACTGGTGCTTGCATTTATTTTAAGTTGGCTGAAAAGATGCAGAATGGGACAAAGAGGAGGAAAATGTAAAACGTCTTCACAACTTTCAATTAGCAGTCTGTTTTTGTTATTTCTCCACGCCAATCACAATGTGTGACTCGAGAACTCGGCGCTCCATTCCCTAAATCTCTGCTCCCTGGCCTGTGAGCGATAGATAAGGAATGATTTTTTTTAAATGAGAATAAATAGCAAGAATGAAATGAACTCAGAGGAGTTGAGGGACCAGAATGGTGAAGATAGAGGGTGAGAAGAGAGAAGGTAGAAGGATGCAGAGATAACAAAGCCCAAGGATAGAAAAGAGATAAAGGAGGTGATGGTAGCCAAGGGGCAAAGCAAGAAGAGGAGAAAAAGAGAGAAAAAAATGGTTGAGGAAATAGGAAAGATGGTAGAGGGCCACAGGGATCAGGAGATTAGACTGAATCATCTTTTAAGTGATGACCTTAAAAACACACTCTCAGCTGGATGCCAAACCCCAGGGCCCTAACTGTAGTATCAGAGTGTGTGGGAGTTTTCATTTGGCCATGTGCTTGTAGCGCCCAGCAACCCTCAACACATTTGCAAAAACATAAAAGACTAAGAAGCTCTTTTGCATCAGCGGATGTAAAAGGTTTTTAGATGCACTCTTGTGTTGTAATGTTAATTAAAGCTATACAAAAATATGAAAGTTATCACTCAAGGTAATAAATTCACTTTCTGCAAAAGTTTTTTTATCTCCTCTGCTTCGTTATTATAATAGTATGACACAGACTGTAATAAAAAAATATGCAGCTTATTGTAGCAAGAGATGAAATAAAACCATGTGTCCTCTGTCTCATCACAGTCTGTAAGGTAAAATGAACCTAAATAGTTATAAATATTAAGAAATTGATCTTAATTTAATTCGTTTTAAAGGTACTTTTTGGAGCTTTGAACCGTGTTGTGATGTTATTTCCTTATTAAAAAACCCAGATCTGAGATCCTGCACTCTGAGCAGCTGCTCATCTCTCCTGGAAAATGACTGACTGTAACATAGTGATGTCACAATGTTACACCAGGACCTACTCAGTGTGTCCACGCTGTCCCTGCAGATTAAACACACACAACCTCAGCTGCAAGAGTCTGAAGCAAGAAACACCATTGTTTTGTAGTATTTTATTTTCTAAAAATGTCTCAGTGAAAATGTGCATTTGGCTTTGAAAGTTACAGGAATGTATTCACCATTTTATTCAGGCAGCTCAAGAGGCAGCACTCACGAGGAGGGGAGGGGGAATTTAGGTAAACTTCCTGGTTGAAGAAAAACTCTACAATATAAGTTATATTTCAGGACAAATGAAGACTATATAACACCAAAGGTAATAAGATTTTATCATTTATGTGCCTAACCCAGATGTTGAAAGCTGTAAAATAACAGGATACAGGACCTTTAAAATCAACAGAAGGGAAGAAAAAATCCTTAAAGGTGTGGGTTACAAAAACTAAAATTATATTACACATTGTGTTTGATCAAAAAACATTTAGGTCCCCACCCAAAAATACATAGAATCTTCAAAGAAAACTTTTCCTACTGCATTTCTGAGCAGGTCATTTCCCATCTCGTAAACAGACCAACACATAGACAAAGAATAAATATATTAAAGTAAACTAAATACACAAATAAGCTAACATTAACGACAAGATAGAGGTAATAATAAATATCTAGAAAGTTCCTGTGGTAACTTTGAGGGGCGGGTCACTGTGTGTGAGTGAGAAACCCTCAGCCAATCAGAAAGCAGCATTCCTCAGACACATTGTGTGACAGCTGACAGGTGCTGCAAATGTTACGAGGGCTGCAAAGTCAGATTTAAAAAATGGGGAATATGAGGATTTTGAGGTTTAATTCACAGGGTTACAAAAGGGGTGTGGTTTTTAACTGATTCCATTGCCTCGGTAACCCAAAAGTTGATGTACATAGTACAGGTCTCCTCACGGACCTGGTTCTGGCAGGCCTATAAAAGTTACTTCAGGAACTTTCTAGTTAGGTAAACTGGGGAGCGTCATAAACACTGAAGAAAATCTCCAAAATTATAAGAATTGTTTTATTATAATTAGTGCTGTCATGAGATTAAAAATTGGCTGAGATTAATTAATTTTGAGCAGTAATTAATTAATCTAATTCATTTTATTTTTAATCTCATTTAACAATAGCTAAGAAAAACACTATTGCTATCCATGGTTCCGTCGGGACGTTTTTGAAAAGCAAATTTTCCATTCATGGGACCGACAACTCTCATATGCTCCTCCATTGTCACTTCTCCGCTCTGCAACTAACCGCTTTTGCTCATCTTGCCGTCACAGGAAGTCAATCAGCAGCCAATAGGTGTCCACCTAAGAGTGATTAATCCAGGGCTTAATTTGAGCCGGAACAAGATCCGGGAACTGTTTTATTTTGAAAGGTTGTGTTCCGATAACTGTTTGCTAGGATCCGTTAATGGCGCCAGTTGGGTTAAATAACAGCGGCATCAAAATGCCAAAAAGGCAGTATAACTAACTTTTTCTGGGCTTATCATCACTTTCTCTAGCCCTGCTTGACAATTTACACCCGCTATGCACCGGCGCACAGCGCTTTGTCTGGTCCGATGGTTGTGTATGTGTTTGCGTTCATACATGTCTATAGCTACGTTTACATGCGCCAAATTTCCCCAATCTGATTAAAATCTTGATCGATCTGAATTCCCAAATCCCTGTTCACATGGACACTAACTGAAATATCTGATCATGCCATGAGTACACATGCACCAAGCACTCAATCAGGTTAAATGAGTTGAGCATGCGCACAGCGAGTTGTCTTTCCGGGGGAAGAAAAAAAAGTAAACAAACTCCGTCCTTTCTGCACGTCTTTCCCGCCCCATCGTGAGCTCGAGCTGACTCACGTTATCCCCAATATGGACCCTCTGCGGGTGATTACCGTTATGTTTGGGTTTTTACTGGTCGCATTAACCAAGCTAGCGGCTGAATACATATTGCTACTGCTCCTCCGCCACAGGAGAGGAGAGCAGGATGACAGGATGACTGCACCAGCAGACCACTTCTGTTTACTTCCCGCTATGTTTTCTACTTGGGTCTGCGAAAGCAGAAAGACGTCACGCTGAAGTTGTACGCATGCGCAGTGGGCTTTTTTCACCCTTTCTTTCCGAATGGGTGTATACATGCACGTCTATCCGAATGAAGATCGGACAAAACCACCCCTCTCGATCAGAAGTAAATTTCTTTCGGATCAGGCTGCATCGGATCAAAACATTCTGATTGACATGTTTACATGACGTCTTTTTTATCCGATTGGGCGTTTATTCCGATTTAATGTGCCCATGTAAACGTAGCTACTGTGTTCGTTCCGGTATCAGTCAGTGAATTCTGGTCTCATTTGCGTTCCGGTAACTTTTGATTTAAAAATTAAGCACTGGATTAATCCCTTTGTACAACTCCAGCACAAGAAGCCGAAATACTAAAACAGGATTTTATTTAAAAGCAACTCAAAAGCAGACACTGTAATAGATTAAAAATTAGATTCATGCGATTAAGGAATGTAACGCACCAAATATGGCTGTAATTAATTAATCGCAACTAACGCGATAATTTGACACCCCTAATTATAATTTAAGTGATAAAAATCAGATGTTAGAAACTCCTAAATTTGCAAAATAGTAAATTTATTAAGAATGAAAGGCATAAATCTACAAGAATACTGGCTTGCATCAGTCGGATCCTCTAACCGTTATATTTAAAGCCATAGTGCGTAACTTCTGTAACTTCTGTCGCCCCCTAGCGGAATTTTTGCGTCATTACAACAATAAAGCTGGCGCTTCCATATGACGTAAGCCCAGCTGCCACCGCTTTATCTCTGCCGTTGTTATTCCAACCGGTATCTGTCTTAATCAAGCTTCAAATTCAGTCTGTTTACTTTACCTGGCTCTATATTTGTTTCAATAAATATCATTTCATTGTTGAATAAATCAAGAGAAACCAGTAAAATATAAAAATACTGGTAAAAAAACCTTCAGAGTTCAGGTTGGATTGTTTACAGGTTTGATTGTTCACTTTAATCTACATTTAACAGTTTGGTGTTGAAATTTATTAGTCAGCTGTTGGGGCCACAATGATCTATTTGTCTTATTCAGTGAATTTTTTCAGTTTTGACACGATGCAGAATCCTGCAATCAGCTACACTGATCTGACTGACTGAAAAACCGTTACACTGGCAAACTGACAGACACAAACTGACAGACACAAACTGACACAGATAGAGACAGAATCAGCTGATCAGCTGGAACTTCGGCGCTCTGGGTTTCATCTGGTGCACATTTTATATTTTGACAGTGTGTACGGACCTGCGGACCACTTATGTGCACCCCTGAACATCAGCCAGATCTCTTCTCTCCACCGAGGAAAAGCGACGCCAATACAAATTCGCGTTTGCCTTCTCCTTCGGTCACTTTCCTTCTTAGCCAATAATCCCTCTGCCGAACGTCCAGGAATTATTATTTTTTTTCGTGGTAGGATCCACTTCCCGATAAGTGTCTCTCGGCTGTTTATTTGGATTCTCCGCCATGTCGACCTTCACGTTCTGCCGGCTGCTACGAGACACTGCGTTCTATTTCTTATTATTTTTCTTGTTGTGACATAAAAGACGTAATTTCATGTGCGACAGCGCGGGAATGTCGCAAGTCGACACGCAAAGTAAAAATTATATATATTGAAAAATACCGTGAGATGTTTGAGGAGCCGATCGGCTTAATCTGCATTGTGTCATCTCCTCTGATAGTGGCTTGGCTGAAACGGACATCCACGGACATGTAAAAGTTACGCACTCCAGCTTTAAATCGTGTCCTGGAAAGAGGAATTATTGAGAGGAAATGGTGAACAATGTTAAAGGAAATGAAGAGCTACTCATGTTTTGGGAGAACCTTTAGCCAAATTCAAACTGTTCTTCATATGATGGTACACAGGGGTGCTTCAATCCAAACTCATCTGTTTTTTTTCTAAATGATGGAAAAGCATAGCTTAAATTTTCCTTCCCTTTTTAGTTTTTTGTCCAGCGTGTGTGTGTGTGTGTGTGTGTGTGTGTGTGTGTGTGTGTGTGTGTGTGTGTGTTTCTTTTTTTATCTGACTTCCTGCTCTCGGCCCATTGACCTGTTGCTCTCCTGTCCTTGTTTGTTTTATTTTGCAGTGCGGTCATTCTGTGACTCCCCCCCCCCCACATTCTGTTTGTCATCCTCTCAGTTTTCGTATCTGTCTTCCTGTGTGTTTGTTTATTTGCTTTGGGTCAGTCAGCTTCTTGCTTACAATTTTTTTCTGTTTCTTTGTATCAGTGTTTCTCCAGCTGTCAGAGTTTCTCTCTCTCTGTAAGTCTCTTTGTCCCTTTTCTTTCTTTTTCTCTTGCATCATCTCCTAAGTACCCCTTTACAGATAACTGCATGTATTTATATGTACGTCCATGTGCATTTGATCTCATCATGTGCATGGGCATGGCTGAGCGAGCAAGCAGGTACGTGTGATTACAGCCGTGTGCTCGTGTGTCCGGACTGTATGTCCACTCTGTTTCAGGTCCCAAATATTTTCCATTAATTAATTAGAATTCTCTTTAGACTGTAGTAAGAGATATTTGGGAAGTATACAGATTAATGCACATTGTGGATCATCACCTTCCCTTAAACAACTAATGCAGCAGAGGAATGCATATTTAATCTAACTCATTTCGTCTGTTTAATAACTTTGTTTATTTTTGATTTAGTACAAGTTTGTAGTCACTTTTAATTATAATGTTGTATGTTTAAATGTAAACATACCCCAGGTCCCTTCTGAAGACTGGGGAGGGGGGTACGGCGGTGGAGCGGCAGACAGCGGAGGGGAGATCCCCTGCCGTCGAATGCGCAGCGGCAGCTACATCAAGGCCATGGGTGACGATGACAGCGCCGACTCGGAGACAAGTCCCAAAGCTTCACCTAAGTCCACGCTCATCGCCCAGAGGGAGGCTTTCAGACGATCCATCAGCATGGATCAAAGGTCCAAAAGACACAAAACTCACAGTTTATGTCACTGCTGAAAATAAAAATCTTGAAGCTGCAACTCTTTAAAAAAAAAAAAAAAACTGGCAGTATGAGCTGCATTTGTTTCAACGGTTCGGGCAGAACAGCATGAGAGAGATGTGATAGATCAATTTACAAAAGATGAAAACCTGAAGAAAACAACTGATTCTTCTAACTGAGATCTCACATGACAATATTTACATAATTCCAGAATATCTACTTTATATGGTGTCAATAAAGTCCAGATCATATTATCAAGACTGTTTATTCTGCAAAGCAATCATTTTTATATAAATGTCCAAAAACCTGTATGTGTTTTCTTGAACTTACAGTAATGTAGTTTATAAAATTGCTCATGAGAGCTAAACTCAAATTGTGTATGCTGATATAGAATTTGTGTTTCAGTCCGTTAGCACAGGAGGGTTTGATTTTACTAGAGACTTTTAATCCTCAGTGTGAATCCTGGGGAACCTTCATGTTTTAGTTCCCAGTATGAGAGAAACTACAGAAATACAGCATTTTACATTTCCTCTACTTTAATAGACTTTCTTTTTTTTTGCTGGTGCTACCAGGAAAAACCTGTTTTGCTAATCCTACACCTGCAGCTTGAACTGCTGATCTCACACTGAGAATAAGAGCCTGATGGTATTGTAAAGGTTATTATTACAGACTTCAGTGAGCTCCCTGCGGATTCATGAAAAAGAAAAAAGTTTACTAGCCAGTTTTCAAAGGCTGTAAAAAACTGGAGATGTTTTTTTTTTCTGAAACAAAAACTAACTGAAAGAAGAAGAATGTGGAACTGGGACATCACTTCTTCATCTTTCAGTTAAAAATAATATGATCCCAAATCTCAAGAAGTTAAGATGTCAATGTGCACTCTGACTCTGACCACATACAAAGATTCTACTTGTAGTGTCACTGCATCATGTTTCTGCATGATTTAAACTAGAATGTAAAACTTTTTAATTCTCATTTGCAGTAATTTACAGCCAGCAGCAACTCGAACACTTAGAATTCATTAAATTATAATTACTATGTTATTATATATGCAGTAATTCATTCTCATTTTATGCAAACAGTTTGGAGCTAATCATTAAATAATGTCATTCACTTAACCCTTTAAAGCTGAATATATTAAATAATTGTCATAAAATTCACTTCAAGAAATTTTAATTGTTTGATAGCACTATTCTTATATTAATAGTAAATAATCATTAATAATAATCATCATCGCTGTTGTCACCATCATCATACTGGCTCTTGCAACCTGTAGTATGTATTTAGGTTCTCCACCACCAGATTTTTAGTCTGTTTAAAGGGAACAAACAGGCTCTTAGGTAGTTTAGTATCATACTGTGCACCACATTGAACATGGACCCGATAAAGCAATGGCCAGAGAGAAGATCCATTTGTTAAAGCTAAAGGCTAATGGATCTTCTCCAAGAAGCTTTGTGTTCCTGTGACCACAGCCAACATCCCAGGACATGGACACAAGAGGAAATGTCACCCCAGGTGGATCAGACGGAGAAAGCAGATCCTTAAAGAGGCCCTTCCATTAAAAATGTTTTTTCTGAGGTTTCTGTTAAATATTTTAGCTCCACAGGTGTTCTTACCTTCATAGTGGGTGTGCAAACAGGTCAACAACTTCTCTTTCAGTTTTTATCTCTCAAACTACGCAGGTGGTGATAACACCCGAGTTCTCCCGAGTCCGAACAACCTGTTTTTGTTTCGTCACAACTCCTTTGTACATTAGTATTCGGCAGCTCCCGCAGTTAAAGCCACGCCTAGCATGCTGCTGGCTAAAAGCTGTAGCATAAAACGTAGCAAACAGGAAGAGACTGTGTGTGTTGTTGCCATGCGCAGCAGGGCAGGAAACAGTAAGCTGTGCTCTCATAGGCTAGTTTGTTAGCCGATCAGAGTCCAGCAAATTTGAATAATGAATATGAACGAGCTGCTGCCAAAGCCAGACGGAACCAGCCGAATTTTGATGCCAACAGATTGAAAGGTCTGTTAATCAGTGTTTCCTGACGTTTTTTAGATATAAAATGTCTCATATTACAGGTTAATACTTAAGAAATAACCAAAGTCTTGAAATTTGTCTGAAATGGCCTCTTTAACAAAAAAAGCCAAAGAAACCATTCAAAAAGCTTAAATTTTTGGGTGAAGATACATACACTTTCCTAATGCACACATTGTGAAGAGCCAGGAGTCTCCACAATTGTCATAAGAACACAAAATAACAAACTAAAGGACTAAAAGTAACTGAAATGCATGTTGACATGGCTAAAACTGTCTAAGGGAATATTAAACAAAATTGGAGCTTTTTGACCAGCGATAGTTGAGTTGTCATGTTTATTGAGGAAAGGATACTGACAACTTTGTGCTCATCCATAGTAAAGTTTATGTATACTAAAATCCCATATAACATTGCATTGCATCAAATATTACATTACAATTCTGGCAGCTCTGTAATTATTGCATAACCAGTAATGATGCTTTGTGTCTATCAATGCAGGTATTCATGTAAGCAGTGCACAGATTCTTACCCCAACAGCAGACCTGTACCTAAATCCCACGCTCGCTCTCGTAGTTACACTCGGTCTTTGACTAGCTCACAGGTAACAAATGACATTGTGTGTTTTCTTGCACGTAATAAGGACATGTTTACATTGTACACTATGAGCTATGACGTTCCATTGTGAAATATCTCCTTCTTTACCTCCTGACATTTAGCTGGGAGACACATTAAACCATCAGTTCGAGGCTGTTTGTGAAACCATGTTTGGGGAGGTGGAGTCTCAGGCTGTCGAGGCTCTGGATCTTCCTGGTGTGTTCCGCACTCGCAGCCACAGCTACGTCCGCGCCATCCAAGCTGGCTGCTCTCAGGACGATGACTGCCTCTCCGTCTTTTCCATGTCCGGCCCACAGGGAAGCATTAAGGGCGGGGCTGGTGAGTGTCTGTAGTGCATTTCACCAACTTATTGTCTCCATACGTGTCAGACCAACTTGGGATCTCAGACACAAATGTTTCTATACACAAACCTGTATCCTCCCACTCACAGCTGCATCCTGCATGTGTATTCAGTTAAAATTTGAACAGTTTTAGCTTTCCCGTTCCTTCAGCCTTTAACAATCTCACTTTGTCACCCCAGATTTTCTTCTCGTTTGTGTCTGTGTTTGCGTTTGTGAGCCATAGGCACAGACTTGTATCTGTGCATGACTTTGTTCTCCTTCACCTCTCTCCTCCCTTTGTATCTCATCTCTCCCATCACCCTCCTCCCTTGTTTGATTGCAGGTTTCACAGGCTCAGTAATAGGTGCAGCAACACTCATGATTATGATGATAGCTCAGCGTCCTCTCCTTTCTGTCCTGCCGTATGTCCCTCTTCCTGTTGCCTTCTTTCTACATCCTCTCCAATCACATTTTTCCTAATGAAGTCTCTGTTTTTTATGATAATGCACCCTCATCATCCTCGAGCCCTGCAAAACACAGACCACCTATACAGGCTGTTGTGTAGCTTCTAGCTCCCTCCAAATGCCTACCGAGATTATTTTAAAAGCTCTGTAAAGTAACATCTACATCAACCCGTGAAACACAGTACACATACTTCCACTGATGTGTGCACACAAGGGAGGTTAGAGTTATAGCTAGTATCCCTCCTCTTTGAAAATAAACCTGTCTACTCATAAAGATTTTAAGAGTGATGGAGGAGAAAGAGACTCTCGATCCATTTGGTTTCATCTTCCAAAGAAGTGGAGTTAAGACAGCTCTTGGCAGGAGGTTTTCTTTTATGTCACCATTGCCATTTCTGTCACATCCTCTGAAAGTTGCACTGCAAGCAGACTTTTTTTCATCAAAAGCAATGCAGCTTCAGTGAGTTGTGTTTAGAAATCTTTGTCTCACGTATTGTGTTGGCATTTCTTTCTTAATTATTTTGATGTTCTCTCTCCATCTTCTTTTCCTGGTGTTCCTTCTCTTTTTGCTTTTAATCCTTTCTCACATTCTTCTTTTAGTCTGTCCCTTTTGTAAGTATCTACCTACTTTCCTTCCTGCTTAGCTTAATTTGCTTTTAACTGCCTTCTGTAACTCTGCCTCTTCTTCCCTGTTCTTCAAGTCTTTCCTTATCGTAAAGGTGCTCCTCCCCCACTCCCTCCTCGCATGTCAAAGTCTTCTCTGTCCGTGCGGGCCCAGAGCAGTACTGAGTCCACACAGGATGCCTACTTCCAGAGCATTGGACAGATGGCTTCAGGTTCTGGCCCCGGGTGCCCCAAGCAGCACAGTAACTCAGTGGACCTAGGCAGCACTGATGGGCCCTCAGGTCGGACCTCCAGTAGAGGCTACTACACGGCCAGTGGCCCCGGACGTTCACGCCAGCATAGCAATTCTGCAGAGAGCTTAGATGGGGTCAGGGGTTCGAGAGAGCTGGTGCCCTATGGTGGAGGACCGGGAGTTGGCGTGAGGGCCAAACACAGCTGCTCAGCTGACAGCCTACTGGAGGGTCCACCAAGGCCGGTGAGAGTGGGAGGCAGCCTGGGGAAATCATCCTCTCTTCCTCAGAACAGCATAATTCTGAGTAAAGCCGGAGGGCAGGATGATGGACGCGGGGTCAGGAAGTGGAGGCCATCTATAGCTGTACAGGTAGGAACAGACATCTGTTTATAAAATAAACCAAGTCAATATACACTCACCGGCCACTTTATTAGGTACACCTGTCCAACGGCTCGTTAACACTTAATTTCTAATCAGCCAATTACATGGCGGCAACTCAGTGCATTTAGGCATGTACACATGGTCAAGACAATCTCCTGCAGTTCAAACCGAGCATCAGTATGGGGAAGAAAGGTGATTTGAGTGACTTTGAACATGGCATGGTTGTTGATGCCAGAATGGCTGGTCTGAGTATTTCAGAAACTGCTGATCTACTGGGATTTTCACGCACAACCATCTCTAGGGTTTACAGAGAATGGTCCGAAAAAGAAAAAATATCCAGTGAGCGGCAGTTCTGTGGGCGGAAATGCCTTGTTGATGCCAGAGGTCAGAGGAGAATGGCCAGACTGGTTCGAGCTGATAGAAAGGCAACAGTGACTCAAATAACCACTCGTTACAACCAAGGTAGGCAGAAGAGCATCTCTGAACACACAGTACGTCGAACTTTGAGGCAGATGGGCTACAGCAGCAGAAGACCACGCTGGGTGCCACTCCTTTCAGCTAAGAACAGGAAACTGAGGCTACAATTTGCACAAGCTCATCGAAATTTGACAATAGAAGATTGGAAAAACGTTGCCTGGTCTGATGAGTCTCGATTTCTGCTGCGACATTCGGATGGTAGGGTCAGAATTTGGCGTCAACAACATGAAAGCATGGATCCATCCTGCCTTGTATCAACGGTTCAGACTGGTGGTGGTGGTGTAATGGTGTGGGGAATATTTTCTTGGCACTCTTTGGGCCCCTTGGTACCAATTGAGCATCGTTACAACGCCACAGCCTACCTGAGTATTGTTGCTGACCATGTCCATCCCTTTATGACCACAATGTACCCAACTTCTGATGGCTACTTTCAGCAGGATAATGCGCCATGTCATAAAGCTGGAATCATCTCGGACTGGTTTCTTGAACATGACAATGAGTTCACTGTACTCAAATGGCCTCCACAGTCACCAGATCTCAATCCAATAGAGCATCTTTGGGATGTGGTGGAACGGGAGATTCGCATCATGGATGTGCAGCCGACAAATCTGCGCCAGCTGTGTGATGCCATCATGTCAATATGGACCAAACTCTCCGAGGAATGCTTCCAGCAAGCATGGTGTACCTAATAAAGTGGCCGGTGAGTGTATTTTGTGTGTTTCCACAAAAGACGTGCAAGAACTTAATTAAGGAAAAAACTACCATATACGCAAATATTTTTGAGGCTAAAATATTTCACGGTTGGAGTCCAAAAATACATTTTCACGAATAAAAATGTTTGTGGTCTGATACTAATCTTTCAAAACATAACAGTTTCAGCACACGTGCCATGTGGTGTACGATACTGGCAGAAATGTTAGTGGGGATAGCGCCTGAATGGAAAAGCGTGAGACTGATTGACTGATTTCTACAGAACACCAGTTCCAGCAATAGCTGTCTGAGACATGGCTGCAGAAAAGTTATTTAGTACTGCTTTAAGAACATGATCTATCAGTCGCCTTCAGACTGCAAACACTCACTCTGCAAATGCAAACCAGAAAGCTTCCAGTACCACCAACTCATACTCACATTAATGCACCCATAGAATAACAAATGTCAGATGAAGCCTTTTCAGTCATGTGGAAAGAGAGAGATGTATTGATCTTTTCACCTATAAATCAATCATATAAACCAAACAAACAAACAAACCAGGTGTTTTTGTTTTCTTCAGGATGTGTCATTGCACTGAGTGCTGCTGCTGTTTCTGTTACAGGTGGACAGTTCAGAGACTCTGTCAGACTCTGACGCGGAGGGAAAGGCCCTTACGGAGGTGCACTCTGTCGGAATCCAAGTGGAAGATGAGAAAAGGTAAAATAAATTTTAAAAAATTCAATATCAATTAAAATTCTAAGCTGTAAAAAATGTAATCATCCTTCGAGGTTGGTCCCAGCTTGAGTTGTTTTGCTTGACATTTAAGTTTCTGTCATTAAAAGGCACAAGTTGCAAACTAATAGACGTGTTTGTTTGTTTGCTCATTTATCTTTCCCCCAAATATGTGCCTTCATCAAGAACTGTTGGTCTTTGTACTGTAATTTATGTGAATATTTTTAATTTATATTCAGGAAAAAACCTTCATCTTCCTGTGGGCCCAACAGTGCAGCCGTGCACGGCTGATTTGGAGCCTCGGTCTTATTAATTGATTTAACATTTCATCAGGCATCACAGCTTGAACTCAGAATGACTTTTTTCTTCTTCTTTTTTTTACAAAAGAAAGACTTTTTCGTCATGAGTGAGTGTAACCATGACTCCTGTTAATCATATACTCAACATGACTCAGTGTTTCTCCAAATTCATCTCCAGCTTTACTTGTGAGTGTGTGATGCATCATGCATTGATCATGCTCATCTTGGAAATGTCCCCCACCACCTCCTCCCCTCATTGAAGATGACACAAAGGTCATCAGGGGAGAAAACAGGAGGCTAATAATCAGACTCAGACTTCCTCAGACAGCAAAGGCAGATGAGGGAAGGTGGGGTATAAATTTGCGACAGTGTAAACACTCATCAGCGAGCCCACTGGCATGACATTTGCACACACCGATGTGTCATATGCCAGGGGATTTAGCAGGACTTGTCTCATCCAAGCGAGTAGTGATGACTGCAGTGACAGCATGGTCCCTCTAAAAATAGCTTCTTCTAAATATGAGGAGAAAAAACAATTAAGTAAAGCTTCTTTGTGTGCGCACTGCGCTGTATGACTAGATGGCTCCGAGCCTGACGTGAGACTCTTTATGTTGCAGGCGCTCTCGTTTCAAACGCTCCAACAGCGTGACGGCAAGCGTTCAGGCCGACCTGGACCCCGAAGGCTTCCCGGGGCTCAGCATCGCCGTGCCAACGCAGGACAAGAGTCTCCAGTTCGGCTGCTCCTTCCAAAGGCACTCGTCAGAGCCCGAGTCTGCGAGCCAGTACACGGAGTGCCACCGCACTGTCCACACACAGGGACAGTGGGCTTACAGGGAGGTGTGTATCCACAGAGTTTATTTATGTGTGTGTTTTCACCAAAATTTATTTTCCTTTTTAACCGAATTTTGCATGTGCATTCTTCACATTCATGTTGGCTGCAAAAAACAAATTTGCAGCTTTTTGGCTTTTCTGCTAACTACAGAGAAAGTCACACACACATAGCAAAAATGGTGCAAAAAATAAAAATACAAGAATTTAAACCTATTACATCAAACAACATTCTCTCTCAATAAAATGACCTTGAAAAGAAGATTTCACTTCAAAGTGAACTGCAGCTCAACTTATATGCTAAAGAGCTGCGAAGAAATGTTTTAAAAATAAGACTGAATTCAGACAGTGACAGAAACAGAAATTGTACATGAACTGAATCTATTTTAATGAATCTAGAATCCATATTTGACTGTAGTGGATTTAAACTGGATTGCATGTAACTGGATTTAAATTGGAATCGTCTGTTTCTTGGAGATTGTTTATTGTAAACAGGCTAACAAAAAGTTGTGAAATAAATCTAAGCCAAGCACAAAAAGTAAATACATTTGTGTTTGGTGGATTATTTCTCTGTTATAATGATGCTTCATGGCAATAAATCTCCTACAATTGGAACGTCTGCTTATTTCCCTTTAAATGGTGCCACATTTGTAAGGAAAATGCATGTGTGGGAAAAACATGCCATAAAACCTTCCAATGTTTCACCTAAAAAAAACTTTTAAAGGTCGACTATGTAGAAAATAATGGCCTTTATTTCCAACACCAGGTGACAGTAATGAGCCAAATCACAACCCCGTCATTTCCACTAACCACCACAGGGTGGCAGAAATGAGTATCATTCCTCAGTCTGTCATACAGAGCGGTAGAGCTGCTCTGAGTGAGCCTTGAGCAGCAGATCAGGAACTTGGCTAAAAACTGGCTTATACTCACTCTTGTGGTGGAAAAAAGTACTACAAGTTTTCTGGACCATTAAAATAATTTTAAAAAGATCAATAACTTTAAAAGTAAAAATAAATCACAAATGGAATTATGGCAAACAACATGTTTAGCTTATTTTTAAAAAGCATAATATTGAAAATTCTACATATAACGCCATTGACCAGTTTTATATGAAACATGAAATGTACATAGTTGGACGCTTAATACAAAATGTTTTAAAATATTTAATTGAGTATAACATGGGTTCTTTGAATTAGACAAAAAATGGTGCTCCTAACAGATCCTCAACACACTCACTTATTTATTCTGCTTTAATGGGACATAAAATATGACTTTGTGTCCATATTCTCTGCTCACTTTCTGTTTGTTTTAGTTCTATAGATGTTCAGTTCATTTGATTCTTACAGCTGCTTTATTTTAATTTTCTGATTCTCAGCAACAGAGAATGATCATCACATATCTGAAGTCCTTTTTATGGGATCTGATCCAAATGATGAATCCTTATGATTTTCCAGGACCTCATTCAGGGTGGATACACCACAGAAGCAGAATCACGTCCCCACCAGGCCCCACACCTGCCCCCTCGTGCCCACTCTCCTCTGCCCATGGCCTCTGAGCGAACCTGGACGGCGACGCCATCCATAGAGGGACCTCGCAGCTTACCTGACTCGGGCCGCACCTCACCCTGCATGAGAGATGGGGAGTTCTTCCTACGCCTTCTGCAGACAGAGGTAGAGAGGATGGAGAGCTGGTGCCAGAACATGGAACGAGAGGCAGAGGTGAATGAACTTCCAGAGGAAAGTAAGTTTCAAAGGAGTGTCCGAGTTAAATATACTAAACATAAATAATTCTTAGCTTTCTATAAGGATGTATGTGCTTGTTTTTCTCCCAGTTCTTGAACTTATTCGAAATGCAGTGGGGAGTGCCCAGATACTCATGTCTCAAAAGGTTCAGCAGTTCTTCCGCCTCTGCCAGCAAAGTGTAGTAAGTATAGAAAATGTGCAATGACCAACACACATTGCACATGGTGCAACATTTCACCATTTCAAGTAGGAATGCACCGAAATGAAAATTCTTGGTCAAAACTGAAAATGAAGAAACCAAGGCTGAAAACCGGAAACCGAAACACAGAAAGAAATGATTGTGAATTAACAAAACATAACAAAACTTCTAGCTTTAAAAAAAATGCTGCAATATCTCAAAAAAGACTAAATTAAGAGAGACAGTATACTTTTTTGTTTGTTTGTTTTTTTAGTACTTTGTAAAATAAGTAGGGCATATATTTAGTATGCATCGAACATTGCTTGAGAAACCCCATTAAACAGAAATTTATGGTATTATTTTCAGTGTTTTTGGTAGAAGTTTTAAATGTCCTACATTCTTAAACATTGCTTGAATGCACCAGGTCTGTATGCAGCTAGCACTAGCAGCTAGCGCAGACAAGCTTCTGCAACAAGAAAGAATAAACAAGGTCTGTAATCTACAGAGAATATCGGTGACAAAGTTTCACAAAAAGCAGTTAAGTGTTGTCAGAAATCTCACCAGATTTGTTGCTAGGCATTTTTAGAGAGTCATCACGGATGTCTGGAAAGTTAGTTAGAAATAGCAAAGTTGGCAACACTGGTTGGGTGCAGGGTCATGCGCTGATTTCAAAACAGGGTATGAACACCACTGTTGCTTAGTTTGTCTAGTAACTGCAGTAGACTGACTGCTGCAGCCCTTTTTCTAGCTGCGCTGTTTACTTTTTTTCAGTCGTGTTGTTTCTGTGATTTTGGTCTTTCGGACAAAAACCGAAAATGCACTTTTGGGTAATTTTCGGCGGCCAAAATTTTGGTGCATCCATAATATCAAGCCATTAGCGCAGCTGAAATCTTTTGACCATAAATCCTGGAGTATTACTTACTAACTCTCTGCCTCTGCTGACTCAGGACCCCTCCACCTACCCCCATCCCACCTCACAGGATCTGGCTGCCTTCTGGGACCTGCTCCAGCTCAACATAGAGGATGTAAGGGTTAAGTTTCAGGACCTCCAGAGGCTGAAGGATTCTGGTTGGAGGGTCCCACCTGAAAAGAAGGTGAGATGCCCAGGAGTCCAAACAGCCCTGGTTTCCCACCGACATTCTCCCAGAGCCAAGATGGCTCTGTGCAGACGAGTAGCACAGACGGTTGTACCCTTGGAGCCTTTGAAAGCTGTGAAAACGCAGAACAGCAAGAGGAACTAAGCTGAGCTACTCCATGAAACTGTGGAATTTTAAATCACAATATTTTGCTTTTTATTTTTAGCCTTAATTTATTCTTATTTGAATTATTTATTTTTGCATCTCTTGTATTATATAAAAGATAACCTGTTCCATTATTTTCTGAAAAGCTTAATTTACCTTCTTATTGATGAGGTAATTCTCAGTAACACTAACTATTGTTTCTCTTATCTTTCTTTTCTCACCTTACCTTTGTTTCTCCCATTTCATTTCCTTTCATTACACAACATCACTGCATGCCGGCATTCTTTTTGCTGTTTTTGTTTTTTTTAAATATTTTGTCTCACAATTCCACTGTACTTGAATTATCATTTTTGTTGTGGGTTCTGTCCTTGGGTTTGTCTTCTCTTAAACGCTTTTTATTTATTTATTTTTTATTTGCATGGGGTATTTCTTATATCGTTTCACAAATACATCTCTTTCACCACCTGATACGATAAATCCACTGTCCATGTCCATCATATATCTATATCTCATTAATGGGTTAGGAGGACAAGAAGCTTCCTCCCCCCTTACCAAAGAAGCCAGCAGGTGGGGTAAGTGGCAGTCTCCGAGTCGATAGCATAGGAGACGGGGTTGCCGGAACTGGAGGAAGCAGCTCGGGAGGCTTGGTGGTGCCACGAATTGGAGGGCATACCCTTCCCATCAGGGAAAAATCTCTGGATCTTGGAGATCGCCAGAGGACAGAGGCAAGAAGGAGGCTACTGCAGACCAAGCGCACTGCCTCCTTCAGGCAGAACTCAGCCACGGAGAGCGCCGATAGCATTGAGATCTACATCCCCGAAGCCCAGACTCGGCTCTGAACAGGAGGCTGAGGTGTCACTCTCCCCTTAACCTCCTCCCACTTACACTTCTGGATCTTCTTTGAGTCACTTGCACCACTTTCCATCCAAATTCAGTCATCATCCTTATTACACAAGCAATGACAGCCATTTTAGTGTCTTGAAATTTGAACATTTTACTGACACAGAGGCCTAGACCTTCAATACTCTCTAGAAGTGGACATTTTTACTTCCTTCTTAGTCTCTGAATTTCTTTTTTTAATAATTACTTTGGCTGACAACACAAGAAATGGTCTACTTTTATAACAGTAGTCAGCAGGATTCACGTCGTAGCATGCCTGAGCGTGTTCACTTAGCACATAAAGGGCTTTACAGGCACAAGACCTCCAACAAAACCTCCCCATGTGGATCTCTGACACCACTTAAAGCAAGACTAGCTTTATTTGTAGGTTTGTTTCAGTTCACAATGTACTGGTACTCTTCACTGAGGCTGTATGAATACTAATCAACATGTATACATTTATCAGCATTGGTTGAAAGGCCCTTAAAAGTGAGGCAATTAAACGAAAATATCCTAAGAATCAACATCCAACTAGAACTTGCACCTTACATTCAGGTGCCGACTAGCCACACGGGCACTCAGTCAGTGAAGACGAAACTTTTTCCCCCTGTTTTTTTGTCTTACGTATCTACTTAGCATCCAGCACTGAGTTTCTTGGAAAGATGCGAGTGCTGTTTTGTATTTGGAGTGTGCACCTGGTGTTTTCTGACAGGGACGTTTGCAGTTCTGCATCACAGCCTTGGGTATTACAAACAACAAAACAACAACAACGGAAAATGACTGGAGATGTTTGTTCCTTATCTAGTCTGAAGTGTGTACAGGGGCGACGGGTCTGGGAGTTCTTTTAAGTAGGGGTGAAACTTGTTTTGGTGGCTTTCCATTGATTTGACTTTTCACTGTGAGAGTAAAGCACCGCCTTGTGGTGAAAAGGAGGATGCTTTTGAGAGTTTTTGATTAACCTCAGTCACATACTAGAAAACATGCTAATGAAACAGCCATGAAAGAAGATCAGTCTCTCGAAATCTTCTTTTTGTGGTTCTTTACGTTCTCGCTAATATTGCTTGAATGGGACTTTGTTCTTACGCTTATCTTTAACTGACCACCAAATGTAAAATATGTTCCTCGTATGAAATAAGAATTGATTTTGTTGGATTACAAGACAGACATTAAGATTGACGAACGTCCCCAAAGTACAGTGGGGCAAAAAAGTATTTAGTCAGCCACCAATTGTGTAAGTTCTCCCACTTAAAAAGATCAGAGAGGCCTGTAATTTTCATCATAGGTATACCTCAACTATGAGAGACAAAATGAGGAAAAAAAATCCAGAAAATCACATTGTCTGATTTTTAAAGAATTTATTTGCAAATTATGGTGGAAAATAAGTATTTGGTCACCTACAAACAAGTAAGATTTCTGGCTTTCACAGACCTGTAACTTCTTTAAGAGGCTCCTCGGTCCTCCACTCGTTACCTGTATTAATGGCACCTGTGTGAACTCGTTATCAGTATAAAAGACACCTGTCCACAACCTCAAACAGTCACGCTCCAAACTCCACTATGGCCAAGACCAAAGAGCTGTCAAAGGACACCAGAAACAAAATTGTAGACCTTCACCAGGCTGGGAAGACTGAATCTGCAATAGGTAAGCAGCTTGGTGTGAAGAAATCAACTGTGGGAGCAATTATTAGAAAATGGAAGACATACAAGACCACTGATAATCTCCCTCAATCTGGGGCTCCACGCAAGATCTCACCCCGTGGGGTCAAAATGATTACAAGAACGGTGAGCAAAAATCCCAGAACCACACGGAGGGACCTAGTGAATGACCTGCAGAGAGCTGGGACCAAAGTAACAAAGGCTACCATCAGTAACACACTACGCTGCCAGGGACTCAAATCCTGCAGTGCCAGACGTGTCCCCCTGCTGAAGCCAGGACACGTCCAGGCCCATCTGCGGTTTGCTAGAGAGCATTTGGATGATCCAGAAGAAGATTGGGAGAACATCATATGGTCAGATGAAACCAAAATAGAACTTTTTGGTAGAAACTCAACTTGTCGTGTTTGGAGGGGAAAGAATGCTGAGTTGGATCCAAAGAACACCATACCTACTGTAAAGCATGGGGGTGGAAACATCATGCTTTGGGGCTATTTTTCTGCAAGGGGACCAGGACGACTGATCCGTGTAAAGGAAAGAATGAATGGGGCCATGTATCGTAAGATTTTGAGTGAAAACCTCCTTCCATCAGCAAGGGCATTGAAAATGAGACGTGGCTGGGTCTTTCTGCATGACAATGATCCCAAACACATGGCCCGGGCAACGAAGGAGTGGCTTCGTAAGAAGCATTTCAAGGTCCTGGAGTGGCCTAGCCAGTCTCCAGATCTCAACCCCATAGAAAATCTCTGGAGGGAGTTGAAAGTCCGTGTTGCCCAGCGTCAGCCCCAAAACATCACTGCTCTAGAGGAGATCTGCATGGAGGAATGGGCCAAAATACCAGCAACAGTGTGTGAAAACCTTGTGAAGACTTACAGAAAACATTTGACCTCTGTCATTGCCAACAAAGGCTATATAACAAAGTATTGAGAGTAACTTTTGTTATTGACCAAATACTTATTTTCCACCATCATTTGCAAATAAATTCTTTAAAAATCAGACAATGTGATTTTCTGGATTTTTTTTCCTCATTTTGTCTCTCATAGTTGAGGTATACCTATGATGAAAATTACAGGCCTCTCTGATCTTTTTAAGTGGGAGAACTTACACAATTGGTGGCTGACTAAATACTTCTTTGCCCCACTGTACTTCCAAAGAGTCATCAGGGGTATGAAAGCAACAGCAGAGTAATTTACTCTCAAATTTATTATTATATAGTTAATATTTGATTAAAAACATGGCAGAAATAGGTTCCATTTGATATGAATGGAACTACTTTTGTTTGGTTTGCATTGTCCTCCATTCCCCTAATTATTATTCTGGATTCTACATACACAAAGTTCAGCATGAGGTTGAAGTTTTTGGAGCAGTTTTGTTTACAAAATCTAAAAGAGAAGATTTTATTATGAATATTTTGTATGGCTGCGTCGTGTGAATGCACTGGAATCACTGAATATAAAATCTGTGAGAAGACCCAGTGAAAACTCAAGTCCAAACCTGCTCTTTGGAAGAGAACAAGGATAAAATATTTGAATTTATAAGCATGTCTTTTTTTTTTTTTGAATGGAATATGTTGGCAAAATGGGATATTTTATTGGGAGATGTATATTTTATAATATAATCTACATTTCTAGAGATTAGTAGAGATTATTGAGTACGGTCTGTGTACAAAAAAAATCATATATCAAATGTGAAATACTGCAGTATCATTATGATAGATTCTAGCATTGTGTTATACTACAGCTGTGTGGCATATCCAGACTCAGTACATGTGAAATTTCAGACGACAATTAGTATTATTATATATATATTATTAGATATATTATTATATGTGTGAGTCAGGTTCACAGGGTATAACTGGCAAGAATGGTAATTGCCAAGTATGATCCTTCTTAGGCCTATTTAATATCTGTCTGAGGTTTTCACAACATGTACTGCTATAACCCCCACCCCCCTTGTATTTCTCTTTTTAGAAGCAACTACATGTGCCTAACCAGCTATATGTGGAGGTTTCCTTTTGAACACAGTTTACACTTTAAATATATAGAAGGATATGTAAATAGAAGAAATCTTACAGAATATTGATAAAGAAAATGTTTTTAGTGTGCTTTATCACCCTCACGTTCACTTGCAATACACACACACACACGACCGGCACATTTTGTTGATGTAAATTCTGCATGTTTTCTGACGGCCTCCCTTGAAAAATTGAGCTCATTTTTGATCAATACAAGGAAAGCAGATTTTGTAGCCTTTAAATCTTTTTTTTTCTAATTGTCAGTATTTTACAGCAGTAATTATGATGAATCTCTTGTTTGTACAATTATACCCTTTTTCCAAACAATGACACTGACATCTTTGAAAATTACAACCGAAGCGTTGGTTTTTGAACTTCAAAAGATGAAATTTAACAACCTCCTTGTAAAACAAGCTGCCCTGGCAATGAGACAAGAAGGGGGCATCATGTTTAATTCATCTGCAGCAGAGCGAGCTGCAGAGCAGCCTTTTATCCCCATCACCCCTTCTTCTCTTTTTTTTTTAACCGCCGAACCTGACAGCCCTCAAACAAAGCACAAAGAACTGCTTTACTACTGTTTCTCCACTGTGAAGGACTCTTGACTCCGCCCTTACGATCCTCGGTCCTACATAAGAGGGGATGGCAAGGTCTTTCCATCACAAGTTGCCCTTGAGAGCCACCAAGAATCAAAGAGGCTTTTGTTGGGTTTTTATCCACAGTAGCAACTTCTTCATACTCGCTGACTTTCTCCTCTGTAATCTTTACAAGTTGTGGTGTCAGCTAGCCACCTTGCCTTGAAACTGGTCCATTGCCAACACATATTTTATTTATGTATTTATTTATTTATTGTGGTTGTGATATTCTTTGTGTTCCAGTATAGTGTATCTATGCGTTGTCACATATCTGCACAGTATAAAACCCACTTCCTGGATGTGTTGTAATACGATCTGAGCACTCTCAGCAGATAAACTACTATCTGTTCATTCTAGAAGTGCAAAAAAAAAAAAAACACCCATGTGGAAAGACAAATCAACTCTGAGTACCTCAGTTCCTAACAGCAGTGTCTCCTATCCCAACCTGGCCTCTGTCCTCAGGGGATTCTCGAACACCGCAACCCGAAAAAACAAAAAAAAAAGCCAGGGTCAGTTCAGTCCTGCAGGAGCAAGGCTAATATTCTGCTTGCTGTTTGAGTCCAGATTCTCTTTTAACCATTGTTTTCCCAAGACTATAGATAGCAGCGTGAGGTGGTGGCCAAGGCAACAGCCTAACTGTAGCCCATTTACGCGCATGCTGTGTACTGTGCTTCTGCAACAAAGTGGAACTGGAGGGGTGTAGTAGCAGCAGATTTGAGTTTTGATTTGACATCCCTGTGAGGTAGAGCTGCTCTGGATTATGAACATTTAAGTTAATGTTACAGAAGGGGAAGCGGAGGTTATTCCTTCAGAGTAGTATCTCACTGGGCTGCAACTTTAAATGAGTTGGAGAAATTAAACTGCTTGAAAACACAAAAAATTTCAGTTGAAATCATTCTGAATTGGTCTTTAATGTCATTTTGCATATTTCAAAGTTGAGAACATGTTGGGTGACTAAATACTTTTGTTGTAGTTTTGTTATGAAGGCTCTTAAATTGTTTGCAGTTTATCCATTTTTTATTCTGTCGCAACTGCCAAAGTTTTCTTGTATTTACACACTTTCTGACTAACATAAATTGAGTTCCAGATTTTTGCAACAACTATAACAGTTTTAAAAGATGTGTCTTGCAAAGTTTTTGAATATGTTAAAACATTTCGGGCATATCCAAGCACATTTATAATCCTCTCAAACGTTATGAGACGTTTAGCAACTCCTGTTTGCAATTTGTCCCCTACAGTGTGAAGCTGCGCTTATTAAAAACAACTGTTTGATTTTAAAATGGCAGTTTTTAAAGTTTATATATAACTAAAAACTACTGACTATAACAAAATGACTGCTTTTCAGCAGCTAGCAACAATTTCTGTAACATTTTAAACATTATCTTTTATAAACTGGGCTTATTAGCTAATTAATGAAAGTTATCTCATCCCTCATGTTCTGCTACAAGCTTTGGTTGTGCCCATTTTCAAAAGTTTGACCAGTAATCTAGATTATTGCTTTAAAGAGGCCCTTCCATTAAAAACGGTTTTTCTGAGGTTTCTGTTGAATATTTTAGCTCCACAGGTGTTCTTACCTTCATAGTGGGTGTGAAAACAGGTCAACAACTTCTCTTTCAGTTTTTATCTCTCAAACTACACAGGTGGTGATAAAAACCGAGTTCTCCCGAGTCCGAACAGCCTGTATCTGTTTCATCACAACTCCTTTGTTTGTTAGTATTCATCAGCTTCGGCAGTTGAAACCACGCCAAGCATGCGGCTGGCTAAAAGCTGTTAGCATAAGACGTAGCAAACAGGAAGAGACTACGTGGCTGTTGCCATGTGCAGCAGGGAAGGAAACAGCAAGCCGTGCTTTCATAGGCTAGTTTGTTAACCAATCTGAGTCCAGCAAATTAGCAATAATGGTGCATTCACACCGGCCGCTTTGTCAGCGTCAAGCAAAGTTCATAACGCTTCAAGTTTGTCGCTTGAAAGTTGATGCTTGTAACGCTGGACCGTTACAAAGAGCGCGTAGGCGGGGCTTCCTTTGTTATCGGATGTTCTGAGCTATGGCGGATCATATATAGAGAGTGACTGGGCTTTATTTACTCCGTTTGTGGATACACCCCATTCTTCAGATGCATTCTGAGTTTGAGGAGTTAAACCATTTGCTCAAGGAGCTACATATGGATGAGGTTTGCTTCCAGCGCTACTGCCGTCTGTCCCACGCCCTGTTTGAAGACTTCCTGCTTCATTCAGGTACGTCAATATGATGAGACGCTCTGATTGGTTGACATGCCGCTTCAAGAGCGTCAAAAGTTCAGCTAGCTGAACTTCTGCGTTGCTCGCGTTTCAAGCGTCAACGCCTGAAAAGCTTGAAAAGTTGATGCTGCTAACGCTCACAAAGCGACGCAGAGACTCTGACGCTGGTCTGATGGACTCCACCATAGACTTTACATGTAAACTTGATGCTTCTGACGTTGACGGCTGGGCCGGTGTGAACGCATGATTATTAATGAGTCGAACCTTCTCGGACAGATTGAAAGGTCTGTAAATCTGTGTTTCCTAATGTTTTTAGATATAAAATGTTTCATATTACAGGTTAATACTTCAGAAATAACCACAATGTCATGAAATGGCAAATTGTAAAATGGCATCTTTAAGGTGTTTATCTCAGAACCATGAAATATGCAGGAATGTAACATCTTCGGTGGCTCCTCTGATGTGGGATGTTATTGGCAGACACTGCCATTAACAAAGAGGTAATTGAACAGTGTAAAGGCCTTCTAATGGCTACTGGTGAACTTCTCCAACCATAATCACAATCCCTCTGATTAGATCCTTAATGCTTTAATTTATACGATGGCCAAACTTCCTTAATCCAGAGCAGCTCAGATCCAAACAGATGGTCAACTTAAACTCTGATGTGCCTTTAGTACTGAGGTGTAACTCTGTTGGTGTGTGTTTACGTGTGTTTTTGTCTTGAAACGTGGCTTTACAGGACACACACACACAGTTTAAAAATGAAGGTTAGAGACAACTGAGCAATTACTGTGTAATTAAGAAAAAAATATCTATATACCCTGCCACTGTCATGTTTACAAAAATGTAAATACCTGTTACCAATTAACATTGCTCTTCTCAATATAACATTTATTGTTATTACAATATGATGATTATTATTAGTATGATTATTGTCATTGAAAATGTTAATTAACGCCATATCTTTTATTATAAAACTGGTGTTGTCACTTCTAGCTATGGATAAACATTGTTCTGTAGGCTATTCAAGGGCAAGTCACGTGTACAGTAACTGATAATACGGTTTAATCTCTGTTCAGATCAGTAAACTGCTGCTACTAAGGAGATGGGAGTAGAAAATAAGAAGCAAACTGACATTAACTCTGGGAAGACTATTTTCTCTGGGATCAATGATGCGCACTCTCCCCCTCGAGAAGTGAGGAATCACCAAAACGAGGAAAGTAAGATTTGAGAATGGAAGATCCAAACATTAGACCCTCTCTCTCTCTGTTTGTATGTGTGCTTTTATTTCTGCCAGTGGGAGGAAATCAAGACGGGCATCAAACCGATAGAGATGCTTCAATCTTCTTACTCGAAAAATGTAGCAAAGGCTGCTTCAGCCTTCATTGTGGCCCTCGTCTCCTCCTCCTCCATCTCTTCTCAATTGGCTTGACGCACGAGTTCACATGTTCCACACACCTTCAGCTCAGTGCCACGACAGCATATTGTACATACAAACATCATGCTTTTGGGGGAGGAGTTTGTTTGTTTATTGTTGCCTATTGACGTATCAGACCCAAATATTTGGGTCGAGTCACCATATAACCACCGAAGGACAACAGACACAAGATGCATGAGAACACAAGCAGGTGCTGTCTGAATCCAGTCCAAACAGCAGCGAAGGACGTAGCACACCGTGGTTCTGTTTCTCATCCTGTACATATTTATTTATTGATTGATCACATTATGTTTTATGGGTCTAGACGTGTCAAAAAGTGACACGTTTGATAGTGCTGAGGCCCAGAGAGATGGCACACTGTGACGTGGTTTACCCCAACACAGAATGTAACACTTTCAACATTGTCTGAACATTTTCTAATGGCTAATACTATTACTATTATTATTAATATTATTATTATGATTATTATAAAGCTATTTTAGCGAGTTAAAAAGAGTGTCTTGCGTCTGTTTTGTCTTCTTTGTGTGGTGATTCTTTGACTCTGAATGTTGTATTAAATGAAAACTGAGTTCTTCAGCAGGTCTTAAACTCTGTACTTTAGGGGTGTTATGCTAAATTATTTGTAATAACTGTTGAGGAAAGTTTAAATGCTCTACGGTGATCCCTCACTTATCGCACTTAATTGGTTCCAGACCCCCACCCCCGCGTTAGGTGAAAATCTGCGAAGTAGGGATGCCTTATATACACACATACAAGGACATTGACATAAATGTTTTTAAATATATATATATTAAACTTAAATCTAATAATAACACCTTAAATTAGTACATGTATCTTTCACTCTCAGTCTCTCTCTGTGAAGTGCGATGAAGGTGACGATGATGATGTGACTACACAGGTATTGAAAGCTTCACAGCTCTTCAGGAGGCTCCTCGTCATCAGAGACGCACACGCGAGTGAACTCGACAAAAAACGACCGCGGAAGAAGTGTGGAGACGTAAACAAACAGCCGAACGCGCTGTATTTTCGATTTTTTATTTTTGGATGAATATTTTTGAAAAGTCCGCGAAGGTCAAACCACGAAGTAGCGAGGGATCACTGTATTCTCTTCTGATCACATGCAGATGGAAATAGGAGAAGAACAAAAAAAACAGTTTCTAAATGACTAAGTTCTTAATGTTTCAGGTGCAATATGTGTAATCTGCGGAAAATTACCCAATCCTGATCCATTTTTATGCATAAATGTCCAGAAATTGCTACATTTGCGTAGATGGATAAAAGTTTACTCAAATATTGGATTCGCAAAAGGTTATTAGGCTGCAAAACGACAGCATTTCTCTTAGTACGAACATGAATAACAACTTACCGCTTTTTATTTTATATAAAAAACTAGCTTATTAAATCTTCATTTTTAAAGCAAATAACTGGAGACATTTTCTTCCATGTGTTCAAATTAAAGGTTGGATATGGAACATGAACACCATAGCACCATCTAGTGTGTGGATGTTGTAGTTGCAACAGTGAAACAAAGTTTCCAGCCAGCTGGATGTAGGTTTAGCATTTCCACGTACATTTTGATGTTGTGAAATTTTCTTTTTTATTGGGGTCCATCTATAGTAGTTTCACCTTAACTCACTCTGGTTTTTGATCTTCTCTGGTCGCTCCTCTTCTGAGGATGATGAAATCTCCAGGGCTCTGAAGCAGCTCCTTAACTTGCCAACTTTGCCGTTTTTGCTCTGCTGAACAGACTTTTTACCGGATCAGGACACCAGAAATGGTGCCACTATTGGCTGGTAGATGTAAACATAATGCCAATGTTGTGCCCGTCAAAATCAATATTTTATTATATTTTACTCTAAATATAATTTTTAAAGGAAATACTGTTCTTTCATTCTGCACCCCTCTAAATGCTCAGTGGAGGTATTATTGTTTTAAAAAATATAGCTTTTCATTATTTTTTTCCCCATATGCAACCTTTAAGATCAGTTTGTGTTTTTCTTTATTTTTCCTCCCAAAGTTTCAACTTTAAACTTGGTTCTATTAGGTTCTAGTGTTCTTTGCAGCACTAAAACATGATGAATTATTTTTTCTTGTGTTGCTTGACAGCAAAACAATTAAAAAACTGAGTTCTTTAAAACTGAGTATATAAAAAATGCTGTAAGTCAGTCTTGTCCTGCATATTTTCCATTCGTCCCTGATTCAACACACCTGATTGCAGTTAATGGCTGATTAACAAACATCTGCTGAACCTGACAACCTGCAGAGAGAATAATATCAAGATTAAGGATGGGACATACAGGACTTAATAGTAATATGTATTTGATAGGGAAACATCAAACGGGTTTGTGTGACTGTGGGGTTGAGAGGGAGACAGTAGAACATGTTATGTAGGTGTATTAAATATGTAGGGAGCAACTTAGAATGAAATTAAGAGAGAATGGGTGTGAGGGAGAGATGAGTGTAAATAAGGTACTAAGTAAGGGGGAAGAAAGGAAGTATAAGTGTGTGATAGAGTTTCTAAGGCAAAGTGGTTTAGTTGAAAGAATACAGGCTTTTTGCTCTAACTCACACTCCAGTACAGCAGGTGGCGGAAATGCACCTTTAAGTTAGATGCCACCCGCCAATTAACAAAGAAGACAACCCGCAGTCATGTGAATCAGGTGTGTTGAAGCAGGAAAACAGACAAAATGAAGGACACTGGGTTCTCAAACCAGGATTCGGGAACACTTTTCTATGTTATAATCTTAAAGATTTTTATTATTGCTTATTTGTAAGTTTGCAAAGTTAAACATGGTGATGCCCTTTTCTGAAATGATTTGTTAGGTGAACACGGGCCAATTTTTGTTTCAATGAGGAACACACAAAGACCAAAAACAGTTGTGTTAGCTAATGTTAGCTACTTTTACATTAATAGTTGGCAAACTGACCATTTTAGGCCTCAATACATGGAGAGGAACAGGTGAAGGGGGACATGTTAGAGACTGATTCTGCTTTGACACAACTTCTGTTCTATTGTGGCAATGAAAAAGCTTTTAACTTAATCGTTTAGCAATTTAGCTTGTAGTCTATTTAAATTTTAAAGCATTTCATGCCATAAACAATGAAATAATTTCAATTTAAACATTGTTGTTGTTCTGATGTAATCAACTCCACCCAAACTTTTCATTTATAGAATAACAATGATCATGATTTCCATCCATCATTAGTTGCATAGAGTTGCAGGAGACTGATGTCCGTCTCCAGCAGTGAGAGGTGTTACACCCTAGACGGGTCACCAGTTCATCACAGAGTTTAGTAATTTGTCCAGTTTAGGTTTAAAAACATATACATAACGCACCATATTTTCAATTTTTCTTTATTCACTTTGTCTTATTAGCATACAAAAAACATTAAAAATCACAATTTATTCCAACATTTAAAAAGAAAAGTTACTGATAAAAGTCATGAAAGTGCTTTCTAGGAAATATTGTTTTTGAGAAACGTTCCCTGGTTTAAACTGCCAAGAAAGATTAATTTTTCATTTTGTACTCATGAATGTTATGAATTCCTCAAAGCAACAAATGAATCATTAAAGAGAATCGTTTGATTTCGATCACTCTGCAAAAAATACCCATATAAAAAGACCAACCTATTAAATGAGTAGAGTCCCTTCAGCCACTTATTATCCCTCAATACCCTCGAAACACATTGAAATAAAGCCCTGAGTTTAATTTTCATTCATTACATTCAGCGGTGTTAGTTTAAAACACGATGCGTTTAAACATCACTGGACAGCTTCCAGTTTGAGGGTCCATGCCTGACCAGGGGTGCGAGGTAGCTCAGGCAAAAGGACAGTGAGACCGCCGTTCGGGTAAACTGGAGACCAAGGTAAAGGTGAGGGATGTCCCAACATAGTCACCTAATAAAAATAAAAAAGTTACTTTTTACATTTTAGAGCTAAGGTATCTGTCAAATGTTAAGATATACCTTCACATTCAATGTGGATGGATAAAAGCTAGTCTACATTAATCGGTTTTAGGAATTAATTATAACCAAGAAGACTGAGACAATGTAGGCAGCATTGCATCTGTCCCTTTACCTTAGTGTTTGCTGATGTCTTGGGAATCATCAGTTGCAGTATAGTTTGTGGAGGTTTGGCTGTAATTACAGCATAGACTGTTGTACCTTTCGAGGTGTACCTGGATCAAAGCAGAAAACAGTGGGTTTGATAGACCCAACAATTAAAGGCTAAAGTACCAAACGCTGGCAAGTGTCCTTCTGAAACTGCTTCTGTGTATTTATATGTAGGTTTGATTTGGACTTCAAGTCTTTGTGCTTCTTACCAAACTGGAACAGTGGAGTTTTCCATCTGAACCCTCCAGGGTTTGGAGGCAAAAATAGCCTCGCCATTCACTTCCATCCAGGCTCCAACACCTCGAAGCCTCTCCTCAAACACAGTGGGGATGGTCCCGTCGCTGGTGGGACCCACGTTGAGAAGGTAGTTACCACCAAGAGCCACAGTGTTGACCAGATCCTGTGACAAAACAAGAAGTCAGTCTTGACCAAAAGCAATGTTTCCTTGATCTGTCGTGGACGTATAATTATCTATGACCTTTATAATGGCAGGCAGGTCCATGAGTTCTTGAAGCTTCATGTTTCTACGGTAACCCCAGGATAAAGTGTCCACAGATGTGCATTTCTCCCACTTGTGTTTGGGCAGCTGACCTGGAGTGTACTTATCTTGGCAGTTATAGTATCCACCATGCTTACAAGCACAGCCAGCGCCCCATCGGTCATTGGTCACAACAGTATCCTAAAACAGGCAGGATACAGTTATGCCTAAGCAGTTAGTTTGACAACATGCCAACCAAACTAGTGTTTTCATTATCATATAGATACGTACTTTAACAGGACTATCATTGTAGAGCCATGCCAAGAACTGGGTGGAATTCCAGTAGGTGTCAGGTGCTTCCCAGTCCCCATCAGACCAGATCACCTCAGGTCTGTATCTGCAAGGAAATCATCACAACACTATAATGTTGCACAATCAATGAAGGCAAACCAATGCAGCTGTGCATGATTGTTGTTTGTGAAAAAGATATACCATCATTTCCAGAATATAAGCTGCTACTTTTCCCCACACTTTGAACCCTGCATCTTAAACAATGATGCAGCTAGTTTTTTTTTTTTCCTGGTTTTACAAGCTTCAATGCTATCAAAAATCTGAGCCCTGTAACATTAGACCAATTAACAGCCATATGGGTTAAGGTGAACCAATGAAATGCTCTACATTAAATTGAGCACGCTCCCACTGAATTATTTTGATGAAGGTAGTCATTTTGTCATGTGTCCTTGTCATGAGGAAGACATGGAGAAATGCAAATGATACAGCGTTCAAGTTGAAGGAGATCAATCTAGCTTTTAGAAAAGGAAACAGTGCTGCTGCACAGGAACTTGGTCTTAATGAGTCGATGATAAGATGTTGGAAACAGCAGTGTGAGGAACAGACTCAAAGCTTTCAGAGGGAAGAAAAGTCCATGGCCTGAACTAGAAAATGAGCTTGAAGACAGGATCAACGCGCAGAATGCAGACGGTCGAGGTAGATCTGACTGACAGCCCAAACAGTCGCCACTGCAATGAATTTTGAGTATTTTATTGGTGGACCATCATGGTGTCTCAGATCATGAGACATAAAGGCCTGTCTATCAAGGTATGAACGACTCTGCGTCAGCAGCTCCCGCCCGACTATAAGGAAAAAGTTTCAAACTTCCTCAGTTTCACTGATGCAAAGATGGCAGCACATTCCATCAGCCCACACATCAAAAATAAAGCTGAAGTTCCTCTGACATTTGACCTGCCTCTCACTTGGACTGTCAACAGGAAATCATCCTTTTGGCTAAAAACAACTGGGCATGAAAAACACAATTCACCTGTGTTCTAAGCTGTACAGCATCGGGAGAAAAACTTCCACCGATGGTGATTTTTGAACGCATGACGATGTCAGAGGAATAACTCTCAAGAGAAATTGTTCTGAAAGCCAACAAGAAGATGGATAACAGAACGTCTAATGAATGAATGGCTGATGGTGCATTATGAAAGGGGACCAGGAGGATTCTTTTCCAGAAACAAGGCATTGCTTGTTTTGGACGGCATGCGGGCCCATGTAACAGATTCTGTGAAAGAAGCCATCAAGAGGACAAACTCAATTCCAGCTGTGATTCCTTAGGGCATGACAACGTATTTGCAGCCACTGGACATCAGCGTAAATCATGCATTTAAAGCAGCGCTACGTGTTCAGTGGGAGGTGTGGATGACAGATGGGGAGAAATGCTTCACTAAAATGGACCATAAGCAAAGAGCAACCTATGGTCAAGTCTTGTAGTGGATCCTGAGAGTGTGGAGCAGTGTCAAAAAATCCACTATAATCATCAGGTTTTGAAAGGCTGGACTGCTGCACATCGAAGAGGGCAGAACGAGCTCACCGAGGAATTTACCTCTAGATGAAAGTGACAAGAGCGACAATGAAAACGATCCTGAGAAAACATGAGTCGGTTCAACTCTGATACCGAAGGAGAGGACATCCGTGGTTTAAGTGTGCAGGAGGAGGAAGACAGTGATAAATGACTTTCTCAGTACAGTTTTGAAAACTACTGTTTTGCTATAAGCCATGTTGCAGGCACTGTATCTTATTAAAGCCTGTGTAAAGTTAATTTATCTCAATGTAGGCACCTGCGTCTTATGGACATGTCCATTTTTTATGTTCAATACAATTTTTTTTTTTTATTCAGTGAGTGTGGCTTATATTTAGGTGCATTTCATAGTCTGGAAATTATGGTATACATGTAAAAAAAACATCAGTCAAAGCATGAATATTACAGACCTTACAACCATGTTATAGAGCTCTGGGAGCAGTTTACGCATCACAAATTCTTGTGTCTTGAATCCATTCTTCTTGTCATTCAAATACAGAGGATGAAACCACTCATACAATGAGTTGTAGAGTCCATAATGAAGTGATCTAAATAAGGAAGTAGGAAACATTTAGAATCTTTGAGTTTATTCTAATGTTATTAATGCATAAAGGTTGTCAAGTAGAACACTAGTCCCAAATACAGGTTTTCTAAATCTACTCCAGATGTCTCAACAGAACCACCTGGAATCAAGGGATAATGATTGTGCAGTTCCACACTTTGACCACACGAGGGAGCCTGTTTGCAGTAAACTGCACACAAATCCTTTAATTAACTAGGTACATTTTAGCATTGATAGTTTTCTAAGTGATAACATAAAGACTAAGACTTTTAATCTCCACAGCCACTCAGACATGAAGTGAGGGCAACCAGAGAAGCTTCTGAAGCACTACAAGCAGTAATTCACCAAGCTATAAACAATCCTCAGATGCAGGATCAAATCTGTGAAAAACTAGCTAGCTAGTTTGTTTTTTTTTATGTTAAAGGGCAACTGCAATTTTTGAGGTCTACTGTGTTAAAATACACCGGAAAGGCTAAAATATTAGTAACGTGAACTCATTCTTTATTTAATTTTTATTGTAGGTACAAACTGAATTTAACATACAACACTCTAGTGTTGGATTGGATTTTACAGGTGGCCTCAAAGTGGCCATTAACTGCAATATACAAGAAAAATTAGGTTATATCGGTCTGAGATCTACTTATTAAATAAAACTTAACATAAATGCAAAGCCTGTAAAAATAATGTTTGTTAAAATGTTTTGTATTGTGAATAAACAGTGAGGAAGTATTTGTAAATTGTATATAATTTACATGTATAAAATGCGATCTGCCAGGTCACTATCCAGAAATAGTTCAGGGTACAACTAAACCGTTGCACACGTTAAAAGTAACACCAGGGCTTTCAAGTCACAATAAGGGACATTTCACCATTTTTTAGTGTCTGTATTATTCAAAGTGTCTTTGTTTACAACATCAACACATATTACTAAATATGTCTCCTTGTACTTCAGCTGTTCAAAAGTAAAACCAAAATATCCAATTTCTGAGTGCTAACATGTTGTCTGTTTGGGATCCGAGTGTGTGCTAGAGACAAAGTAAGAACCATGTGAATCAACAAAACCAAGAACAGGTAAAACTACCAGAGGTGGATTTTTATTTTTATTAAGTAAATGTTCAATTTAAAAGGTACAATATGTAAGAATTAGACCTCGTGGTCAAATCAGAGTCCCAAGGTTCATGTAGAAAAACAAAACTGTCCACTCTCAGCCACTCACCCTCCCTGATTTTTCTGCTGGGTTGCCAGTTCCATTGTTAACCCTCATTTTGTTTCTTTTGTATTTCTTAAGTTTTTGGGGAAGGATGTCATGGTTTCTTTAGGTTTACTACAAATTACCTCAGGGCTGCTTCTTTTACTGGCTTTCATTACGTCCACACCGCTGCTCTTTGCTGCTGGTGGTTGTTGAATTGCAACTGCTTGTGTTGAAGACTTGGCAACCTTGCAGGCTCAGATGTGATTCGCTATGGGCCCAGGAAGTCTGGATGCGGATTAGTTATTGTAAACAATGGGTGTTTCTCGATGTCAAGTGCCTACCAAGGCAGTGCCTTAGTAGACGAGGCTTCGTGCTTACAAGGACACTGGAACAGACTTGACTCACGTGACCGCGGCTGCCCGCTCGCGCGCACTGTTTATGCCCCGCCCATCGTAGTAGCGTAGCAGCATTCCTTCAGCCATAAAACTGAAAATGTTAATAAAAATAAATAAATGTGTAAGCGAGTTAGTACCTTCTAACCACCGAAGCTGCAACTACTAACTAGGGCCCGACCGATTTTTATACCGATACCGATATAAAGACTTTAGAGCAGGCCGATAGCCGATATAATGGCCGATAAATCCATCCACCAGAAAAAATTTCAAAAATATTACTGAAAGCTAAAACACTGCATTCTAAGCTCATTCCTAAGCTCATGTCTACCTTTCAGACACCATGAACTATCTGAATTATTCACTGATTCCAAAAAATGTAAATAATAGGCAAGTTTATCTATTTTATGAACATTTATTTAGCACACACACACTATAACATCAGAACATGTAAAAAACAGTAGAACAATAGATCACAATAACCTAAAAAAAGCTTACAATAAAATAAATATTTTCCAATAGTAAAATAGTTGTTTCTTTAATAAGTCCAACAGGGGCAAATCCTAATGCAGAAAGCACTGCAGTAAAAAATAAGAATTTATTATATTCAACTTTTACAACGGAGCCTGTAAATAACAGTAGGAAAAACACCAATATCTTTTTGTATATAATATTAATAATGCTTGGGCCTGAAAATGTTAGCATCGTGTGATGTACTGCACTACTATTGCAGTAACAGAGTAGAACCCAGCGTGTGGATGGATGTATTAACTGAGCAAGTTGCTACATTTTTTTATGACGGAAAAGAGCCATTTAATGAAGACTACACTTATTTTAAGTGAGAGAAAGAAACACGATTACTTTATGTCACTAAACATACCAGTTATGGTGCTTTTATGCATTTAGACAGCTATGGTTCACATTTTATTTGTACATGCTTAACTTTTAGCAAGGTAGAATTATCGTAACTTTAAACACAGCGCGACCACGAGGCACACAATAGCTACATTTACATGGGCACATTAAATCGGAATAAACGCCCAATCGGATAAAAAAGACGTCATGTAAACATGTCAACCCGAATGTTTTGATCCGATGCAGCCTGATCCGAAAGAAATTTACTTCCGATCGAGAGGGGTGGTTTTGTCTGATCTTCATTCGGATAGACGTGCATGTATACACCCATTCGGAAAGAAAGGGTGAAAAGAGCCCTTTGCGCATGCGTACAACTTCAGCGTGACGTCTTTCCACTGTCGCAGACTCAAGTAGAAAACATAGCGGGAAGTAAACAGAAGTGGTCTGCTGGTGCAGTCATCCTGTCATCCTGCTCTCCTCTCCTGTGGTGGAGGAGCAGTAGCAATATGTATTCAGCCGCTAGCTTGGTTAATGCAACCAGTAAAAACCCAAACATAAAGGTAATCACCCGCAGAAGGTCCATATAGGGGATAACGTGAGTCAGCTCGAGCACACAATGGGGCGGGAAAGACGTGCAGAAAGGACGGAGTTTGTTTACTTTTTTTCTTTCTCCGGAAAGACAACTCGCTGTGCGCATGCTCAACTCATTTAACCTGATCGAGTGCTTGGTGCATGTGTACTCATGACATGATCAGATCATTTCAGTTAGTGTCCATGTAAACAGGGATTTGGGAATTCAAATCGACCAAGATTTTAATCAGATCGGGGAAATTTGGCGCATGTAAACGTAGCTAATGACATGTTTGTAGAGAATATGTAAGAGGGAAAACATAACTGTGTTTGTTTATTTCACATTTCAACTTACTAGTGACAAAAAATAAAATGCTCATGAGCAGACTTCACTTTACTTGGATAAGTTGCTTTCTGTTTCACCATCCGGTTCGCTGTGTCTCGGCTTCCACTGTAGGAAGCCATGAGCAAGGATGACTCCACCCCCAGGGAACATGAAATGACAACACACGGGTGCCATCTGCTGGATATGTAGCCCAATTACATTTTTAACTGGGCTTTCTCATTAATGGAGATGCAGAAACACATATAGGACAAAATAAAAAAAAAAATCTCTGAAAATATTGGCAATTTTTTACCGATAGCCGATATCACCCTGGACCCCCATATCGGCCGGCTGATATATCGGTCGGGCCCTACTACTAACCAACTACCCATACAACTGCTTTGGATCTAAAAAGCACTTTAGATATAAGCCCGATAGCTACAATTAGTAAACTTACATTTAAACTGGAAATTTGCCTTTGAAGTAGCTGCTGCTGGCTCCTCAACCGCCATTTTTTGAAAATACTGCAATGTAGTCTGGGAAATTTGTGACTGAGGGAAGGCATCAAGGCACGTCCCATGTATCCTTGGTATGTTAGCTAAACAGCAGGCAAACCGAGTACAGATGCCTCCGTAGCACATGAACATTAGAACGCAACTTGGCAGGTGCCAATGACGTATCTCCTAGGCAACCGTGGTGGGACCAAGGCATCAGGGAAAGGTTCCTTGACATTGAGAAACACCCCATGACTATGTTCCAGAACAACATTTTTATAATGACAGAAACTAGCGACCACCCAGCTGGCTGAGATCAAAATCTGTTACAATGTAATTTTATTTTCAACATCAGTGGGACATTAGACTGTTGTGTGAGTAATTCACTTTAAAATTCTTACATATTGCACCTTTAATTGCACGAAAGGAGAGTGACCAAAGCCCTGTTAAGCAGCCAGTCACTAGGGGGCGCTCGTTCTGTTTTGGCTACAGCATCCAGTTTGGATGTTTTGAATATGAAGGTTTACAACAAGAATGAGCTTGTGTGAAATGTGAGATCTCACCTGTTGCGAACTGCCTCTCCTAGATCTCCAACTAAGTCCCTGTGAGGACCAGTATCAACAGAATTCCAGTTCCAGGAGTTTGGAGACTCCCAGTTAGTAAATCCTTCGTGATGTTTGGCCGTCAGGACAACATATCTGTAACAAGTATATCGCGTGAAACATTCAACGTGTGCACGAGTTTATTTACTCCCGGAAGTGAAGTGCCCTATAAAAATACTCGTCAAAAGAGGTTTAGTTTTTAAAAATACAACTCACTTCGCCCCAGAAGCTTTGAAAATGTCAGCCCACTCTCCTGGGTTGAAAAACTGAGCGTGAAACTGACGGGCAAACTCAGGATATGTGAATCCAGGTGGGTAGTTCTCAGTCATGTAACTCACACACTTCGGGTCCGGTGGCTGTTGACCCTGCCAGTGCCACCAGAACCACTCACTGTCGAACCCTGGGACGGAAAACACGCCCCAGTGGACGAAAATCCCCAATTTAGCCTCGTCGTACCATGAAGGAAGTGGCCTGGCGTCCAAACTAGTCCAGTCTGCGGTGTAGGGACCCGCCGCCGCCGGAGACAGACAAGCAACGAGGAAAATCACATTTAATATCATGATGACTGCCTCGCTGGAAGCCGTTTAATTCTGCATAAAAAGATTTAACATCGAGAAGTTCTGACACTTCTCGATCATTTATAGCTCCGGACTGTAAAATCAACAATACTTCCACTCTGCTGCCGAGTTTTTACTGAAACACTCCTTTGCAGTCCGCCGGGCAAGCACCCGGGTAGAAGCGGGGACAGAGGACATAGACGTGTTTACCACATTGGAGAGATGTCACGTAAAATCCCATTTAAGAACGATTCGTGTGACTTTATTAAGGGCTATGAATGACCAACTGGTTAACAGAATCTAGTTAACATCAATAAATAAAACACCGCTCACCCGGCTAGCCTTGCTGTCAGCTGGATGATAAATGATGCTTTGCCAATTTTTGTCTGCGTTCAGGTGAATCGTTTCCCCATCACATGACCCTGATCACGTGAATTATCACGTGCCTATAATTACAATCGTTATCAGTTATTTGATGCTGATTCAGGTCAGGGGATCAAACACCCTGCAGTGCAGCCACAGCCAATCTGAAGAGTGAAGATGCATTCGTGACACCAAGGTAGCACACAGAAGATGGAAGAACATTTGAGGAGCAAAACCACAGGGCAGATGTGTTAGGGCGTCCAGCAGCAGAGGCGCTGAGCATTTTCTTCACCTGCTTTGAGATTCAAATCCCAAAATACTTTATTAATCCCCAAAGAGAAAACACATAACACCAATAGCAGCTGCAGCTGCATCACAGCCAGTTGTCCACAACAGCAACACACTCACAGTATAAGAGTGTGAGGTGAAGCGGGTGATGAGGAGAGTGAACCCGAGGAAGGCTGCAGGACCTGACTGAGTGGCTGAACCGGTGCTGAAAGACTGTGCACATCAACTGTCACCTTCACCACAATTTTTAACCGGTCGTTAGCTCAAGCCATCGTACCATCCTGCCTAAAGTCCTCCATCATTGTTCCACTACCAAAACATTCCTGTGAACAGCCTGAATGAATTCTGCTCAGTGACACCCAATCATTGCAGCCCTGTCAGCTGACCTGGATTCTTTTCAACTTACTTCCAAAGCAAAGAGATCCACAATGACACTGTGGCCACAATCCTTCATGCTGCCATGACCCACCTGGAGCAGCAGGGGAGCTATACCAGACTTTTGTTTGTTGACTTCAGCTCCCTAATCGACTGATGTCCAAACTGGCAGATCAGGGACTCCCATCACCCACATGTAGATGAATACAACTTGACATCGACACCAAGGAGTTGCTGTAGAAGGCACAGCAGAGATTGTATTTTATGAGAATCCTCAGACAGAACAGTCTCCTCCAAAATCTGCTACTTACCTTTTCTCCATAGTGTGTTCGTGTATTGACTGTGTGGGTGTTACAATGGCTGAACTTCCTCAGATAGGAAAGCACACCAAAGAGTCATCAAGTCAGCGGAAAACCTGGCTGCACCCTTCCAACTCTGGGCCAAATCTACAGCTGCTGCTGAAAAGCAGGGAACATTTCACAGGAACCATCACATTCCTTCTGCCATCAGGTAAGAAATACAGAGCATTAAAAACCATGACAGCTATCAAGGACCTGAAGTCACACTGAACACTTCCTATTACTCATCAGACAGTTTATATAACAGAAATGTACTTTTATCCTTCTAGTCTTTAAACGATGGGCCTCACAGTCAACTGCACATTCAGTTTTGTTGTTCCTCAAAAAAGTGACAATGAAAATAAAGGTTCATTTCATGTGAGGTTACAACAAATTCTGGCTCCTTGGAACCAAAATATAGAGAAATAAGTGACAACAAAACTTTTCTTAGTCTTTTTTTGTGACAACAGACCAGCTTTATCAGTAAACACTAAAATTGTTCATATTGTTGAGGGGGGGGGGGGTTCCGCTGATTACTTTTTTATATTTTAGTCAGTGTTTAATGTTGACTGGTGTGTTATGGAGGATGTCCGGGAGAACAAAGGATCTGGGGTCTCATTTATAAACGTTGCGTACGCACAAAATGGGGCCTGACAGTAGCGTACGCCACTTTCAAAGCAAAAGTTGTGATTTACACTGGCTGCCAATCCGCTATCGGATTAAATTTAAGATTCTTTTATTTGCTTTTAAATCTTTGCATGCACTCGGGCCACCCTACTTGTCGCAGCTTCTCTGTCCCTATGTCCCGAGGCGTTCCCTGAGGTCCTCTGAGCAGCACTTGCTGCAGGTTCGTCCAGCCCGCTACAAGGCCCGCGGTGAGCGGGCGTTCTCAGTTTGCGCCCCTAGTTTATGGAACCAGCTCCCCCTGACAGTCAGACTCGCCCCATCTCTTAGTGTTTTTAAGATCCGTTTAAAGACTTACTTTTATTCTCAGGCTTTTAACTCTGTTGGGGCAGTCTAACCCCTTGCTGACCTAATTTCATTGTTTTTATGTTTGTTTTTATAGTATGGTTATTTTTATCTCTGTATTTGTTGTTTTTATTTGTGTACAGCACTTTGGTCTGCGTCACTGCAGTTTTTAAATGTGCTTTAAAAATAAATTGATGATGATGATTTATAAAAAAAACAAACTTGACTTGAAAACGTGCGCACCTGTACGCCAACTCTGAACCGTGTGTACGGACATTTTGGAGACGAGGGGAATCAACGACGCAGTTGGTGAAGTGGTGAACTGCAGTCAGACTGCATATCACTCCTCTAACACACGTCATTTCACCTCACACCAAACATTAATTATGGATTCATGTTATTATCAACATTCAGAACAGCAATGATACGTATCTATATTGCAGCTTGTAGTGAGCTGTAGCTCTTTTAAAAACATTTTTTAATACTAAGAGAAATACATAAAATGAATCGCCTCCTCCTGGACAGGAAGTCTTCACTCTTGGAACAAGGGTGTAATGCAGCGTTTGAGATGACAACGACAAGGTTCATTTAATGTTTTTAATGTATAATTTAAGGCACCAAGACAATGTCACACAACACACTCCTTATTTCTTTTAATTCATTGGACACGGACAGCGCTGATCATGTCTCTCTGTGTCTGCATCACAGCTTCAGTCAGAGCCCGACCACTGGATGCGCGCAGCACTGGTGCTGGGGACAGTCTGACATCCTCGTCCTCGCCTTCTACCAAATGTGCAAATGCTGAAAAGACACAACACCTGTCTCCTTAAAACATGCTAAAATTTGTTAACGTAGCCACATATTACAAAAGGTGCTTTACTGGGTTTATTTGTTGTTTGTGTCAGGTCGGTGTCGCCCTCCTTCTCTGACACAAGACCGTACACCGTCCTGTCAGCTGTACTGACAGTCTGAACTGCAGACACTGCCACTCGTAGTTTTTACTTACAACTGTGCGTACGCATGGTTTTATAAATCAGACATGTTTTTGGCGTACGCAAACTTTTTGTTTTGGTCGTACGTACACTTTTAGTAGGGTTTCTACGCAATGTTTTATAAATGAGACCCCTGATCAGTTGGTAAATCTTCCAAAAATCATTATACTGAGAAAAGATCCAAAGTATCTGCTTGAATGTCAAATCCCCATAAAACACTGTTATATCATGACTGTCGTGTCCCTTCATATACAACATGCTGTATTCAGAGATATATAAATTATAACTCGTTTATATTTGTAATTTTTGTTAAATTCCCTTTTCATTTGTTGTGTTTTTGAGCCTGAAAAAGCTCATGATTAGAAACTAGGATAACAGAGATAAACCCAAATTATTCACATTTATGTGCACTAATTCACAAAAAGTATCTGAAAAAAAAGGTAGAAACGTGTTAAGCATCTTTTGAATATAAACACAAATAAGGAGTTCTAGTCAGACCAGTAAGAATTGGTGGAATCACATCAGACCCTGCTTTGATCAGAAAACATCCTGGTTCTAGTGTTTTGTTTTTGATTGTTGATGTTTCAACCAGCAGAGGGCAGCACAGGTTTTTTTTTTAATCCAGATTGAAACTCCTTACAGCCGGTAGAGGAAATAACTTTTACTTCAGTGTTTATTACTGATCCTTCATGTAAAAGAAACACATAAAATTAAAACTGATGAAGGAACATTAGACAGATACATCTAGTTATTAAATCCAGCCTGAGAAACTCAGTCATGCCTTTATTGTAACTCCAGCTTTTTATGTACATTTGGAAACATTATTTTATACATTTATAAAGGCAGCGACAGAACCACAGGATTTTTTAGGGCTGCCCAGTAGGAGAGCATCATTTTCACTGGGGTGGCACAGAAACTGAGGTATCTAAGTGTTTATTTCCTTCTGTGTGGCACATTATAAGATCCAAAGGGAATCTATTTGGTCACTCTTATTTAAACACACAGACTGCTGTGTAGATCTACACCATGTTTACATAAACCAAGATTAATTGAACTACATCTGGATCTATTTCTCATTACATTGCTGATAACGGTCAATATAAAATGTACGTTTAAAGCTGTAATCTGGAGTTTCTTCTCAGAGAGCACCACTGAGGTGAAAAAAAAAACATGCTGCACCTTTAAGTCCCGCCCCTCTGTGTCCGTGATATAATAGTCAGCCTCTTCTTTCATCTGTTCATGCGCACTACCTTTGCAACAATGTAAATGTATAAGTTTCATTTATACAATTTATGTTTATTTAAAGCAGTACTGAATAACTAAGTGGATACTCACCAAAAAACCTGTTCATCTTCATATCAGACACTCTCGACCCTCCGATGGCTTTACAATAGACTAAATAACCTCCGTAATTCTGGTCTCAGCCGGAAGTGGTGTTCTGATGATTTATGCTGCCCTGAAGAAAAATGCCGCCATAGTACGAATTAACAACTTATTTCATAATGTGATGTTATTAGAAGTTTATACAGTATTATTGTTAATGGCGAGTGTGTTCTGTTAATTGTTTAAGTGTATTTTTATGATCCTTCCCTGATATTTTCTATATAAAAGCCCTCTGGGTCCTTATCGGCCATTGTTGGGTCCTTCTCCTCTGGGTGTGTCCAAACATTTGCCTGTTTCTCTGACAATGCAAAGAAAGTGTAAATAGCATCATATTGAGTGTTTCTGTCCTGGGAGAATATATTTGATAGGTAAAATGTATTTATGGAAAAATATAGAAACAAAAATAAACCATAAATGTGTTTATTGAAGTCGACTGTAGAACGGCACGTGTAGCACATCTCAACAGGTAGCATATTTCTGCAGAACACCGGTTCCAGCAAGAGACACGACTGGGGAAAAGTTATTCAGTACTGCTTTAAGGCGGTTGCTGCTCCATGATTCATGTCTTTTCAGCGTTGTAAACAACTCGTAAACGCCGGCCATAATTCGTCAGGATACGTGCGCGTGCACGCGTGGTTGATTGAGAGGTGTACTATGTGGATGGCTAATGCTATTGGCTAATGCTGGGCACGCTCAATGAAAATTAAATGTGCCCCTACGGGACAGCAGGGCCTTTAACAAAGGAAAATATGACGTTTCTTCTACATTATATTACAGAACCGGGTCAGTTTTATGGAATTTCAAAAAAATCATAAAAAGGGGAAAACTCCTGATTGCAGCTTTAAAGTACAAAAAAAATGAAGAGAAAAATAAGTAGTTAAAAGTGTGGAAGGGGAAGATATCTGCAAGAGACTGTCTCTCTGTGTACAGTCCACACAGGAATAAAGTAATAAAGCACAATGATGGCAAGAACTGGACAGAATATTTTGTCAACACAAATTAGTCCATAAATAAATACATTTACAGCAGTGATTTGATAATAAAAACACATCCTACTGTCTTGGAAACGTTTGTCTCAATGAGTGTAAATTCACAGTGTGTGACCGACGTCGGTGCACGCAGTCAGCTGTCTTTCAAGCATCTGTTTCTCCACCAAGTCCTCCACTCTGCCGACCTCCACCTCATCTACATCGTCCATGAACGTGGACCAATCCGGAGCCCCATCTGCACGCACCATGGTCTCTGGCTGGGTGGAGGCATNGAACCGAGGAAGAGTCCTCATGGGTGGTGGTCACACAGTTGCAGCTGTCACAGATACCGAAGCGTCTGAGTCCCGGGGAAACGCTTGAGCCAGTGAAGGTTCGTCTGCAGCTCTTGCATGATACGGGCCAGTAGTGTCTGTGCACCTGTAAATGGTCAGTGCAGGCATTCAGATTAGCTAGTTAACACTTGGGATGTGCAGATCGATATTGAAATTTTGACACTGCAGATTCCAGCACTTTGTGTTCGGGAAAATTGTGTAAATCAAACTCAAGTTGGTTGGAACTATTTTTTTTCTTCCACCAAGCAAAGTAAGTGATAGATACAGTATAAATACAGAAGGATGCTGAGCAGCATGGCACTCCTCCTGCTGCTGCAGTGCACGTTTATACAGCTAGAATTAACAAGGCAGAACAAACAGTCGTGTGTGGAGCTACTTTAGTGCCAAAAACAGCAACAATGCGTGTGTGACGTGTAGGGCTGAAACGATTCTTCAAGTACCTCGAATAATTCAAGTACAAAAAATCCTTGAGGCAGAGAATTTGCCTTCGTTTAATTTGTCACTACCCTCTGTTTATTTTAAATGGCTGTACAATCGCCCGGCGTCATGTTTCACCCAGACTAAAATAAGTGACACACATACATTAGATGCTGCACTGAATGCACGTGAGTGGTGATATAACTTTCTCTTAAGCCATGGCCGACAACGTGGACACCGATGGAGTGCGACAAAGACGGAAAATGTTGAAGGTGTGGGACAATTTTTTGCTTAGTAAGACAGAAAACATTGTAAATACTGTAAAATAGATTTAGTCTACAACAACACAACATCCTTGATGCTGCAGCCCCTGACCAGAAAATATCCTCACCGGTAAGATAGGTACCGAAACCCGGTATTAAATTAGCCCTGGGGCTGATTCTGACGGTCCACACGGACCAGTAAGTTTCAACCTTATCAGTCCTCTTAACGGTAAGTTAAGGTCGTATTAATCTTTTGCGAGCGATATAAATACAAGTCAAACACTGTATTGGCAACCCGCTCACACACATCACCGGGACTGATGGTGGGAGGGGGGACAGCTGCGCGCTCGTGCTCTCACTAGAAGCTCCGTTTACCCGCAGGTATGCAGATATGATGACAGAGCGAATGAAAAGATCCAAAATTTGGCTTCATTTTATAAAAATAGATGCCGACAATACACGCTGTCACAAATGCAATAAAAGCTTTTGCTTGTAAAGGCGGGAACGCGAGTAATTTGACTAAACACCTTGTTAAAGTACACCAAATACAAACAGAGAGCTGCTCAGTGTTTGACTGAGTGCAGCAGCAACAAGCCCTGAATCAGAGGACTTATTCTGCACTAAACACTTTAACATTAAAAATCTTTCATTTTGGTTCTTAATTGCACTGTTTTATGCGGAAGTTATGTTTGATATTTTTTATTTCAATACCTTAAACTTTTTAAAATAGTATTTTTAGTTTTTGATATATAAAAGAAGTTGTTTATATAGTGTTTTTATACCAAACCATACCATGTTTATTAAGTTATTCATTTTGTACTTTTATTTCGTAGTTATTTATTTTCTGTGCTTTGCTTTTCCAATTGTTAAAAAATTAAATTACAATTCATTATTTGTTTTTCCCTTTTTGTTTTAGCTTTTAACAAGTATTCTTATAGTATTTATCCTTAAGAGTAGTAGTATCAATAAATCCTTAACCATACCCATAAATGTCACTTCTGCAAGTGGACTTGAAGTGTTGAAGTTTTGAAAAATAATTTTGAATAAAACTTGAAATAACTGACAATTGCTTCCTCATTTTAAGAGGTCTTTCATATTTTTTAACACGCTACTGATATAATGGTTTATGAACACAAAAGTGTAATTTATTAGAGTACTTGTTTAAGTGATAAAAGATTCGATAAAGTACTCAATTACAAAAACGTTCAATAGCTGCAGCCCTAGTGACGTGTGTAGGAAGACTGCGAGGTGTTGAAGTGCTCACCTGGTACTGCACATCACTAGTTAACACAGTAACTGTATACATCCTTTAACATCCTTTAGGGATAGAAGCCAAACTAAAGAAGCTGTAGAATGTTATCAATCACAGCAGCAGGACTGAATTCTTACACTGAGTGCGTGAGAGCGAAGGTGCTCCTGTCGCGTGAACCTCTTCCCACACATGGGACAGGGGAAGGGTCTCTCTCCTGTATGGCATCGTATGTGTCTCTTCATGATCCCTTTCTGCTTGGCAGTGTACGGACAGAAAGGACACTTATGGAGTTTTACAGGCACTACCAAGCCATCACCTGTGGGGGGAGAAAGATGACAACAACCTCAATCAAACAACCCAAATCTTGTGTTAAATCAGGTTAGACTGATCCTGGTAATTACCCGTGTCTTCTCCAAGCCAATCAGACTGAATCTCCATGATAGATGAGCCCACAAACCCTAAACCTTCATCCATCCTGCTACCTCCTGTGCTGCTACCCAGTACCTGGGTAAAACGCTGCCCCACTCTTTCCCCCAGGGGACTGGGGGCTCTGGGGGCTTCACCCCTGGACAGTATCTCCATCAGTTGCCTGGCATTAAAGGAAGGACTGTATCCTGAAGGGGAGCGATCGCTGGAGGAGAATGGAATTGGGGGAAGTATCCTGCTATGGTGGGTGTTGTGCAGAGAGGGTCCGGAATACGATGTGAGCTCTTTGGTGTCAGAAGACTCCACAAGTTCCTCGTCTGGGTCATACTCTATTTTAGGGTTTACCAACTCTGGAGTCAAAGCAGAGGATGAGGACGAGGAGAGATTAGTCTGATCCATGTGTCCCTTTTGTCCTTCACTCCCAGATGCAAACCCCTCCCTAGAAGAATAAGCACTGTCTATGTCTCTGCTGGAGCCTGGAGGTGTGGTGACTGTTATAGATAACGGGGTTCTAGCTGAGTTCACAGACTCTGGTCCTAAACCTGTTCTTCTGTCTACCTCTCCAGCCTGCGAGGTGGCCTCTGTGACTCCTGCACTGGTGGAGGTCGTTCCTGTAGGAGTTCCACTGTCTGCAGGACCCATCGCTCCCCCCTCTGCCTGGTTCTCCTTCTCCGAGTTCTTTTCCTTCTCTTTGTTGCAAATCTCTAAAGATGATCGGATGTACTCTTTACAGAAGTTCACCAGATCGGTCATTTGTAGGTAGCTGGCGGCTGACATCACCTCGATAACGTTGATGCTGTTGAGGGCCAGTCGGCCAGAGTAGAGGAAGTCAAGGATGATAGAGAAGGCATCAGCTGTCACGATGTCCAACGATGCTGTGCTGTAGCGCTGTCCACTGTCCTGAAAACAGACGTATCGTTTAGTTCTGCTTTTTTCTTATTTTGTTTTAACAGGATTTCTAAACAGCAGCAGAGCACTTTGTTTGCTAACCTTAAATTAACTAAACAGTAATTCTGAAGACATTAAACCACTCTATATATTCCCTTACTGACCCAATATAAACAGCAACCAAAGGATAATTTAGTGAAGAGAAATTGTAACTAAAACAACCTGCAACTGCTCAGTAAAATAACTTAAACACAAACACATGCACCCCCCTGCACCCATCAACTGAAATCAGGTGCTGGCTAAATGCCAGAACCAATTCAGAGCTCGCACAGTTTAAGAACTTTGCACAAACCGTTTTGCTTTATCACAATCGGAGAGCAGAAACCAGGCCACATCAATACATCCCATCATAATCTTCTCCTGTTTTGTTGTCTAATACAAGGAGCCGGTGCTACCTGGCTACTAGCCAATGCTTCAGTGTTGAAACAGACCTGTGGTAGACTGCCATATAGCATTACATGACACTCAACAAGAGAGAGAGATCTCAATCACAACATCTGTGTAAAATTAAATGAAGTTATAATTTATGCACATACATAAATAATGACATGTTAAAAAACCATGTGCTTTATGTTGCTTATGCTAATTAGCCACGTGAAGCTCCACTTTCAGGCTTTAAGAAAACAGATGTTTAAAAGATGTTCCAGCTTGTTTGTCTTTTTTTTATCTGAAAGTTGACTCAAAACTACAGATCTGAACCCTGCAATGGGTGTGAAGGAACATTCTAACCTTAAAACATTCATCCATCAAGCAGAAGATGCTATTAAGGACAAGCTCAGCGATATAACACGTGAATATCCATTAACACTCGCAGCGCCAGAAACAACAAGGATTCTCGGAAATTCCCTTCCCAGGTTTACTTTCTCAGGTAACTAGTTCCTTTTTTGTAGAGTAGTTCAGTTACAAACTCACTTTTTGGAGCAAGTAGTGAGTAACTATGACCAGTTACTTTTTAAAGTAACGTTCCCAACACTGGTGCCATAACACACAAATTTTATGTATTTTATTGAAATTCCAGGAACATACCAATGACTGAAACCAGACTCCTTTTTCCCAACACCTACATGATCTAGTGTAAAATCCCTCCCCCACTACCAGTCAAAGATTTTTGCATGACACACACACACAAACCTGTTGCAACCCCTCATTAATGGATCATTTGTGTGTGTGGGGGGTGGGGTGGGGCATAAGTTGGAACAAAAATGAAAACTCAGCACTGCTAGTGTTAAAAAGGACAGAAATTAGTGATATACTGACCTGCAGGTAGTGAACCAGAAGAGCCCGGAAATATCCGCTTCCGGCAAACAGAACATTCCGGTGGGCTTTGAACACGCGACCTTCCACGAGGATGCTGCAGTCACAGAAGAAGTCTCGTTTTCGTTGCTCGTTGAGCTCAAACAGCAGTTTGGGAAGATAACAAGGCACCTCCATGTTTCCAAACTACCTTCTCTCTGCCAAACAAAAGTCAACAGGCAAAATTTAATTATATAGATTTATGATACTAAAATAACTCAATGCTTCACATCCTCTTGTTTGGGGCTATACACAACCTAAGATACATAAATAAGTTTGAAAAATAGCTCAAACTCAGATGTAACTGGTTAGGTTTGTTACCAGAGACGTATCACTCTTTTACCACATAAGCAGCAGCAGAACTGCAAACGCTCCAAAATAAAAAAGGGTAAAAAAAAAATATATAACCAATAGGCCTTTCAATGTATCATTGGTATTTTTACTAGCTACCATCTGTTAGCTGTAATGTATATCTTTGATTTTGACTCAACATTTTGTGCAGTCATACGTGAAACATTTGAAAAGGGAATAAAAAGCTGAGGCAGAGACGGTCTTGAGCCACGTGGATTTGAAAGTGAGTGTTTCCAAGTAACTTTAAGAAAACTCACTTTAAAGGTGCAATATGGAATATTTTCATAAAAAGCTATTATTTTCAACAAAATGCCTCCCCAGGGGTGTAGAATGAAAACACACTATTTTCTTTACAAATTATATTTAAAGTAAAATATAATAAATCAGTTTATTCTGACAGGCATGACGTTGGCATTTTCTTTACATCTACCAGCCGATAGCTGGCAGAGTAGAGGGCACCATTACAGGTTACATAATATGGTGAATAGTAATAGCGAGGCTGGTGCTGTGGAGGATGGTGAAGTCAGCGTGTCGAGCAGCTAGGAGCCCCAGGGATATGTGGCAATATTTGACCTTGCTGGCTCGTCATATAGGGATTTCCCAACATGTGACTAACAGGGTCGAGTGTGGAAAATTAGCAGCCCACATGCTAAGACTTAACAGCAGGTGGCTAAAATGTGGGAGCTCCGGACTGCGAGTTAGGCTGTAGGACGCCTCGGAGGATGGCGTCACTAGGTGGAGTAGAGAGGTGTGCAGGAAGGCGTGAGGAGGATCCCGGGAGGTTTGGTTTGCTCGAGAAGAGACGTGGCAGATACGTGAGCTCTTTGCCATTGACTGAATCGATGACTGAGTGACAAACAGGTAGAACTTTTCTCCATTTATCAGTGTGATCAGCAGGACTGAAGCACATGATTAGTGAGTCTAACGTGATATTTTGTTGTACTTCTCGAGGAGAAGCAACTGGAGAGGATCAGGGATCAGAGTGGGTTTGGTGAGGAATTTTCGTAGCATCGGAGCACACGCAGGGATCACGAGCCTGGCATCCTGATGGCTGGAGGCCTTGTTTTGTTGTGGTGGCTTCAGTGTGCGCAGTGTGTGGTGTTCATGTTCCATATTCCACCTTTAAATCGTTTCGCATCGGAACTTGAGCCTCACCACATGTTGGCTGATGAAGATTCGAAGGGAGAAAACTTGTGGCAAAAGCATAAAAACATGAAATAACATGAGATTGTTTTTGTTCAGAGGTTTGTTCATCATTGAATTTGATACTTTGTCAGTAGCATGACAGCTGGCCCAAAATCATCTGTATATTGTCCGTGACTCTTTCATGTCAGCTCAGACCCCAGTGGGTCAAGGCAGAAGCTCATCCTGGTTCTGCTGCAGGTTTTTCCCGTTAAAAGAGAGTTGTTCCTTTCTACTGTCACCAGTTTGTGCTGCTCAGGATTGTATTGAACTGTATTCAGCTCAATCGGCTATAGTTTCTCAGACATTTATTTTTACTAATTAACTAGACATTTCTGTAAATTGCGTTGAAATAGATTTGTTCTGATCTAGTGCTTAATAAATAACAATGAACTGAAAACTTTCTAAAACTTTGGTTGAATCGCACGATTTCTCTTATTTACACAATCCCGTTGTTTTTCAGCAACAGCATTTCGAACATATGTTGGTGTCCACAAATCTGAGAAAACTCAAACGGTTAAAGGATTAACTCCTTAAACAACTGCACTAGGTTATTATGATATGACAACTCCAACAACCCTGAAAAGGATGCGACGCTGTTTTGTCTGCTTTCAAAGATAGCCGTAAATAGCGTGTGTATGCTAGCAATGCTAATTGCTAATAATCCGAAAAGGTGGATTTACAAAACAAACTTTACATTCTAAAATAATATAACATACATTGTAATAAAACAGTATTGTTAACGCTTACCTTTTTATTTAGACTTAGCCTAACAAATCTTTAACGTAGGTGGAAAAAAGACAGCTCATAGCCCTGTGTCTACAAAAGGAAATAACTTCCGCTTTCAACTCGCAGCAAGTAATGACGTATTTCCTTTCATCCAATCGTTGATCGATCAAAAGCAGCTCGTGCAGTGAGATCATAAACTGTACAACTTGTCCAAATACGAATGCAAAAAAATATCATTACGATATGCTGGATTAAGGTTATAAAATCCTCTATAGAACTCCACAGGACAAATGATGATTAGGAAGAGTCTGAAACAAACTAATGTGAAAACTGCAATGGACTCAGCAGTCTGCTATCTGCCTACCAGTTTATAAATTCTGGTGAGGGACCTGCAAAGACTTATTGTAATGCCTAGAACACGATATCCGTGTTTCACCTTCACTTCACCCTCTTGCCACAAACCTGGACATGGCAGAGCAAAACCAAAATGCTCCTCATATTTCATTGCAAAGAAAACTAGAAAAGCACTTAGAGAGCACAGACTTCTGCCTACATCTAACACCTCAGTGGATATTGTGATTTTCAACAAAAATTTAATTGTCTCACAATGATGATGAATCCTTAAACAAATTCCTGGATCCAGATAATATGGTTATGTTTGAGGTTATCTGCAAGCCTATAAATGACTGTTTTTTGTTGTTTTTATGTTATCTTCTCCCCTTTCACTACTCCACCCCTTGTACTGTTGTTTCTGAAAATAGGTGTCTCTCTACTTGTCCACTCTGGTCCAGATACCATCTATTATGCCATAAACTCAAGTAAAGTCTATTATACAACTGAAGGAGTAAACTGAGAGTAAATCTGACACAATACAGCACCTGGTTCTACCATTCTACCTGCCAAGCACAGGTGGGGCAGCTGTGGCTCAGTGGTTTGAGCGGTCGTCCTCCAACTTGAACATGTCGAAGTGTCCTTGGGCAAGACACTGAACCCCATGTTGCCCCCCGATCTGCGTATCGGGTTGTGTGAGTGTTAGCCCCTACTGCATTGTGTAATAAAACTCCAAAATGTAATAACTTTATCATTTCATTTTGTAGTAAACCACATTTTGTAATGAACTGCCCCGGCTCTGCGTCGCTTTGTGAGCGTGATGATCGGCAACTTTTTAAGCTTTTCTAGCGTTTCAGGCGTTGACGCTTGAAACGCTTGAAAAGCTCAAAACGCAGAAAGTTCAGCTAGCTGAACTTTTCTGTCCTTTTTTGACAGCTAGCTGAACTTTTGACGTTCATAACGCTCTTGAAGCGAGGAGGGTCTGCCTGCGGCCTGCAAGACGGAGGCTTGTCTTGTAGTGGGCGTGTCGTGTAGTGACGTCACTACACGACACGCCCGCTACAGAAGCGGAAATCATGGTAAACCACGCGAGACTGCCGAAATAAAACAGGAAGTCAATAATAATAATAATAATAATAATAATAATAATAATAATAATAATAATAATAATGCATTTTATTTGATAGCGCCTTTCAGGACACTCAAGGACACTTTACAGAAATAACAAAAGAACAAGGAAGTACAATAAAAGGCTAAAATAGATAATAATAAAAAATATACACTAAAAAGGCTAAAATATATAAGAGCAACAGGTGAAGAGCAGTGGGGACATGAGCAGAAAAGTTATAAATTATATGCAGTTTTGAACAGATGGGTTTTGAGTCTGGATTTGAAAAGGGTGAAGCGGTCTGTGTTTCTGATGTCTGGGGGGAGGGAGTTCCAGAGACGGGGAGCAGAGCGACTAAAAGCTCTGCTCCCCATGGTGCTGAGACGGGCAGAGGGAACGGTGAGATGGAGGGAGGAGGATGACCTGAGAGAGCGGGAGGGAGTGGCGATGTGGATGAGGTCAGACAGATAGGGGGGATACAGGTTGTGGATGGCCTTATAGGTGTGCAGAAGGATTTTGAAGGTGAATCTGAAATTGACTGGAAGCCAGTGGAGCTGCTGGAGAACAGGGGTGACGTGGTGGAACGAGGGGGTTCTGGTGATAATGCGGGCTGCTGAGTTCTGGACCAGTTGAAGTTCATGGAGGAGTTTGTGGGGGACACCGAAGAGAAGTGAGTTACAGTAGTCAAGACGGGAAGTGAAGAGACTGTGGACCAGGATAGCGGCAGAGTGGGGGGTGAGGAAGGGGCGGAGACGATTTATGGAGCGTAGATGGAAGTAAGCAGACCGGGTTATGTTATTGATGTGAGCTTGAAAAGAAAGTGAGCTGTCGAGGATGACACCCAGACTCTTTACCTGAGGGGAGGGGGAAACTGTGGCATTGTCAATGGTTACAGAGAAGCTGTTAGTTTTGGAGATTGAAGCTTTAGTGCCGACAAGAAGAAGTTCAGTTTTATTGCCATTGAGTTTGAGAAAGTTAGAGGTGAACCATGATTTAATTTCTGCAAGTTAACATATTCAGTTTCTACATTTCACAGAGCCATTCACATGACATAAATTCATAAAAAAAACATGTACATCAAGTACCAGATTAAAAATTAATGGTTTAAGATCTTCCGCTTCACTATGAACACATTTGACAGACCAAAAAGAAAAGTATTTAATGGTTGTTTGTCACAAAAGGAGCGAGATGCACACAAAGTTATGTTGTGTGTGATCAGTGATGTGAGTGCATGTGTGGTGGTGTGTGGAATAAAGAAATCAGACTTCCAAACAAATGCCAGGAGGTGTTACAGGTAAGAGGGACAGCTACTGAGCTTGAGGAGAGGCACACCACATCTAAGTACTTTCCATTCTAAGCTCAGGTTGCTGCGGATGACCCTGCTGGTGATCAGAGAGAAAGTACGGAGGTTCATCACACTGCTCTAGCCTACAGAATGATTTCACAAATGAATTCCCCATTATGTTAAGGCTGAATAAAATTACTGCCATCACACATAACAGCCGCCCCCCTCCTCCCCCGTCCGTCAAATAAATGGACATTAAGATTTTATACACAACGGCCGACATGATTCATTATTATTTTGCTCATTAATTCTCATGTATTTTCTCGTAGCAGCATCAAAGAATATCAACGTTTGTACGCTTTTGAATATATTCATTGTAGGTAAAGAAAGCGCAAACTGCGTTACTAGCTACTTGGGCTCATATACCTTTAAGAAACCACGGCGTGTCGTGTAGTGGGCGTGTCGTGTAGTGACGTCACTACACGACACGCTCACTACACGACACGCCCACTGTCTTGCAGGCTGCAGACAGATACACTTGCTTGAAGTGGCATGCCGACCAATCAGAGCGTCTCATCGTAGTGACGTACTTGAATGAGTCTTCAAACAGGGTGCGGGACAGTCGGAAGTAGCGCTCGAAGCAAACCTCATCCATATGTAGCTCCTGGTGCAAATGGTTTAACTCCTCAAACTCAAAACACATCTGAAGAATGGGGTGTATCCACAAACAGAGTAAATAAAGCCCAGCCACTCTCTCTATATGATCCGCCATAGCTCCGAACATCCGATAACAAAGGAAGCCCCGCCTACGCGCTCTTTTTAACGGTCCAGCGTTACAAGCTTTAACGCCTATGCGCTCTGACTGGCAGGCGTTATGAGCTTCAACTTTCAAACGTCAAACTTGGAACGTTATGAGCGTTGCTTGACGTTGATAAAGTGGCCGGTGTGAACGCACCATTACAATCAGCATAAAATATTATACCAGACGTCCCTCCCTTTTATAGACAGTTTCAAACGGAGCCGTTCCAGATTTATGTGTATCCCCGAATCGAGAAGAGGCGGGGCTACACAGAGCCAGGTTATGGGTATAATGCAGAGAACTAATTTCCCCAAGAGAGATAAATAAAGGTTATATTATTATTGTTATTGCACCCCTAAACAGGAAGAAGTAGGTTTAGAAAATGGATGGATGGAATAACTCTGTTTTTTCAGATAGCTATATTAGATGGTTCTAGCTGTGGAAAGGAAGGATCTCCTGTAGCAGTTTGTGTTGCAGTGGATCTGAAGGAGCATCTGACTGCAGACATGTTTGTTGAGTAACTTTATTTTGAAGAGGATTTTCCATAATGTTTTCATTTTTCTGAGCATTCTGCTTTGCACAACCAACTAAAGAGGATCCAGATCAATACCTGGAACAGAACCAGTCTTTTTTTAATAGTTTGTCCAGCCTCTTTACATCACTTGCCCTGATGCTGCGCCCTCAACAAGTGATTTCAGAATGTGATCACACTCTCCATAACATACTTATAGAAGATCTTCTGCATCTTGCTGCAAATGCTGAAGGACCACACATTTCTTATATTGTTTTGGTGGAACTTGTTCTCCAGCTTTTTCCTGCATTCCACATTGTTGATTCTAATCTTAACTTAATGTTGTTTTTTGTACACTTCTCATGCATCCCTGTCTCCCTCCCTGAAAGCTTTTTTTGTCTTGTTAACTCTTTTAGGTCACAAGTGATCCAGGTTATTGGGTAAGCACTTCATTGTTCTGGTGGGGATAATGTTGTCCACACAAAAGTTAAAATACTCAGTCTCTCAGTCATAGGACTGATGTCCTTCCCAAGGGCCTCACAGAGTGCATCCAAGTCTGTAGCCTCAAATCATCCTTAAAGAGTTTCTTCAGCTTCTTATGACCTCCTCAAAGGTTGATCAAGGTTGCTTCTGGACAATGATTTATATTTATTTATACACAGAGCAAAAAAAGATTAGATTATGGTCTGCCTTGCCAAGAGCAGGTTGTGCAAATGACCTGTATGCATCCCTGATATTTGCATTAAAATATCCAGTGTTTTATTTTCTTTGGTGCAGCAGTTGATAAACAGTTGAAATGTTGGAAGTGTAGAGGAGAGAGAGGCATGATTAAAATCTCTAGATATTGCCACGAATGCCTTTGGGTGTTGTGTCTGTAGTTAAACAACAGTTGAGTCAAAGACATCACATGCAGAGTCGGCATTAGCTGATAATGGAATGTATACTGCTATTAAAATACTAAAAACACATGATACTGCATTCCCGATACTCTGTTTGGGTCTTCAACTGTGTTTCAAGTTCTTTGATCCTAAGAGACCTCACATTCATTAGTACGACTGATGGAAGTGAAAGTTCTCTACATCCATATCTTCTTAATTTTAACTCATCAGGGATTTGGAATCACAATTTTAGTATTATTTGAGTCTTAGAAATGTCCATTAGCTGCTCTTTCATGGAAGCAAATCTCTCATTGTTACAAATCATACAAAGTGACCAAAGGAGTGACAAATAAGGCAAAAATCCTTTAACCAGCACAGCATAGACCAGAATATTTTAACCAGAATAAAAGTAATTCAAAAGCAGTAATGTTTACAAAAACAAAACAAAACAAGAAATACTCAAAAAAGATAAAAAAAACTGCTACTAATATCACACACCAACTGCAACAAGCTGCCACCACATGTAGCACTAGAATGAAAACAAAAATAACAAGCTTCTACATTAATGAACTTAGACACATGTGACATATTTTTAAAATTTACATTTAGCCTTATAGTTACATAATTAAGCTACGCATGAAAAATGCTCAGAATATTAGCTTTCCGTCAAAACACAAAAAAAGAAAAAAAAAAATCTGTAAATGATAGTAATCTTGGTAAATGTAATTTTTGTATAGTGTACGTACTGATACTAATTTCCAATTAATACTGCCACTAGGCTACTATGATTACTAGTGGTAGGTCTGTCTAATTACTAGTATTAGGGGAAAAAATAACAACAAACAAACAAATAGGGATAGTTATACATAATGTTCCATGTTGTTACCTTGTCATGAAAATAAAAATATGGCAAGTGCCTTTTGTAATAATCTTCTCAAAATGTAATAAATGTTTACATAATGAAGCAAAATTAATGACATAATGTGTCAGGGCAGTTAATCACAAAATGCATCAGTTCATTATAAAATGTGGCTTATTAGAAAATGAAATGACAAAGTTATTACATTTTGAGTTTTTATGACATGCAGCTCAATGACCCTTAATTTAAATTTAAAGTTCATTGAAAGTGATGTTGACGATGATCCTAGTGATCCAGTTTTGGCTGACGAATCCCCACCCTCCCTCTTATACCCCTTTGAGAATGACGCACACAGTTTGAGCCTGTCCATGTTGTCTGCTCTGAAATAATTTTTTTGCCTATTGTTTTGAAAAGCAAATGGTTCCTTTTGGATTTTTTTAGACTGAACATCTATATAAACAAGTAGTTCCTTTAGAACACACCACACCCTTTCAGCACAATCCACAGATCTTAGAAGTGTTTTGCACTGATGGTTGCCGACCAGGCAACTTATTTGTTTCAGATTTTTTCCCATGGCAAACAGGGTGTACACAAAGGCTTCGTGTTGGCCTGGTGGAACCGCAGGACAGGCGGGCATGAGCCTTGCTCTTTTTTGGTAAATCAAATTTATGGCACCTCATAAAAACTCTATTCATGCTTCTGAGTACTAAGTATAAAGCATTGTAGAGCTGCAGGGATTCACTCGGTCCTTGCAAGCTCGACATGATGGAATCGATGCATCTGGCTGAAAGCATGGACCAACTGACTCAGCTACTGAGCCTTAGCACGAGTTCATCCCAAAATGAAATGGAATCGGGATCAAATCTATGAAAAGTTTTGGGTGCTGACCTCCTTCTCAGTGACTTAGAGTAACACAGGGCCTTTGTTTTGGTCATTTGTTGACTTCATGGCAGGAAACTCCCTTTCTACAAGCAATCACCATGAATTTTCTACAGTACTGCCGTGTCTGTGTGACAGTGACAGTTTACACCCAACAACCCCTTTAGGAACAAATAACACAGATGATTTATGAGTGGGCTTTGGTTCAGGCCTATATGATTATGATGGTACATGATTTACTGGTGGAAGCCCAGACAAAAAGTAAATAGATGTAGCTAGTGGTGTTATGTAAGGCTGCATCCAAACTGGGGACCTCACTCATCGTGCGTGCTAGCCACTCAGAGACCCACGGCTGGCACCGAGGGCTCCAGCAGCACTCCACTGGGTCTCTGTGGTCTGCGCCTCAGTGCATAACAGCCACTTAGGCCAGCATTTTCCCAGGCTGAGACAACACACCACGGTGGCAGCGTGAGCCACAGAGAGGGCTTGATTAAAGAGTAAAGACAATGGAGGGAGAGTGAGCTGGGGACCATGGTGGCATTTTCCATCTCTGCCGCTGTCTCCTGGGGGGACCGAGTATGTGCCGTGAAACGTTTGAATTATCCCAGAATCTTTGGAATTCAGACGGAGGCACCGTGGAGAGGACCCTCGACCGGAGATCAAAGAGCTCTGAGAGGAGTGCGGTGGACTGGTGGTGAAATCGAGTGCATGGTGGAGCATGAGTGTGCTCTTGTTTGTGTGTGGGCATACTTGTGTGCTGAAGCAAACTGGCTTCAAAAAAGACGATGTTTAAATTTGAATCATTTATGGCCGCATGTGCAGAGATGTTTTCAAAACGTTTGACGTTCAAGGAGACACTGGTCATTGAACATGAAAATAAAAGCATGAGCAGAATATGTGTTTTAGTCCTTTCATCTCTTGTGGGGTCAGATAATGCAATCATAGCCAATCAATGGAAGTCTAATACTGTGGGCGCCCCACTTTAGCTTGGAGACATTGCTTTCTGTGGTGGCAAAAGAAAAGGAAGAGAGAGAAAAGAAGGGGAAACCTCGTCTCTCTGCCTCGCAAATCTCTCTGTAATTATCACTTAATGTTCTTCAGTATTCTGGAGACGTCTGTCTCTCACTTGGTCCTTTCTTCTCTTTCTTGGGAGGAAATGTATGAGTCTGAAATAAATCTGCAAGCTTTTTTGTGATTGTATATTTAGCCCCAGAGGAGAGTGGCAAAATGGAGTCAGCTCAGACCACAAACTTCCGGCAACGCAGGGCCCTCAGCGCTTGGATGTGTGTCTTTGCCACCACCAAGTTTAAAAACCCAAAGCCTCCTTTACTATATGCAGTTAGCTCCTCGAGCTTTGAACATGTTTCCAAGTCTGAGAAAGACAGCTTGTGTTTATGCCTCAGTTTCAAGTGGAGTTTATGGAAGTTTATTGTTAAAGTCTGCGTTTCAAAGAGAATTTTTGATCATCTGCGTGTGCCTAGTTTTCTCACCATTACTGGGTGTTTGTAACATTTTAGTCACAGATTCAATGAGGTGGGAGAAAAGAGGAAACAATCTAAAGTTCCAAATGCATACAAAAAAAATCACTTTATAAACTGAGTTTATTATTAATCTGTAGTTTGAGTACAACCAATTGATTCTGTTCAGTGTTGGGTGTGCTGATGTCTATTTCCTGCAGCCACTGGCTGAGAGGCGGGGTATAAACGCGTTGCCAGTCGATCGCAGTGCCGACTGGAGAATAAGAACCATACACTCACACATTCACACCTACAACCAATTAAAAATCAACAATTACTTTAATATGCATGAATTTAGACGGTGGGATTAAACTGAAGTCCTCTGAGAAAATCCATGTAAGCGCAGGGGAGCATGAGAGCTCCACACTGAAAGTTGTCAGCTGGGGGTCGAACCCATGATCTTCATGTTGCAAGGCAACAGTGGAAAACAACTTTTACACCATGCAGACTCATGAAAAATATTGATTTGATATGAAAACTAGAAAAGCACTCGGAGAGCGCAGACCTCCTCCAGGCAGCACTTATTGTAGAAAGTACTGGGTGGGTCATTTATATGGATACACCTTAATACAATGAGAATGGTTGGTGATATTAACGTGTTTGTGGCACATTAGTATATGTGAGGGGGCAAACTTTTCAAGATGGTTGGTGACTATGGTGGCCATTTTGAAGTCGGTCATCTTGGATCCAACTTTTGTTTTTTCCATAGGAAGAGGGTCATGTGACACATCAAACTTATTGTGGTCTCGTAGGGTGTCTTTGCAGTAAAATCTGCTGCAATGACACGCTTACTGCGTTCACCAGATATCAACACAATTTCGATCTGCTCCTCACGTGTTAATCTCTTTGACATGTCAATGGCTGTGAACAAAGAGAAACTTGTAAATAACTCATGAAAGAATAAAGTTATGTTAAAACCAAGCACACTGATGTTTTTCTTGTGAAATTACCAACAAGTTTGATGTGTCACATGATCTTCTTCCTATTGAAAAAACAAAAGTTGGATCCAAGATGGCCAACTTCAAAATGGCCACCATGATCACCACCAATCTTGAAAAGTTTGCCCCCTCACATATACTAATGTGCCACAAACAGGACGTTAATATCACCAACCATTCCCATTTTATTACGGTGTATCAATATAAATGGCCCACCCTGTACTATGCCCGTGTCCTTAAAAAAATTCCTGGATCCAGACGGTAATCTGGATCACCTCCAAAATCTAATTGATTGTTTCTTGGGTCATTTCTGATCTTTCCTGAAAATTTCATTAAAATCCATCCATACGTTTTATGAGTTATCCTGCTAACAGACAGACTGACAGATTCAGATGAAAACATTACCTCCTTTGCAGAGGCAAGTATATCCAGAAATTTGTCTCAAAGTGGACAAATAACTGTCAAATAGATAAATAAATTACTGTTTTGTTGACATTTTGGTAATTTACAACAGCCAAAACTGGTACATGAACTAACAAAGGTAATTAGGAATGTGAAAATTAAAAACATGTTTTTTGTTTTTGCTCATTTTGAAGCTATACAACATAAAAAATGTTAAAGTAACAAACACAATTTATGCAATAATAATTTTTATTTTTTACTGAAAAAATATATTTTAATAAAAAATATATAGGAAATAACAGTACACACAATTAAAATGTAAAATGTTTGAACTGTTAAAAAAACAAACAAAAAAAACATTAAAGAATGTTAAATAAAAACATTTTTTAACCTGTATTAGAAGTGTATTTGCACAGTAATTGTGTTGATAGGCTCTCACTCATCAGAATTTAAAGAAAAATCAGGAGAACTTTTTGTTTTCAAACAATGAAAACAAACAGAATCTCATGTAATAACTAAGAGAATTTTCTTAGAATAAAAAATTATGACTAAATCCAATAAAAGTGTCTACTCAGGGTATCAAATTCCCATCAGTTATTATCCACATTCTTCCTTCATCAAAGGCTTCCTTTCTTTTTCAACACACATTCACCATAATCCTTTTCCAGGAACACTAAAAGTCTAGTGGTTGCAGTTTTTGTGTCGGTTTTCAGGGGCTTATATTTGCTCTTTAGAGTTGCCGTCAGAGCGAGGTGTCGGCAGGATGCCTTCCCTGATACGGCTCTAATCTGAGGTGTAAAGTTATACGAGGGATTTAGGAAAGTGAGAGGCTGTCAGGGAGCAGGAGTCAACTGTCTCTGGAGCAGAACATCTTCTACACCCACCTATTATTTAAATCTTGAACATTTTTAGGCACAAACAAGAGGCATTCCCTTTCTGTTATGATGAATCTGTCAATGTCATTTTGATTAAATGATGATTCTGCACCAAATGCTGAAGGAGCAACAAAAAAAAAAGCCTCTTCCATAAAGTTGAATGATAGTCAATGATTAAGAAGCTTTAGTTTAACTGTGACTAATATTAGCCGAGTCCCAACCCCCCCAATTTATCAAATCTGACACAGTCGCATGAGTGGCTCATGGGGGGAGTGGATTAGCCTTGAACTCTTTTATATTTTACTTTTTCCTTTTACTGCTCTGCTTTCTCTGTGGTTCATAAAAGACTCTGTCCCTCGTGTGATGTGGCAGAGGAGCGCAGTCAGAAAGGACTGATTACGGAGGAGCGCCCACATGCCTTTGAGTCATGGCTCCAAAATACATTCTTTAAGTACTTAAAAATAGTAACAGTTGTTTGTTTTTTTCTCGTTTGAGGACTTTGGGGCATCCTTTGGTAACTTTTTTTAAATTTAAATCCAAACCAACCAGAAACTGTTTTCAGCACTCCTTCCTCTATTTTTGTGTTTTTTTATTTTATTACCGGTTTGTTTAATCTTATTAAGAGAACTGGCTAAGTGTGGGAAAGGCAGAATTCTTCCAGAGTTGTTTGTAGTTTTTTTTTTTTTCTCAGAGAGGAAGAAAAAGTGCCAGTTTGTGCCAAAACCTCATGAAGTACAGATAAAAAGGGGCTGAGTGACAGGGAGGCCACAACACCACGACAAAGATATGGGCTGTCTAAGCAAAGAGCTTTACAAATGATGATCTCCAGGGGGAAAACAGGGGGGAGGAGGCCACGTATGGGAGGAAAGGAGGTGAAGAAGAGAAACAAATCTGGATGGATTGGTGGGAGGAGAAGGAAGATGGGGAGGGGGGGGGGATAACGCAGAGCAGCAGTGTTGAGGAGAGGGGGAACATGAGAGGGGAAACATTCCCCCTTGCCCACATTAAAGACATAAAAAAGAAAACAAACAGAAAAACATGTCTGACATAAAGAGGCTGGTTTCCGCGGCGACAGCACAATGACTGCCTGTGGCTCTCGGGGCCCTCGCCGTCCCGTCTGGGGACCCAGCACCAGCGAAAGTCACCGTAGTCACAGGGCTCATCAAGCGTGTGTGTGTCTATGTGTGTGAAACATGGTGAATGTCATCACAGGCCCAGTGCTGTGGGAACCGTCATGAAAGAGACCCCACTCGGAAGCCACAAAAGCCCCTTTCTGCTTCTTCTCCTTGGCTTTTAGCCTCTTTATTTATCTTTACACAGAGGGAGGGGGTGTGTGAAGAGGGACAACTCATTCTCTTTTTTTACTGCTTTTACTCTATATGTCCCTCGTTCTCTAACACATATGACCTATGGCTGCAGCCCTCCTCATATCTCTAATCACATCAGTGAGTCTCTATTTAAACATGTATATTGACTGTGATTTTCACTTAATATTTGGTCGTTTTAATAATCTAATTTCAGCTTAGTCAGATCATAAAAACCAAATGCATTTCCTTTGGCAACTAAGTAACCCGGCGTTCAACAGAAAGACTGTATATCGAGTTTAATCTTTGGGAAGTGTAACGATGGTCAGACAGCCAGTGCCACAGACATTCCTTATGTGTCTGAAGAGGACATAATTCCCTCTTGGGTTTACCCTGTACAGTGCCAAGCTACACCAGTGCCCGTTCCCATGCCAATCCAATTTTGATCCCACTGACTGAACGACTGGCAGCAGACCTGACTATAATAATTGGCTCGTACTAACAAGGGATTAACTGATTCTGAGGGTAAATGTCAGCAGTACTTGCATACAGCAGGGGCACCACGCTGAGCTTCTTCGACAACATTTGGCATCTAGACAGAGCTTCCAGACAGTAAACAAACATATCATTTGCTTAACGCATTTTGATGATCTTTGGTGATATTTTGGGACAGCTGGTAATTTGAAGGGGCAAGTGTGACCCAGAAACATTATGGGAATGTTCATCCAAAAATCCAGTCTCTGTCTCAGTCAGAAATAGTGAGATAAAAACATTGCTATGCTGTTGGTCTGTATGAGTCTGACACTGGTTAACATGTTGGGAAATGTGGTCCATGAATGTTAAAGTATGTGACCCATAAATGTATGTAGCTCTTTAATCATGTATTTCTTTAACATTCAAACTAAAAATTGCCAAGCCACTCTTGGAGAGGGACGTCAATCAGTGCATTTTTCATTGACTGGTATCACACCATCTCTGTTAGTGACCTATTGAATTTATTGCGATACAACATGCTAACATGTCTGCAGCTTGGAAATATTTTAAGATAGAAGATGAGAGCAGTTCAGTAGTAACTTCCTACATCTAAAATTTAGGGGTTTTTTGGGGTGATAGTAAAAAGATTTACATTCTGTCAAATCAATTTAATGAGACATTTAAATTACCAAAACTTAGCTGAGTACACCAAGTTGATAGATAGATAGATAGATAGATAGATAGATAGATAGATAGATAGATAGATAGATAGATAGATAGATAGATAGATAGATAGAGAGAGAGAGAGAGAGAGAGAGAGAGAGAGAGAGAGAGAGAGAGAGAGAGATAGATAGATAGATAGATAGATAGATAGATAGATAGATAGATAGATAGATAGATAGATAGATAGAATTACGAAAAACATTACTAAAAAAATATGTGGCGTTAACTCATCAGAAATAAATGATTGTGCTAAGATTACTGAGGCTCTGTTGGTGCTCAGTAGTGGTGCACCAGATAAAAAACTCATGCATCGGATCGGATCACGGTTTTCATTCACAGATCGGATCAGCAGAAAGAAAAGAAAATGAAAAGACATACTGTAACTGCTCCCCATTTATTTTGGAGAACACTTAGTGCAACATTTTCTACTCATTGCTCATTAAATACAAACGTTTAACTTATATAACTTCTGTTATTAAAATTTTCAATTATGTGTCAAATAACGTTTTAATAAAAAGAAGAGCTTTATAGCTAATCAACGCTTAAAATAATTACTGAATTTAAATATTATGTTGTTTGAATGTTTCACAATTATATTTTTCTTATGTGTCTTCTATGTTTTATTGTAATATTTAATTTCCCCCTAACATTAAAGAGGCCCTTCCATTAAAAACGTTTTTTCTGAGGTTTCTGTTGAATATTTTAACTCCACAGGTGTTCTTACCTTCATAGTGGGTGTGAAAACAGGTCAACAACTTCTCTTTCTTCAGTTTTAATCTCTCAAACTACGCAGGTGGCCATAACACCCGAGTTCTCCCGAGTCCGAACGGCCTGTATCTGTTTCGTCACAACTCCTGTGTTCGTTAGTATTCGGCAGCTCCCGCAGTTGAAACCACGCCTAGCATGCTGCTGGCTAAAAGCTATAGCATAAGACAACAAACCGGAAGACACAACATCTAATGTTACCAGCAAATTCGAATAATGAATAATAATGAGTTACAGCCCGAAGCCGGACGAATTTTGATGCAGAGAGATTGAAAGGTCTGTTAATCAGTGTTTCCTAATGCTTTTTAGATATAAAATGTTTCATATTACTGGTTGATACTTAAGAAATAACCACAAAGTCCTGAAATTTGTATGAAATGGCCTCTTTAACAAATTCTTATACTTAAATTTATTCACATTGGTCATGTTTGCAATTCTGACAAATTAAAAATCCATATGTTAAAAAGTATGTCATTGTATGTTTAGATGTTTTGTAGTTCATTTTAGCTTTTCTTTTTTTTTTTCCTTTTAGCGAGAACAATCTTTGGGCAGCATCAGTCTTCTATAGATGGAACATAAAGTACAAATAACTGAAGCTAACACCACAGTTAGACAAGCTCCATCTAATCTGTTATTTAGTTTGACATGAATGCAGAGAAAAAGACACAAACCCACATTCTGCTGAGCCCGTTCCATCTCAGAAACCTTCCAAACAATAGCAATAGTCATGCATCAGAAGCAATAATTGTGGCCAAGTGTTTGTGCCTTATAAATTGTGGGTACGTATTGTCCACATTAGCGTGAGGGAGTAGCGTGCGTACTCATATGAATCAGTTCACAGTCTTGTATGTGTATTTTCATACATTCATATTCAAGCTGTGCATGTGTGCCAATTCTAAAAGTATGAGCTTGTTAATCTCAATAAGGGACTTTGCCTTGTTGTGGTTTAGTGGGATTGGGGGGGAGATCTTGAAGTGGCCAACAAGATCGTCAGAAATCTCCCAGAATTCCATCCCAGCGTTCAGCGCCAGCTTTCTCTCCACTGGTCCTTGTCGTCTTAACGCTCTCAGCATGGAACCATTTGCACAATTAATCTAGTTATTTATTCATTCATCTTTTTAATTACATTCCATGACTTTTTTGCATCGCTTGCCTCATCTCGAAGTTGGTGGTGGTGGCGATGGTGGTGGTGGTGGTGGGGGGGGGGGGGTAGATCTAGGATTCACCAGTAAAAAATAGGCACTGATTTAAATTTTAGGGATGCAGAGAAGAAAATTAATCTCTGAGGAGGGAAACGACGGCAAGGTCGGCGATGAATATAACAACTAGCCTGAGTTCATCTGTACTTCTACTTTCAGTCTCTGTATTTTTTTCTTTTCTTTTTTTGGTTTTCTGATGCTGAAATGAAAACCAGATCAGAATCAAGGGGTGATTAGTAATGAAAGGATGTGTGGACGGGATGGGAGGGGGGATTTCTCTTTATCCTGACTCACACTTCACCATGCCACAATTCACCCCCCGCCCCTCTGCGCACCCTTGGGTGATGGCCACGCTGATGACTCACACTTGGTTATTACAAACACACGCTAATGATCATGTTTTAAATTCATTTACTGCTTTAGACACATGATATGACGGAATGCTGGCGGAGGCTCATTCGAAACCGCTGGAAAAAAAAAGATGGATATAAAAGTTGAGAGTAAATACAGAGTGTAATAATTTGCAAATAATTTAAAGCTTGTCTCTGAATGCAGGGAAAAAAGCAACATTTTGCACTTGTGCATTGTATGTTTAAACTAACACACCCTTCCAGTCTGCCAGGCAGGAAGAGACACACTCAGCTGGGCATTGTGTTGAAGGGAGCATGCCACTTGGCTTCTCTCTGTCTTTCACACACACATATGCATACAGCGTCGGGTCAGTCAGGCATCATTCCTAACAACCGGCGCCTGGGTCTTACGTTTCCATGGTAATCTGCACCAGCAATCTTCCCACGGTGGCAACGGAACCCTGCGCTGCAGAGTGTTGCGAAGGACTGTGTGTGTGTGTGTGTGTGTGTGTGTGTGTGTGTGTGTGGGTGGGTTTGTATTTCTGACCTCCTGGGGACCAGTTTCCTGACTTTTACTATCTTTCTGGGGTCCGAGGGTTCTTGTGGGGACCGAAGCCTGGTCCCCATGAGGGGGACTCCCCTTTTTAGGGTTAGGGGTTAGGTTTATAGGTATGGTGTGAATAGAGTTTTAGTTAGTCTTAGGGTTAGTTATAGATCAGTAATGGTTAAGGTTAGGAAAAGGGTTTGGGTTAGGTATAAATCTAGTTACTAAAATCAATGGAAGTCAATGGACGGTCCCCATAAGGATAACAAAACACACTTATTTCTGACCTCCTGGGGACCAGTTTCCTGACTTTTACTATCTTTCTGGGGTCCGAGGGTTCTTGTGGGGACCGAAGCCTGGTCCCCATGAGGGGGACTCCCCTTTTTAGGGTTAGGGGGTAGGTTTATAGGTATGGTGTGAATAGAGTTTTAGTTAGTCTTAGGGTTAGTTATAGATCAGTAATGGTTAAGGTTAGGAAAAGGGTTTGGGTGAGGTATAAATCGAGTTACTAAAATCAATGGAAGTCAATGGACGGTCCCCAGAAGGATAACAAAACACACTTGTGTGTGTGTGTGTGTGTGTGTGTGTGTGTGTGTGTGTGTGTGTGGGTGGGTTTGTATTTCTGACCTCCTGGGGACCAGTTTCCTGACTTTTACTATCTTTCTGGGGTCTGAGGGTTCTTGTGGGGACCGAAGCCTGGTCCCCATGAGGGGGAATCCCCTTTTTAGGGTTAGGGGTAGGTTTATAGGTATGGTGTGAATAGAGTTTTAGTTAGTCTTAGGGTTAGTTATAGATCAGTAATGGTTAAGGTTAGGAAAAGGGTTTGGGTTAGGTATAAATCTAGTTACTAAAATCAATGGAAGTCAATGGACGGTCCCCATAAGGATAACAAAACACACTTGTGTGTGTGTGTGTGTGTGTGTGTGTGTGTGTGTGTGTGTGTGTGTGTGTGTGTGTGTGTGTGTGTGTGGGGGGGTTTGTATTCCTGACCTCCTGGGGACCAGTTTCCTGACTTTTACTATCTTTCTGGGGTCCGAGGGTTCTTGTGGGGACCGAAGCCTGGTCCCCATGAGGGGGACTCCCCTTTTTAGGGTTAGGGGTTAGGTTTATAGGTATGGTGTGAATAGAGTTTTAGTTAGTCTTAGGGTTAGTTATAGATCAGTAATGGTTAAGGTTAGGAAAAGGGTTTGGGTTAGGTATAAATCTAGTTACTAAAATCAATGGAAGTCAATGGACGGTCCCCATAAGGATAACAAAACACACTTGTGTGTGTGTGTGTGTGTGTGTGTGTGTGTGTGTGTGTGTGTGTGTGTGTGTGTGGGGGGGTTTGTATTTCTGACCTCCTGGGGACCAGTTTCCTGACTTTTACTATCTTTCTGGGGTCCGAGGGTTCTTGTGGGGACCGAAGCCTGGTCCCCATGAGGGGGACTCCCCTTTTTAGGGTTAGGGGTTAGGTTTATAGGTATGGTGTGAATAGAGTTTTAGTTAGTCTTAGGGTTAGTTATAGATCAGTAATGGTTAAGGTTAGGAAAAGGGTTTGGGTTAGGTATAAATCTAGTTACTAAAATCAATGGAAGTCAATGGACGGTCCCCATAAGGATAACAAAACACACTTGTGTGTGTGTGTGTGTGTGTGTGTGTGTGTGTGTGTGTGTGTGTGTGTGTGTGTGTGTGTGTGTGTTTGAGCAAGTGTGAGAGTATAAAGAGCTCTATCTTGACCAGTTAAGAGCACAGATGTTCAGACACTCACTGAGCTGATTCTGCTCTTGACCTCTCGCTGCCGCCCCTTCGTGTCTGCACACACTGGCATGCACGCAGGACAGACCGACAGAAACTGGAACGAGTTTAAAGCATCTTTTTTCTTTCTGTCTAGAAAATCTGATCATAGTTAAAGTTTGAGTTTCAAATGATGATCAAATAACCCTGAAGACTTAAACAAGTTTAGCAAACAAACTGCTGGATCAGTGACGCAATTATCACGTTCTCATTTTCCAGCTGTGCGGCTGGACTCTGATTACAATTAAAGGCCTAGTATTATTTGAATGAGTGTATATTGGTCCCTGTATTTAATGCCAGAGTTTTAAATTAAAGTTGTCATTATGTTTTACTAACAAACACACACAGATCTGCTTTTTACTTTTCAGCAAATAAACAATCTTGTTGCAGAAATAACTTATTTTTCTAATGGAAACAATTATATTTTATCTTTATAAAGAGATTTCAAACACCAATCAGCCATTTAGGCTGGACTAAGGTGGTAATATATCTTGTCTAATAATGTGTATCTATCTTTACATATGTCTATCAGTACAAGTCTCAATGTGAACTGGAGTCAAATATCTTGTGTGTCTAACATGTTCAAATAAACCTGATTCTAAAATCATTTTTTCTTCTTCTTTTTATAGCTAGAAAACTATCTCAGTACATTAGGTGTTGAAGTCATTCACCTGTCCAACAGTCCTCACTTCCCACCCTCGTGTCCAACAACACAGCATAAATAAAAGGCCAGAAAAGTGAGGAAGTGAGAAAAGAATACAGGAAAGAATGAAAGCAGGATGAGACTGGAGGCTAATTGACTGAAGATGACTGGGCACAGTGGTGGAAAGATGGGGGGGGTTTGAGGGTGACAAGCCAAGGAAGGGTAGATTATAAGGAGGAGGGGAGGGACAAGGAGAGGAGGCGGGGGAGCTGAAACTGGCAACCCTGCCCAAAATGTTAAAGTCCTATTTTGTCATTGGGTAGCTGTGACAGAGAGAGAGAGAGAGAGAGAGAGAGAGAGAGAGAGAGAGAGAGAGAGAGAGAGAGGGAGAGAGAAATAGACCACAATTGAATGCCACTGATTGTGTAAAAGACTAAAGTGACTTGTGAGTTTTCTTAGTTGTCATGGACCCTTGGGGGTTGCTCAAGCGGCTCCGCTGATTCTCAGAAATGGACTGAGGACGTATGAAAAAATAACAACAAAAAGAAATAAATACATGTGACAAGAAGAGACTGAGGACAACAAGGCTTTTATAAGCTCAGACAGCGAGTGAGGAGCACACAGGGAGACGCTTCAGTGTCTTCACACAGCCGGGAGAGCAACCAAGACAACACTTTGTCCATCTGTCCGTCCATCATCATCTGTCCAACGAGGAGAAGGAGGGCGAGAAAATGAAGAGACCACACGACTACAGCTCCCCAGACTCGGACACAGATGAGTTCATTGATGTGGGACAAGAAGACAGCTACTGGTGAGCATGATCCCAACCAAGTCTGTTCCATCCAGTCACAGAAAAAATACACAGCTGCATTTATAGAGCAAATATACATCAGTTCAAAAGACATCCTGCTGTGGGAAACAACGTTAGACAGCAGGAAAAAATACTGAAAAAAGTTTGTTTTCAGCTCTCAGGGATTAAAAATCTGTATATGAAGTTAAAAATGTGACTTTGTATGGACTGATCATTCTGGGGATTTAACAGATGAGTCCAGTTCAAGCTTCTACTGATTCATTTAGAAACATATTGTATTTTCAGTCTCTAATAAATTCAGTGTGAGTCGAGTAACTGACACATAAATGTTTCAACTCGACATAAATGTGGAAAATACAAGTTAAAAGTTACGTGAGGCCCTTCAGACAAAGTCTCCAACAGATTTCTTTTTACAGTGTTTCAAATCTAAAAATTACATTTTCACAGTCAATATGAAAAAAAATGTTCAGATCAGAAACATGAGCAACTTTTCTAAAAGAATTTATGCAAATTTGAAAGAGAAACTTATTATGTAGGGCTTTAAATATATATATTTTTTTGCTTTTGAGACAACTTTATTAAACAATGTGTCACAAAAAATGTATAAAAACAACATCAAGGTATTTTTTTTAACATTTCTTTTCTTTTAAACACATTTGTCTCGTTTGTTATTTCAAGACTTTAATTGTGGCGTTTGTTATGAGTTTACACAGGAAATGTGGTTGTTTTGTCCTTTTCTTGTGTTCAGAACTGGACGTGACCTGTTTCAGAGGATCTGATGGAAAAAATGCAAACGACAAAACTTAACGCTCGACACAAGCTTCAATACTTCAAAAAGAAACGAATCCTTTGAAACTTTGCATGCAAATGTGACTGAAAAGGGCCAAGTCATTTAACCACAAGTCATTACTTGTAACTTGTTTAAGCATCATGGAAAACATCTGATAAGTCACAAATTTACACTGAATTGGACACTTTCTTTGAAAGCTGTTAAATGACTTCATTTCGGATGAATTTGTTACATTAAAGTAGATTTTGTAACATCTGAGAATCGCAAGTTACATCACAAACACAAAGCAAGCGAGGGTTTTTAATAAGTTGAATTGTTGTGGGACAGAAAGAAATAAGACAGTCGTCCCCATCAAACATAAATCTAAACAAAAACACTCCTCTGAACTGGCAGCCCTTATAGTAAAATCTAATAGTAATATAATACGTCTCTGGCGCGGCAGTTTGAAGGAAACTCCAGGCTCTTTCAGGCCTGTAAGATGAGAGCTCACAAACAAACCAAATCCATATTGACTGAGTTGCTGCACGTCGGAGTCCCCGTGCACGTGAAAGCATCGCCCTGAGGCCGAATAGTCATCTTTTTAAAAGTGCTTTTTGCTCAGATGGAACAAAGAGCGGCGTGCCATTTCACTAAAATGCACCAAACTAAAAACAATCTCATCCTCTCTCCTCTTCTTCACCGCTCACAAAACAAATCCGATTTAAAGGGGGATGGTGTGCCATCTTCTCTCTGTGTCACATTAAGAGGGTAATGATACCAATATGAAAACAGGAGGACAGAAAGTTAGCAGGATTTTTTTCCCCCTCCCTCTATGTGAATATAACTCTTCCATCTTCCTTTTACTCCTCACCATCGCAGCCCAGTCACCGGGTCCATGTCTCCTGGGAGTGCCTCACAGATTCTGGCACGAAAGAAGCGAAGAGGGGTGAGTGAAAGTTTGCATCTTGGTGGGTTTTTTTACAGCCGTCTCCTCGCTCGACTCTGATAGACCCTCTTGCTGTTCTTATATAGATTATAGAGAAGAGGCGCAGAGATCGGATCAACCACAGCCTGTCAGAGCTCCGGAGGCTGGTGCCCAGCGCTTTTGAGAAACAGGTAATTGTTTATGAGTAAATAATGTCTTGTTTTTACTAACTGCTTCTTAAATTTGAGTGTTACTAAGGAAACAATTTTCCCCCAAAAGGGATCCTCTAAACTGGAGAAAGCAGAGATCCTGCAGATGACTGTGGACCATCTCAAACTGCTGCATGCCATGGGAGGAAAAGGTGCAGGAACACTATGATTATTCAGACAATCCTGGCGAGAGAAATGTTAAATTTATCCAAGTAGATTTCTTTTATGACATTTATTTTATAACGAACGTGTTACCTCATGACTAAACTATTATTTTCTCAGGTTATTTTGATGCAAGAGCTCTGGCGGTGGACTACAGAACCCTGGGATTCAGGGAGTGTGTTGGAGAGGTGGTCCGGTACCTCAGCTCACAGGAGGGGGAGTCTCCAGATCCTATTGGTGCACGCCTCGTTTCTCACCTCTCCCACTGTGCGAGTGAGCTCGACCCCGTCATTCTACAGTCACCCCCTGCCTCCGCTCTGCCCTTCCCTCCTTGGCCGTGGGCCTCTTTCCCTCAGATTCCTCCTTCGTCACATACCCCCTCTTCAGCTTCTTTCCCTACAGGGCGAAGGGATCTCGCCTTGCTAGGGAGCTACCCGTCACCTGCCTCCCTTCGGCTCGCCCCCTTGGCTGGCTGCCAGCAGAGCACTCCGCCTCTCCTCACACCTACAGCTCTGGCGTCCATGCACAGGGTCGCCTCTCTCACAGCATCTCCAGCCGTGGCCTCATCCAGACCGAGCCAGCCATCTCCTCACAGCACCACCAGTGCCTCACCTCTACCTCTCCCCGCTCCTTCCTCTGCCTCCCCCTCTACCTCCTCTTCTACTTCATCCCCTTCCGCTCCTCCACAAATCTCTTTTCGTCCCTTTGCACCTCTGGGGTCTCCCACGTCCCACCGCAGGGGTTTGCACGGATCAGCCAAGGCGGCTCCGGGATGGGGGACTGAGATCGGGGCTTTTTGAGGATCAGCTCTAAGGAAAAAAAACTAAGTGGACACGGGGCTGCCATGTGCACCATGTAGCAAACACAATATCTTTGAACACTGTCTCTTTTACGGGACTCTAAAAGCCATATCAGAAAAAGAGTGAAGTTTTAGGTTCTTAAAATCCTATATGATGAAATAATGAAGGAATGTGAAGACGTTGATTAAAATTATTCACGTGATTGTTTGATAAACACACATTTAGAGTGTCCATCAGAGCCATACATGCAGAGTTACACTCTACAGAGTGGAATTTTACTGACCTTTGAGCTGTGATATTTCTCCTTTTTTTCTAAAACATTTATACATTTGATGTTTTTTTTTTTCTTTCTGAAGAATGTTTGCAAAACCTCTATAAAGATTAAGTGCCTTTAACTTTGATCATGTTTTCAGTTTTTTATGGTTTTCTTCGACAACCGTATGAGTAATAGCGAGGCGCGTTTTTTTTGCAGCCATCGTCGCAAATAGAAAAAAAGAAAAGAAAAAAGAAAAGCGAAATGACAAAGAACTATGTTACTTGTTTATCCGTATCTGTCACGTCTGCAAACACTGCCTGCATGCTCCACAGCCGTATCCCATTTAAGCATGTAAGCTGTCTCCAGCGATGGCTTATGGGAGCTGTGGTCTTGCGGCTGCGGAGGATAAACATGGTGGGAGATGGTGATGTTTTTGGGATGCCGCGGCGAAGCAAACAGACCCATCACTGTGCCCTCTAATTGGTGGTCCCCTGTAATTAACTTTACCCTTGTATCAGCGCATGTATCTCCCTTTTTCCTCTCGCCATTCTTTCTCTCCAATCTTGCGGTACGCCAGCGGATATCTTCTCTCCCTGTTTGTCTGTCTCCTCAACAATGGACAGACAGAGAGGAAGAGGTCGAGAGGGAGGGATGAAGAGAGTGGAAAACAAAAAGGGAAAGATCTGAAGACCTGTGGTTGAGTGACTGATATGACATAGATGTTCAATAACAGGGTGGGGGTGGGGGCGGGGGTGGGGGCCAGGAGACAGGGGCTTGATGATAGACACTATGAAAGTTTAAAAGGAAAAGAAATAATGTGATTCACTGAGAGTTGGTCTGCACACACAACATGCCAAATACACCCCAAATCAGTGATAAATGACAGTTTCAAACAGTTGTTTCACTTGAAGATCAGTGTAATTGTGTTAGTTTCACCAGAGCTGCACGTCAGGGATGAGAGTTGTGTGTGTGGGTTTGCAGCAGGCCAACACTTTGATCTACTTCGGGATGTAATGTCAGTGGCCTGCGGTCTGAAAAATGTGTGTTTCAGCAAAGTGCATATTGTTTATGCGAGTGAGTGTGCAAGTGCGTGCGTGAGTCAGTCTCTTGTGCTTTTTGTTTACGTGTTGTGCATCCATGTTTTGTGTGTTTGTGTGTGTATTGTGAGTTTTTGGAGCTGGCGTCAGGACTGAACCGCAGTGACGGCGTGGCTCTCGTGCGAGACCGGCCGTCGGTCAGACAGATGGTATGGTGGTGGAATGTTTGTGGAGGGTGCCTGCGCACATGCACAAACACACACAAACACACTTTTTTTTTTTTTTTACACAAACATAGGCACACACACAAGCTGGCTGGCACTGTTCTAGCCTCTGACTGGAGGAGCCAGAGTCGCCACCACAGCTTCCAGGAAGAACAACCACAGTCGCATTGCTTCGGATTTCCCACGGGGGGAAGGGAGGCTCAGGGGGAGCAGTGAAGAAGGAGGGAAGGGAGCGTCACATAGAGAAAGAAGGAGGGAAATGCTGTATGTGTGAAGGAGAAGTGGATATGGAAGCATAGTAAGGAAAAGATGAGGGTTTGTTCAGGAGGAAGGGGGAAAGAAACGAGGAATATTTGTTTCTCATTTACTTAATTTAATCCTACTTGTATATATTCAGTTCTGTGTATTTACAGCAGTTCATCTGAGAGGAGAAGACAGAACATTTAAATTAGCATCAGAGCACTTATTACTATCAACAGTCTTTTGGAACAGATTCACATAATTTTATTTCTTGAAGATTTAATAGAATTTCTATTTATATTTAATTTTTGGTGATTTAATTTCTTGTCTTACCAGGTTGGTGCATGTTTTTAAATGTACAATTGGTTTAACCCCCCCCCCCCCACACACACACACACAAAGAGGAATTTTGTCTAAAATTTTGAATCCCAAGATGAGTTCGGATAAAGGCATCCTTATTTTATTGCAAACATGAAGGACCTGATTTATTAAAGGTTCAGCGGCCACAAAAAAAGCAGCAGGTGATTTACTAACGGCGCACAGGCAAAACTGCACCTGTTAAACCTGCCGCTAGACGCGCAAAGTCATTTTAGTGCTTTTCCCCTTGATGATGCAACGTGGGTGTTTCTGTCAGAAGATGCAAAATATTGGGAGGAACATATAAATAAGTGGGCGTTCCAGGCGCAAAGTGATTTATCAAACCTGAAACTGTTGGCAGTTTCTAATCTTGCGCTTATTTTTACCGCCTTTGAAAAGCATGTCTTAACTCGGCGCAAAAATGACTGCAGTGATCGTTGCGAGGAGACACAGACAGACGCGTGGATCATTCCAGCACACTGTGGTAGTTAGTGCTGCATCTCTCAGGGTAGATTGTCTAGTGTGTGTCAGGTTTTAAATGCAATGTTACGCATGCTGATACATTAATTTTCCAAACACTTGTGATGCAAATGTTGTACCAAATGATCCAGGCTCATGATTCTTTCATTCTGAGGAACAGTGTTATATTTACAAGGTTGAGAGATGGTGAATATGGAGATGGCTTGATCTTGTGTGAGTGTGTGACGTTATTCGTGCTGTAAATATCATTCCACACATTTATGAATCTAATAGCATCTCTTGGTCTATACCTAAGGTGGCGCAGACCCCCTTTACCCCTGTGCTTAACGCGACTGCTCAGGAGTAAAGTGGATATAATCTGGCCCACATACGCACGAGAAACATTTTGGATCGCACCGCATCCTGAAAAGCAGGTTTCAGTGTTTGGAGGGAAACTTTACGCACCAAGTCAAATCAATCAAATCAAATCAAAAATACTTTATTAATCCCCGAAGGGAAATTCAAGTGTCGTTGTAGCTCAGTTATTCTTCAGGGAGCCATAGAGAGTTCTAGGTGTGGACAGGAAGGATCTCCTGTAGAGGGTTCTAGCTGTGGACAGGAAGGATTTCCTGTAGTGGTCTGTGCTGCAGCGGATTATGAAGAATCTTCTGACTGAACACACTCTGGTGTTGAGTTACTGTGTTCTGAAGAGGAGGATGATGGTTTTCCATCATGTTCTTCATCCTCCTTTGGACAATCAACTCAAGAGATTCCAGTTCAGTCTCCAGGACAGAACCAGCCCTCCTTATTAATCTGTTCAGCCTCCTCGTGTCACATACTCTGATGCTCCGCCCCCAACAGGTAACTGCAGATGTGATCAGCTGACAAACTTCTTTTTTCGCTCCTCTTCAAATCTCTGTCTGTCCGTATTGTTTGAAAGCCAGACAGAGACACACTGGAGTCCAGGATCTGTCCCTTTAGCCATGTCTCAGTGAAACACATGATGCTGCATTTCAACAGAGTTTCAAGTTTCGAGTTTCATCCATTTTGTTAGCAAAGAGATCTCACATTTGTCAATATGACTGATGGAAGTGAAGGTTTAAACTACCTCTTTCTCTCTCTTCACTCTGCTCCTGCTCTGCATCCACATCTTCTTCTTTGAGCTCATCAGGGATCCAGAGTTTCAATTTGAGGATTATTTCAGCCTTAGTCCACCAATCTTATCATTACTGTATCATCATCATCATGACCGGACAACACAAAGCAAACTTAGCCTCTATTTTACCTGATAAGGAACAATGTTGTTGACAGGTTTGTGCTCCTGCTGCTGATAATGCTGATCTGAGACTCTCTAGACATTAAAAAGATCATATGAAAGATGGTAGCTGATCTAACAAGTGTCATGAAATAGTAAAATGCAAAGATTAGTGATAGAGCTTTCTTTCTATAATAAATATGTTATTTAACATAATAACAATACAACAGTAAAAAGATAAGATAGTTGACCTTGTCCCGAAAAATGCATCATGGTGCTAATCCTTCCGCATCCTGCTATCACACAGCCGCGTGCTCATCTATTCCATTTCGTCCGTTGCCACCGAATAACTTAACACAACATGTATAATAACCTTACACTCCTGTATTATGGGCCATGATGGACCTTACTTACTGGTTTTTGTTGCATCAGTCAGCACTTTTTGTGCGTTAAATGCCTCCACTCTTAAAGAGGCCATTCCATTAAAAACGTTTTTTCTGAGGTTTCTGTTGAATATTTTAGCTCCACAGGTGTTCTTACCTTCATAGTGGGTGTGAAAACAGGTGAATAACTTCTCTTTCAGTTTTTATCTCTCAAACTACGCAGGTAGTGATAAAACCCGAGTTCTCCCGAGTTTGTACGGCCTGTATCTGTTTCATCACAACTCCTTTGTTTGTTAGTATTCGGCAGCTCCTGCAGTTGAAACCACGCCTAGCATGCTGCTGGCTAAAAGTTGTAGCATAAGACGTAGCAAACAGGAAGACACAACGTCTGACGTTGCCATGTGCAGCGGGGCAGGAAACAGTATACCTTGCTCTGATAGGCTAGTTTGTTAGCCAATCTGAGTCCAGCAAATTTGAATAATGAATATGAACGAGCTGCTGCTCGAAGCCTGATGGAACGAGTCGGAACCACCTGAATTTTAATGCAGACAGATTGAAAGGTCTGTTAATCAGTGTTTCCTAACGTTTTTTAGATATAAAATGTTTCATATTACTGGTTAATACTTAAGAAATAACCACAAAGTCCTGAAATTTGTATGAAATGGCCTCTTTAAGCTCGTTCCCCTGGCTCGTATCTGACGCGCTACCATCAACGGCGGTCATTGGTTACTGGTGTCATGTGACTGATGCAAGACCGATCCTTTTTTTTTGCAAACTTGATATTAATAATCAAATATTATTGTGTTGGGTACACAGGCAGACCTATACAGGCACACAAATGGTAAAAAAAGAGAGCGAGAAGTGACAAGAAAAGGGCACATGGGGCACCCAGGAGGGAAGGGGCTGGTCCTGCTCTGGATGAAGGGGAGCTGGTGAATATCTTAATGATTTATTGGGCAAAAAGCGCAGATTCTCAGTCCATCACAATATTGGAATAACTGCAGTTCTGTTGGGATTTTAACTCCAAACCGTCTCTCAGGTTTACAGAAACAACAATCCAGAATACCTCAGTGAGTTCATCGAAGTCCTTCAGTCCCCAAATCTCAAATCAACAGACGACCTTTGGGATGAAGTAGAGTAGAAGATTCACATAATGGATATTTACATGACAAATCTGCAGCTACTGTTTGATGAGACCTCCTTTAAGAGAGAGTGAGGGAGTATTTGTGGAGTCTGTCACGTCTCAAAGAGTGAATGGTTGTGAGACTGCTTTGCAAAAAGAGCTAAAGCTGTGATGCAGGTGTGACAGATTGAACATAAGACCAATTCAAATCAAATCTACAAACACGTTTCTTGTTCCAGACAGGCCATTAAAAGCACATCCAACAACCTGAACGAACGAACGAACGAACGAACGAACAAATGAATGTGAATAAAACAAAACAAATAAACAAAACAGGATGTAGATAAACAAATAAATAACAGCAAAACAGACAGACATATTTTAAATATTAAATTCAGCTTCCTCTACACATTTTCAATATGAAGCATACATCACAAGTTAACAACAATAACAACATGTGCCTTTTTTTTCTCCCAAAACAAAATACAATTAGTCGCTGTTGCTATATGTTCAACCCTTCTATGACACTAATCAAATATCATCTTTCTATACAATTTTCTTTTATTAAATTTGAATTTGACATTGCTTCACCTCATGTGCTAACCCATTCCATAACTGGACCCCATGTACTGAAACATTAAATCCCCTCAGTGTTGCTCCAACCCTGTGAGTTCTTTAAAGCTACAGTATATAAGAATTAGACCTTGTCAAATCCTGTAGTTCATTTAGAAAAAAAAAAAAAATGTCTGCTCTCAGCCACTCACCCCCTCCCCTCCTTGATTTTTCTGTTGAGTTGCCAGTTCTAATGTTGATTCTTGTTTTGTTTCTCTTGTATTTGTTCAATTTTTGGGAATGTCTTTGTTCAGCATTCATTTTTCCTAAGTGCGTTTGAACGCCCCATCACGTGCTGCTCGGCTTCTCAGTTGGAAGGATGTGGTGGTTTCTTACTTTTTGCTGCTGGTCGTTGTGGAATTACAGCTGCTTGTGTAGAAGACTTGGCAGCCTTGCAGACTCACATGTGATTCGTTATGGAACCAGGAAGTCTGGACGTGTAAATAATGATTCCGATCAGGGCTAGCTGTTTTAAAATGACAGAAACTAGCGACCACCCAGCCGGCTGAGATCAAGATCTGTTACAATGTGACTTTATTTTCAACATCGGTGGGACATTAGACCGTTGTGTGAGTATTTCACTGTACATACTGTACATTTAAATTAAATTTTTTCTTGTTTTCTTTTTTTTTATCTTCTTTTTTTAGTTGAAAAAACAATAAAATAATAAATAAACAAACAAACAAATAAATAAATAATTTTTCCTCAAATTGTGCTGCCCTGTTATCTCCCAAAAGAGTGCTCGAATGTTTAATGACATCATATGTCAAACAATGACAACAACAAACAGTAATCCACATCTTCCATATTTACATGTGATCATTTGAAAAAGCCCGTCATGATGAACATGGAAAGTATAACATAACTACAGCGTCTTCAGAATGTTGTGGTACTGTGCTGCTCAGAGGGTGGGGATGTGACAGCGGAGTGGGTCATAAGTGTTGGATAGGTCTGGACAGAGCTAATGAACTGAACATGTTCTTCAACAGGTTCAGTTCCCCCCCTGCCTCCATCCCCACAGACCACACACCCTCCATGAGCCCACAGCTTTCCTGTCACACCTCCACTCCGTCACCCTGCAGCTCAGTCATGGACCAGAACACTGCTTCATCTTCCTCCACCTCAGAGCACCCAAAGACCTCCTCTGCCTCCACCTCCACTCTGTCTGTGACCTGCAACCAGGTCAAGAAACAACTAGAGAAACTGAACCAGAACAAGGCTGCAGGTCCAGATGGTGTCAGTCCCAGAGTTCTCAAGACCTGCTCAATGCAACTATGTCCAGTTCTCCAGCACCTCTTCAACACCAGTCTGAGACAGAAAACAGTTCCTGTGCTGTGGAAAACATCCTGCCTTGTTCCAGAACCTAAAAAACCACAACCAGCTGAACCAAACGACTACAGACCAGTTGCCCTGACATCTCACGTCATGAAAGTCCTGGAGAGACTCTTACTGGCTCACCTCAACAAGCAGGTCAGCACCTTTCAGGACCCATTACAGTTTGCATACCATAATGGGCTTGGGGTTGAAGATGCCATCATCTACCTGCTTCACAGAGCACACGCTCATCTGGACCAATCAGGCAGCACTTTGAGGGTCATGTTCTTTGACTTCTCAAGTGCTTTTAACACAATTCAGCCTGCTTTGTTATGTGAGAAGCTCCATAAATTCCAGGTGGATTCCTCCACAACCTCCTGGATTTATGACTACCTCAAAAACAGACCACAGTTTGTGAGACTGAAAGGTTGTGTGTCTGAGATGGAGGTCAGCAGCACTGGAGCGCCACAAGGAACTGTACTCTCACCATTTCTCTTCACGATGTACACCTCTGACTTCCAGTACAACTCTGAGTCCTGTCATCTGCAGAAATACTCTGATGACTCTGCAGTTGTTGGGTGCATCAGTGAGGGACAAGAAGCTGAGTATAGAGAACTGGTCAGTCAGTTTGTGAAATGGTGCGGTAACAATCATCTCGTTTTAAATACCAGCAAAACTAAGGAGATGATTGCTGACTTCAGGAGGAGAAAGAATCAACACAGCAGTATTTCCATCCTAGGAGAGGAGGTAGAGGTGGTGGAGGAAAACAAGTACCTTGGAGTTCAGCTGGGCAACAGACTAGAGTGGAAATGCAACACAGAATACATCTACAAGAAAGGTCAGAGCAGACTCTACTTCTTAAGGAAGCTGAGATCTTTTAATGTCTGCACCAAGATGTTGCAAATCTTCTATAGGTCTGTTGTGGAAAGTGCAATCAGCTTTGCAGCCATCTGCTGGGGCAGCAGCATCAGAACCAGAGACTTGAAGAGAATCAACAAACTGATCAGGAAAGCTGGATCTGTGCTGGGAGTATCTCTGGAGCCGCTGGAACTGATTGTACAAAAAAGAATGCTGGACAAGCTGATGAAGATGATGGAGGACTCTTCTCACCCTCTGCACGACACAGTGATCAAACAACAGAGTATGTTCAGTGAGAGGCTTCTTCAGGTCCGATGCAAGACCGAAAGATACAAAAGATCATTCCTGCCTGCAGCCATTAGCCTCCACAACAAGAACAGATCTTGATTGTTATTATTATATTATTGTCTTCACTACTGTTTTTTATTGTTGGACAAAAAAAAAAACAAAAAAAAAAAACTACTACAAAGTTGAATTTCCCTTCTGGGATAAATAAAGTATTTTTCATTTCATTTCATTTCATATTGAGGAGCCAGACAACTCTGAGAACATACGTTAGTCTTTTCTGTGTTTAGTAGCCAAAGCAGTGTTTCTCAATTCCAGTCCTAAGGAACCTCTGTCCTGCATGTTTTAGATGTTTCCAAGCTTGAACACACCTGATTCACATGATCGCAGTTCAACAGTAGCCCGTTAATCAGCCATCCGTTAAAATCAGGTGTGAACCTAGTGAATTAGCATAATGAATATTAATGAGTACAGGCCCAAATCAAGGTCAGTTTTCAAGCAGGCAAATTACTCTGAGCTTGAAAGTCTGGAAATTAGGTTTTCCTAACCCTTTTAGGTAGTAAATATTTCAGATTACAGGTTAATACAGTGGTCGACGGTTAAATGCACAACGCTTATCTGCACAAAACAGCTGGGCACGATCCTGCGTCATAGAGAATCCATATGCTTATATGCATAGCTCCAACGGATATACAGTATGTACAAAACATTTGGAGGTATCATACATGCATCTCACTAAATCTCACTGTTTCTCACTAGTTACATGACCGTAAACCTCCGCTGATGTTCTCACACACACTCTTGCTGTTTGGTGTGTGGAACTAGACTGCCCTGGCGTTTACGCACGCGTGTCTGGCGTGTCTGCCTGAAGCTGTCAGACTGTTGCCAAAAAATAATCACCAACTTTTTCAGTGTGAAATAGTGTCACATGTTACATTTGTCCTAGTTTTTAGTGCCCAATCATGAGTTCCTAATATCAGATATAGAAAACCATTCTGTTCTGTTACTAACTGTAACTTAATCTGTGCCGTTACGTTGTGTCCATGCACGTGTATCTGGCACATCTGTTACTAGTGTTATATTGGATCTGCTCTCTATAACTCCGTCTGTTTGAGAGTTTTATTCTCCTAATATATTGTAATTGCATTTTTACATCATTTCTGATTATCTGTTATTAATACTAAACACTGCTACCCATGTTTACAGTCCAAATGACCACCGACTAATAAATGCACACAACGCTTATATGCACAAAACTGCTGGGCACCGAGGTAGTGCATATAACCATCGTCCACTGTACTTCAGAAATAATAAGCACAAAGTCATGAAATTTTTGTGACAGGCCACCTTTAATTTTGTAGCTCTACACACAATTTAAGAAATTTTAAGTTTAACACTTCTAATACCAGGTTTAATTTTCTGAGCTTCTTTTGTGTTTAATTTGATCTGAAAAGTGAAAGTGCAAAGAGTCGAATGGACAAAATAAATATAATGAGAGGTACGTTAGTGCCCTCTGCTGTCAGAGATGTACACAATGAAGAAACAAACATCATTTCCGCCAATCAAAACTCCACATAGCAGTGAGAACATCTTTGCAACATTCATCCAGTACTTGATCAGGTAAAATGATGCTTGACGCTTTCCTGCAATAAATAATCTTTTTCCTCTTGTTAACTTTGAAGTTGTAGCATTAGAGTCCAGGCTCGTCTCAGAGACTACTGGCTTTTAACTTGCATCTCCATTAGAAGTTAAATTATCTTAAACGTTATTGTTTCAGTATTGAGATAAAGTTAAAATATGAGAAGAAAAGAAAAACAACCCTTACATATTTGCTGCTGAATCATTTATTTGGTTATATACTGATTACAGAGGTTAGATATGATTGATTACAGGTAGATATAATTTTTCATGCTTAATGTTTTTGCATGATTTAGACGTTTTCTTTGCTCTCGCAGTCCCTCAGGGAGAAGCCAGACACATGATGTGCATTATTAGCAATAATGGTGCTAATAATGGTGGTGCAGGCAAGATGATGACACGCTTCAGAAAGCAGACATGACTATGAAAACAAAAACAGCCTCATCAGAGACATTACAATCAATTTACACATTAAAAAAATATTACTGTTATTTGCAGGTGATTAAAAATGATCAAATATTTGATTCAGGGTTCAATATGGATATGATATTCTGATTGCATGTGAGTATATGTTACTGAACCTCGGAGGGACGTAGCTGTAAAACTGGCAGTCGGGATCTCTGGTGCAGTTCTTCTCACATTCCTCAGCACTGCCCAGTGAAAGATGACGAATGTCAGAACCTGGGAAATCTACTCCCTGGTAAACCACCTGAGTCCAGCCTGTTAGAGGAAAAAAAACATACCAAACATTATTCAACACAGACACGTCTCTATTTTTTCATTTGGCAAGGTTGTCAGAGACTTTTATGTCTTTTATGAGTAATTGTGTGTATGCGGCATAAAAAAGTAAAAAAAAACATCCTGTAGCTTCACATGTCCATCTTTATGCACCAATGTGCAACATGTATCAGAAGAGAATCAACTTTGGGTTTTACAGATGCTCACACATACTTAGGAAAGGAATCACAAACTTAGGTCATACTACAGACATGAGGAGCTTCAAAGATTCAAAGATTTTTATCTGTCACATACACAATCATACAAGTATGATATGAAGTGAAATTCTTTTTGGAGACATGTTTTCACTCTCACGCCCCGAGGCAGCCACTGTGCAGCGCCAATGAGAGTATAAGATACACATACATACATACGTATAAACTTATATGCTGAAACAGAAAGAAGACACATGAAGGAAGGTAGGATAAAAAAATTCCTCTCATGCAGCGCCCACTGGGTGGCACTATTTGAGATTGAAAAAAAAGCCTTAGCAGGGGACACAACTCACAAGACATGTCGAGGACCTTTAGTGGATGTGTGTGTGCAGATCAGTATTGTGTAGTGTGATGAAGAGTTATCAAGGACACCGTCGCTGGGACAACTCAGATGTTTTGTCTCTCCACAGTCTGTTGGCGCCCAGTGGACAAGGGGAAAGCGGGGGAGGTGGTGGGCTGTGTGCCTCAGCACAGACTGCTCCAGGGGAATTCAGTATTTTGGCCTTGAGGCCAGCCGAAACAAAAATAAAAGTGGTTAGATCGAAGCCGAAGAATTCAGCAGCTTCTTGATGTCCATATGATGCACTGTTGTGGAAAAAGGTCAGAAATAGCCAAAGTAGTGCCAAATTGTAATAATAATAATAATATCAATCACTTCTCCACTCCGAGCCGAAGCTGCAACTTCTCCAAGGTGGCGCCCCTCCTTCCATTTAGATCCAGCAGCGCAGCCAGTTTACGATTCAGCTCCAGCACCCTGTCAGCCAGCTTGCTATCTCAAACCTTGCATTCCCTGTCCCGTTCGAGACTCACAGCAAGCTGGTCGCGGTACTGTTCCAAGACCGCATCCAGTTTGCGATCCAGATCTCCGAATCTTTTAGTCCAAGTGTTGCCAGATGCAGCCCATCCAATCCATAACTTTAGAATTTGTCGATACATCAGGTAACCACCAGCGCTGATCAGCAGGTACCCCACGATCAATAAACCAATATATAGACATCTTCCACGTCTTCGACCTCCAGAGCAGACAGGCATACCATCTTCCACTCACCCCAGGAATCCATGGTAAACCTGGCCGGCAGGGTCGACTCCGGGCATGACTGCTCTCCTTTTTTCAGCCTTAAGTTTGAAAAAAACTTTGTCCAATGCGTTAAGTGACCACAAAACCAGATCCATTTTAATTTTCAGTTCGCAGCAGCCAGTACAGAGAAACGCAGACAAAAGCTGGAACAGTGTGGTAGGAAATAGATAAGCAGGAGCAGCTGGAATGTGCGTGCGTCCTCGGACAGAGCATGCATGTGTATGAAGAAGATAGAAAATCTGTGAAAACAACAATTAAAGGTTCTGGATGTCAAACTATTGAACCTAAACTGTCTAGTTTTAGATCCAATTCAGATTTGTGTATGTGCAGAAAAGTTACGTGTCTGGACAACATTGTGTCAGGGTCTGGGGTTTTGTTTGGGGATTTGTGTTTTGGTGAAGGCTATTGTTTCACTGTAGTTGTGTTTCACTGGTGACTGTGGGGATCTCTGCAGCTGGTGGGTGGTGTGTTTCTGTGACACTAATTGTCATTTCCAGGGCGTGGCAGTCATCAGTGGTTGCAGGTGTGGATCGTTACCCAGCTCAGGAGAGCTGGGTATTTAATCAGAGGAAGAACCACAGACAGGCGCCAGTTCGTACTCTTCCACTAACTACCGTGGTACAGAATGGCCAGGATAATTTATGACAGATGTTTTGTTAGTTGCTACTAACCTGCCTTCTCTTCCTTCATTTTCAGTTTATATGCTGGAGCGCTCCTCCAGCTCTGAGTGCCTCTGCGTGGTCCCTAACCCGCCGGGAAGAGGACTCTCTTCATACGGGGCTTGCGGTCGTGAGCTCTCCGACCCGCTCTCTTTCCCCCGTTCTCGATCCCGTGTCCTGGAGCATCCTCCAGTGCCAGTCCCTCTGCGTGGTCAGTTACCCGCCAATCGTGAGGACTGGCTTAGCACGGATGTATTAGAGCTCTGTTGCTGGAACACGCAACCAGCTCTCTCCCTCTGGCTCCTGTCTGTCCCTGGTCTCCTCTTGATCCACACCTCTCCGGTGAGCGCGCTGCTGTCACCCCTGCTGGAACTACGTAGGCACCGACAGCACCACGTCCCGGACCTCACCACACTGCCTCGACTCCTGGAGCACCACCCCCGCTGCAGTGTCCCCCGGATCTCACCTCACGCAGCTTCAGTCACAGCGTCACTGTGAGTAATCTGAGCACTATCCCCGCACACTGCAGCGGGTTGTTTTGTTATGTGCCACTAACGAGCCTCTCCTCCAGGATCGAGTCTCCACCCCGCCTCAGTTCCAGTCCTGTGTTTTTCATCGTGCACATTTCATTTCACTGTACTGTTGTCTCGTGCACGTCCAAAAATAAACTCACTTTCACTGATTCCTGTTTCTCGCGTGTGTGTCTTGGAGTTGGGTCGCCTTTGGAGTTCTGAACAACCCCTACCTGGTAACTGAACCGTGACACATTGGAAAATATCATGATAAATAAATGATGAAATATGTTTTCCTGTTCATGCATGAGTGAAGTGGTTGTGAGTGGGTGGGGAGAGCTGTTCCATTGGTGCAAAAAGGGTGTCACTGAGGAACACAATGTGAAACAGTGATCTAGATGTACCAGATTTGATAGCGTACGTACTGTTATCCAGCTGACAGAAGCGTGTTGGCACCCCAGATATGATGCCATTTGAAACCTTGCCATCCATTGATGCTGCATTGTTTTTTAAGTAGCATTTAAACTGAGCACTAAAAAACAAAACCAAACATATTGATTATATATTGTTATTACCTCTGCCAAGAAGGTAATGTTTTCATCAGGGTCTGTCTGTATGTTAGCGGGATAACTCAAAAACTAATAGATTTTGATGAAATTTTCAGGAAAGGTCAGAAATGACCCAAGGAACAATTGATTAGAATTTGGGGGTGATCTGGATTACCGTCTGGATCCAGAAATTTTTTTAAGGATACGGACATAGTACTTTCTACAATATGTTCACTTGGCGGAGGTCTGCGCTCTTTGAGTGCTTTACTAGTTTTTTTTCAGTTTTGCCCTTAAAGATGTACCCGACGTAAGAGAAGTATGTGCATAATGGATGAGCAGAGCACAGTTCATGGCACTGTTCAGGAGACACGGCAGGGTGGTTTTCTATGTCATATCCAGGGAAGTCAGTATCTGGGAAAAATCTGACCTTGCACTCTGTAGAAAACAAGTAGTAGAGTTAGAAATGTTTTCAGGCAGCCAGTGGGATAGCAAACATCCAGTACTTTGCATTTCTTGCGTGCCTAATTACCTCTCTGGGAGTTTTGGGTTAGTGGTAGTCTATGAGAAAATCCAGATACCGTGTTTGCATTTGCTACAACAGCTGGTGTTATCGGAATAGTCCAAATGAATTTAAGGTAGCACTTGTACCTAAAGACAAATATGGATTTGAGATTAGTACAGCATACTTCAAACTCTAAAAGTATAGTTTATATACTTTAAAGTGGGGTTTGTGGAAAAGTAATGACTCATTCATTTCTTAGCTGACGTAGATCTTTGAATAATTTCAGTCTAGAGAAATGGAAGCTAGTTCAGACTGGACAGAATAACTAATGTAAAGTCACTTTGGACCTGAGAACAAAGAAGATTTCTGCCATTTAATACAAATTTTTAAAAACCTGTACACTGCTGTGAGTATTCCAGTTACAGCAGCAGGAATGTTGTATTATTCCTGTCAGATGTGCTCTAGGCTGCACCGGAAGCCCTATAGCTACCTGCTAATAACTGTGCATGTGATAATGTGAGTTACAGGAATAACATTGCAACATAAAACCAATGACAATTTAACCATTTCATGTACAGTCGTCCCTACGACTAACTGCTATTCAAAAACGGATTTCTTGTATATTTTGGGTATTTTTGGTTTGGTTGCACATAAGCCACAACATTGGACTGTAGTGTGTTTCTCCACAGACTGCCACCCAGCATACTTACTGAGTTATGAAAATATTGTGACAATGACATAATGATAATACTCGTGTGTTTGTCAAATACATTTCATAGTCAAAACACAGGCTGTCCAACTGACATATAAAAATATTTTTGATGGACAAACACATATTTCTCATGCTGAAGGGTAATTAAAAATACGTAAAGGGCAAACCTTGACAGAGGATAAAAGTGCATGAATGAAAGATATAAAAGGTTTTTAAAATAGATCTTTTCCATCTAAAACTATGATCTCATAATCCAATCAGAACTAATCTTTTTTTTCACCAAACTTGTCAGAATTTGTCAGAAACAGGAACCAAGGAGCAACCACCAATGAAATAAACACGGTAAGTAATGTTTATTTACAGCCGGGTCGACAAGTAACCAAATCCGAAGTCTTTCCGGAAAAAGAGAACAACAACACCTGAAAGGGAGAAAAAAAAAGAGACAAAGAGGGAACAGGAAACAAAAAGAAAACAAAACTCAACCAGAAACCCCCAGACCCCTAACAAACTGAGGCTGTTCAAAGAGCTTTTTCCAACTAATACAACTAATTTGATCGTAACTTTTCCACAGAGCCCCACTTCAATATTATTAGTGTGACTACCATACGAAAAGTGAATAATGACATAAGGAAATCAAGAAAAGTCTATGATGAAAGTAAGAAATGAAAACAGGACCCACTAATGATTGTTTTGTTTACCTGTAAATTTGAGGACTATATTCTACGTCTAGAAAAGTGAAGAACTGACAGAAAGGGTCATGTGTGCAGGCTCTCTGACACTCCTCATAATCTGCTGTAAAAAGGCTTCTGTAGTCTGATCCCCAGAAGTCCACATCTTCATAAACTTGGGAGAAACATGGTTCTGGCAGAGAAACAACCCAGAAATAATACAGGTTTTCACATGTTTAGAATACAATTTAAAACAGTTTAACTAGTTGTATGCTTACGTGCACTTGAATGTCAGTTTCTGAGGGAATAACCAGACGTGAGACCCTGCTTAGCAACCTGAATATTGGGCTGTCCAGAGGCAGTTGATTTCAGGAAGCAGTGAAAAGGTCTGTTGAAAAGACAAGGTCTAAAATCAGCTTTGAAAGGCATAGCAAGAAAACATGGTAACGCTTCCTTTTACAGTCCCCTAATTACTAAGAAATTACCTGGTACTTATATGGTAAATCTTGTTGTGTTATTGGTAATGCCATGTGTATTAAGTAGGTAAATACAAAGAAGGTACAGCAGAAATTACTCAGCATTTACCTGATACATATATGGAAAATTATAGCATATGGGGTAATGGGGTAAAAAAAAAAATCTATATATTTTTTTTCATTTGAAAAAGCCTTCACACAGTACATTTTTATTTGTTCACATTGCCAGGTGACTTGACAGTTTAATTTGGTGCCTAAATTTGGATGACTCTACATCACTAAGGGGATGCAGTGTTTTTACTACATAATCTTTTACTTTTCTGTGGCACTCGGCAATTTGCTCCGCTGACAGCTTTCCCCTTGTTGCCAGGGTGAATGGGGTTCGTCTATTTAGGGTCTCTGGCCAGTTAACGCAGCAGCAGACTGGCTTAAGCTAGCGGCACTCTGCGAGTGTTTAACAACTATGAACAGATTTGACACAGTTTTAGCAATTAAGCTAGTCTGTGAAGAATAAGACAATCATAGTTTTCATGTACTGGCTGACTGTCCGAAGTGGAGGAAGCAGCGGGAGCAGGAGAGTGACGCAACACATCAAACACAGTACACTCGTCACCACACCATGCAGCTACCGAAGGTGTTTTGTCATGTTTGTTGTACATCCTCCTTTGGCACTAATAAATTTATTACAGGTGTTGCACTCAGCAAATCCATTCTTTTGTAAATTAAGATGAGACAGAGCTGCACAAAAGCGGTACGCAGGTATGCAAGGGGACTCAAAATATAAAAGGCGTACCAGAGGAAAATTTGCAACGCATGTTTTCATCTTTAACATATGTTTGGCTGAGCTGCGTGAATTTTTTCATTAGTCAGGGGGGGGTTCACTATTAAATCATTGAAGAGTCCCCCTGACTTATTTTGTTTAACTGAGCAGCGGTTCCGTGTCTGAGATTGTTGATCAGACTGTCAATGTCGAACAGCTGATCTCTCGCGGCTCTGCATGAGTGACGGATCAAAGTCTTGAAGATGCCCGTTTTTCTCATAAATTCTCCTACCGGTCAAGAATAATGTTAATAATTGTAATTGCGGCCCGCACTAGTTTGTTTACTCACACTGCGGGCATTTAGGAACCAAAAAAAACAATCGAAATTCAAACATCTTCTTAACGATTCCAGAACCGGATGTTAGGACCTGGTTCCAAATAGGTGCCCAACCCTAGACAACAGACTCACAAAAAGACTCACAACCATCCAAAATGACTAACTTAATTAGGAGGTTAGGTGATGGATTAAAACGTGTGAAACACATAGTTACCCACAATTTATTGCGTTACCCAGCTACCGATAATACCTCAAGTGTCCTATCTGTGTAACTTAATCTGTGCTTTAAAGAGGTCATTCCATTAAAAACGGGTTTTCTGAGGTTTCTGTTGAATATTTTAGCTCCACAGGTGTTCTTACCTTCATAGTGGGTGTGAAAACAGGTCAGCAACTTCTCTTTCAGTTTTTATCTCTCAAACTACACAGGTGGTAATAAAACCAGAGTTCGAACGGCCTGTATTTGTTTCGTCACAACTCCTTTGCTTGTTAGTATTCATCAGCTCCCGCAGTTGAAACTAGGGATGTCCCGATCAAGATTTTTTGCCCTTGAGTTTGAGTCTGAGTCATTTGATTTCGAGTATCTGCTGATACCGAGTCCCGATCCGATCTATAATGCATTAAAAAATTAACAAAAAGGAGCAAATAAACAGATCCAGGGTGTTTCTTATGTTGTATTTAATTCACCCTATTTTAATATTTAGCTGCAGGGACAGGACAGCCAGCAGTCCTGGGACCGGGACAGCCGGTTGCAGCCTGGGGTTTCCCCTGGGCTTCTTCACAGTGGGGAGTCATGACGTTGTTACTTGTGTGTAAAAACGAACATGAAGAGAGCGCATTTCTGTACTGTGAGCATGCAGACAGTCCGAACGCACACAAACCGGTGGACGGACATTACGTTATTAAACGTTATTAAAACGTTATGTAATTAAATAAGCTGATCAGAACGGCATACACTGCAGAAAGGGTGACATGATCATGGGCTGTCTTCTGCATGCAGTAAGTGATCAACTCCACTCCATAAACGAGATAATAATAAATATAATATCATAGGGATTTAATATAACAATAAACTAACTCCGGGACTCATGCTAACGCGGCTAGCAAAGCTAGTGGAGATAACGTGGCAACATTCTCAATACAACATCATCCACTGAGCCAATTAAAAAAGCTTACCTCGAAGAAAATATACGCATCGAGGCTTTTATAAGTCCTCATCTTCTCCACTTTTGTGTAGACTACAGGACTGTTAACATTCACATTTTCACACACGTTGCGGTCGGTCGTCATGGGTCGTCATGCGCACCTGCGGCCACCTACAAAGGTCTAAACTTGTACATTTGGTTTATTTTAATAAAGGATCAATTTTTGTTAGTTGTGTACTCACAGGTAAGAGCTTGATGCAGCTGCAGCCTAGTGAGAAGGGCGATTCTCCTTCAATCGGGAGATCAGGGTTTGATTCCGAGTACCAACAGAGACTACATGTTGAAGTGTCTTTGAGCAAAATACTAAACATGCAAATCCCCATGGGGCACTGTCTAAAATGGATAAAGATGTTTCAAATGCAGAAAAGTAATTGCCCCAAGAGGGTTTAACAAAGGATAAATTATTATTACATTTCGGTGTTTACATTCCTCTCACACACATACAGGGGCGGATCTACCAGGGTGGCATGGGGTGGCAATTGCCACCCTACTACTACTACTACTACTACTACTGTCATTTAACAGACGCTTTTATCCAAAGCGACTTACATTGAGAGAACATACAAGCAAGAAATCAAAGAGAAGGAAACAATATAAGGAGGCGGACTGTTTGGAGTCCAGTTTAATTCCGACGCTGATACATCAAGTGTATCAATTTTTTTTTTTTTGTTTTTTTTTTTTGTTTTGTAGAGATAAACTCCCAAATCGCTATCATAAATCAATTCCACATTAAGACTGAAAGTGTTCTTTAAAGAGGTGAGTCTTAAGTCTGCTCTTAAAAGTAGCTGTCGACTCTGAGGATCGGACCGAGTTTGGTAGGTCATTCCACCATCGGGGGATAACAGAGGAGAAGAGTTTGGAACATGATCTCATGCCACGTTGTGGTGGAAGCGCTAGGAATCTTTCAGCGGCTGAGCGTAGCTGACGCGTGGGAATGTAGGTTTGGATGAAGGAGTGAAGGTAAGTAGGAGCTGTGTGTGTTAGAGTCTGGTAAGCCAGAAGCAGAGCTTTGTATTTATCTAAAAGAAAGCCTTGCCACCCCAGTTGCCACCCCAGCTGCCAACCTGGAAATTGATAAAATAGATCTAGCAAATCGGACACTTTCGAGCGGGACATTCTAATGTCCAACTGCTTTGAACGCAGCACGAGGTAATGCAGCAGTGGCCGAGTAGAGAGACTGTTTTGATTTGAAATCACTCAGCGCGAAGCTAGGAGGGAAATGCCAGCGGCAACAGGAGGGAGCAGCGCAGAAGGAGAGAGGTAAAAATTAATTTACTGTGTACGACAAAATATAAAAAGGGGAGCAATAAAAACTCTGTGGAGGAGGGAGAGTTTCACCATGAGGAAGGAGAAAGCGAGAGAGGAGACAACATGCAGGTCTCAGACAGTGAAAGAGTGTCCAAGCCATCATCAAACATCTCCAGTCGAGCTGGTCCTCACGGTATGGAGACTTATTGCATACTAAGTTATATCTGAATGCGAAAAATAAATTACACTTACAAAAATGGACATTTTTCTGTGCGTTTAAATTGCTTAATTCTCTTCAAATACATATTTATATTAATCCTAATAGTTGTATGCTCTAATTCTAATTCTCATTTTATTGCATTTCCTTTCATTTATTTTTGTTTCACACATGTAGTAGTGTACAATAGTAATTTCCTAAACATTGATCTTGTGTTTAATTTTAACACTACAGCCATGGCTGAAAAGTTTCAAGTTTCAAGCAATCAGTCTGAATAATGAGAAATATTTGAGTAGTAGTAGTAAATGAAAGTGTTTTAGTATATTTTATCTACTTTGTATTGTAGACCCAAAGCTCAGAAAAAAATTCCAAATTTTAACAAATTTACCTCAAAATTCCCTTATAGGCCAAAATATTATGCTGTGCACACTACAGCCTGATAGTGTACTAATCAATAAATCTTTCAAGTTCTGTTTATATTCATTGTTATATTGTCTATCTCACAGACATATCCAAGTCCTGGTGTGAGGGGCCAGCACAACCTAAACGTGAGAGTTTTCCAAAGACTCTACAAGGCGGAGCCAGGAGAAGCTTCCGACTGGTATCAATCCAATCCTTGGCTGGAATACTCACAGTCAAATGACGCAGCTTACTGTTTTGCCTGTAGGCACTTTTCCCTCCCTGATGCTCCGAGGACTGTTTTCACCTCCCTCCAGGGCTATCGCAATTGGAAAAAGGCAACAATGAAAGACAGTGGGTTCTGTTCTCATGCAAGATCTGAAAGCCACGTAAATGCAATGTTTGCATGGACAGAAAACAAAAAAATTACAGACAAAAATACCTCAATATTGGGACTGATGGATGAGCAAAATAAGAAACAAGTGATTGAAAATCAGTACTACATTAAAACGCTCGCTGAAATCCTGGTTCTAACTGCCACAGAAAACATAGCCCAGCGGGGTCACATGGAATCTGCTGACTCAGATAAAAAGGGTGTTTTTCTGTCTATGTTAGATTTGTTGGGTAACCATGACCCAGTGATTAAAAAAGGAATTGAACAACAAGCTAAAAATGCAAAATACACCAGTAAAACAATCCAGAATGAAATACTTGAATGCTTGGCTGCAATGGTTAAAGAGGAAATCATTCAAGAGGTTAAAAAGAGCAAACAGTTTTCAGTGATTGTAGATGAAACCAAAGATGTTCAGAAAAAAGAGCAAATGTCTTTTGTTCTGAGATACTACTACAATGGCGTGGTTCATGAGAGCTTTCTTGAGTTTGGAGTGGCAGAACACATGGATGCTATGGCTTTAAGTGAAAAGATTATAAGCTTTCTTGAGAAGCATGGGCTGGAGCATAAGGAAAACCTTGTTGGCCAAGGCTACGATGGTGCTGCAGTGATGCGTGGGGCACATGCAGGTGTCCAAGCTAAAATAAAAGATGTAGCCAAACACGCCTTCTATGTTCATTGTAGTGCACACTGCTTAAACTTGGTCATAGTAGACTCTGTAAAAAGTGTGGTAGATGCAGGAAACTTCTTCTCACTGTTAGAAAGAATGTACACATTCATATCTGGTTCTTATGTGCATAACAGATGGCTGGAAGTGCAGCGGGAGATGTTTGATGGTCCACCAAGGGAGCTCCAGCAGCTAAGTGACACACGCTGGGCCTGTAGGCACATAGCATGTCGCAATGTTATGGACAGGCTTCCTGCCATAGTGCAGGTGCTTGAAGAGATTGCATCTGAAAACCACCCACAAAGAGCAGTTGAAGCAAGAGGGATATTAACTCAGATAGATTTAAATTTTGCTGGATCTCTTGTTCTATTCCATAAGGTTTTGAGTAACTCCAAATTTTTATCTGACATGCTTCAGTCTAAAGCAGTGGACTATTCAAAAGTTGTTGAGCTGACTGAATCTCTTAAAGAGACATTGATCCAGTACAGTAGTCAAGCCTCTTTTGAAGAAATGTGGAGTGAAACACTTGACTTATGTGAACGAAGTAACATTGACACAACTCAGCGAAAACCAAAAAGGTCAAGAAAAAAAGCAAAGAGTCTTCAGGATAGTGTCATCCCCTCCACATTGGGACAGCATGAAGTTCCAGATAGCAAACATGCTTTTTGTGTCTCTGTATACTATCCAGTTCTGGATAACATGATTGGGGAAATGGGAAGGAGATTTTCTAGTACAAACTGTAACATTATGCAAGGTGTACAGGCATTAAATCCATCCAGTCCAACTTTTTTGAAAGAGGAGGCTGTTCTTCTGTTGGCTGAAGCTTATGGATCAAATATTGAGGATCTCAAGCATGAGTTACATCAGACAAAGAGAGTGCTGGACAGAAAAAAGGTGGAAAAGGAGAGCCCTACCACTCTGATGGCATTCACTAAATCTTTGGACCCATACCAGGATGTCTTTTATGAGTTGTTCAGGTTGTGTAAAATAGCAGTTGTTTTACCAGTGAGCAGTGCATCCTGTGAACGAAGTTTTTCATCTCTGAGGCTCATCAAAAACTACTTGCGGTCTACCATGACAGAAAACAGACTATCAAGTTTGGCTGTACTCAGCATTGAATCAAAACGCACTAAAACTTTGGATCTGGACAAATTTGTAAAGCGTTTTGCTGAGCAACATGGAAATCGTCGCATTCAGTTGTTATAGATGACAACTCTAAGCTATTTTCTTCGATGAGCCTTTAATTGGCAAAGTGATGACCATAATGTGTGTATAAAAAATGTACAGTTTTGCTTTTTTTGTATTGTAATGTAATGCATTATCAGTGTAATTATTGCAGCCACTATTGAGTGGGGAGAACATGTTCAGGGTTAAGATTAAAAGTAATGTCCAGCATTGGTTTCAGTTCAAATTTATTTCTTCACAATACATTTATATACCTTGTAGTACAGTTCTGTCCATAAATCTCTTCAGATAGATTTTTACTTAGCTTATTTTGTTTTATAAGCTACCGCTTATATAACAAAATAAGCTGTTGCCACCCCTGAAAAATTCCTGCCCCTCCTTTGCCACCCCATTAATATTTTTCTAGATCCGCCACTGCACACATATCCACATTATCCACATTGCACTCACGCCCCTTAATATTCTCTCTGTGTTAAGTCGTATCTGTTCATCCCGCTGCTAAGAGTTTTTTTTGTGCTCCCATCCAACGCCCCCCTGAGGGCACTGGGTGAGAGGAATCTTTATTTCTCACCTCTCTATCCTAATGGTGTCTATTATTCCTCTGGTTTCTACACATATGGACGCTGTTTATGTGTGCTTATATATATGTATGTATGTATATGTATGTATTCTCCTGCATGACCTCATGGTGGCGCTGGAGTACCGACTGTGTTGGGAGAGTGAGGGTTAAAGTGTATCTCCTTTTGTAATTTCATTGTACTTCACTGTTTAAGGATTTTACTGCTCTTAATTTCGCAAAGGGAATCTCCCAAGGGATTAATAAAATTTATCTTATCTTATCTTATCTTATCTTATCTGTCAGGAGTCTGGAGCGAGCTTGTGTTTTGTTTTGGTTTTATTTTATATCTTCTTCCTTTTTGGTTTCTCCTAGCTCTCTCCCCCTCCCTTCTGGTATTTTGTTTCCTACTGCTCTGCTTCTCCTCAGGTCACCATTTGGCGGGCATCAAGGACTGATTACTTGGGCTGCCAGCAGGCACAGCTGTTGCAATCACCTACACCTCTTTGGACTGCTTAAAAGACAGGGCTTGGCCACAACTCAACGCCAGACCGTTGATTCTTCATGGGTATCTGTGCCATCATAGTTAAGCACTGTCATAGTACATTGGTAAAGGTTAGTATTTAATAGTTTCCTTCACCTTGAAGGTTGTTGTGCTTTGGATTCACTGAACTTCACGCCACTGTCTCACCGTGGATTATCTGGACCTGTGCCTGCTGGAACCACTTTGTATCATCATCATTCCTGGAACCTGTACTATCACAAGCCCTGCCCGCTCACTCAACACCTCGCCCGCCACCGGACCTCAAGTTCACCTGTGCTCCTTGGTTGTGCTCGCTCCGGCTCTGCTCACCCCTCCATACCTTTCTGGATTCTGGATCACGTAAGCCCCATCCATTCCTTACAATATCGCCCTCAGCCTGCTCCACAGATCCTAACCGGTTTCTCCCTTCTGTTCCAGATCGACGCTACTGTATATTCACTGTCATTGTTTTGTACCCCTTTTCCCCTGTAAATAAACCCTTTTTTTAAAAAGCACTGTTGACTGGGTTTTCAGCATTTGAGTCTGGCCTATACAAATCATAACCTTACCTTATCGGAACAAAATTAAGACTGAAAATTTAATTTAATGGCCATGAAAATTTCAAACAAACATGAATGTTTTGATATCAGTTTGATTTACATATTAAACTAAGTTTAGATTTGCATTTGACATCAAATGAAGTGTTTTTTTTTTTTTTTTATCAATTTGACGTCTTCTTGACATTCAGGTGCCTGCTGGGTGCAGTGTTGCCAACTGTTTCTGACTGAAAGTAGCTGAAGTTCCCCCAAAAAGTCGCTAGATGTCGCCAGATGACGTCACATACTAATTTGCATATCAGTTACGTCATCACGTTAGCGTGATGATGTCATCAGTCTTGTAGCGTAAAACAAATAAAACCAGCGTGCTTAGAATAAGGTCAAAATAAAAACCCCATAGAACACAAAAGAGCAGCCTTTAAAAGATCAATCGAATCAAAAATCTAAAATACTTTATTAATCTCTGAAGGGAAATTAAGTATTGTAGTAGCTCAGTTCTTATCAAGTATCAAGGAAAGATGGCAAAAAAATGGAAGGAGAATTTTTATTTTGACTGAAGTTTACTATTGAGAGAATGGAACTCTTAAACAGAAACTTTTTAAATTGATTGGAATGTTTGTATGATTGAATTAAAATTACTTTTCTTGTAGTTCTCAAGTGCCTTGAGATGACTTCTGTTGTGATTCAGTGGTATATATTGACCTAATAGATAATATATTTTTTATTTTTGTTTGGTTTTGTTGCTTTTAGTACTTTTGTGTAAAAATAAGCAGGTCGTATTTAGTATTCAGAATTCAATATAGGTTACATGCCAACTGCCAATGACCTGAGGTGTTTGTCTTATAGTATTATTCTGTTTTTGGTAAAAGTTTTAAATGTGCTACGTTATTGAGCTCATCATAGAGTTCCAATGTGCCTTGAATGCACCACAGGTGGTGCGAAGCCAGCCATTCGCGACGCTGCCTGCCTGCTGCCAGCCAGCTGCTGCCGAGATCCGGCAAGATGGCGGATGGAGCGGACGCGCTATGGGTAGCTCTGGTGGCAACCTCAAAAAATGGACTGGTTAATGAACTATTTGCATGAAAATAAAACTCACTGGACATATTATATCACCCTTCACAACCAGACGAAGGGGTTTCAACAAAACACAAAGTGTGGGTGAGTCAATAAAGGAAGAAGAAAATGGCTAAAGCTAACAACAAAGCTCTACTAACTGATGACGACTACCTCGCCTCGGCGAATATGGACACAAACTCAAAAGGTAAGAAAAAAACGTAACTATTGTCATATTTACAGTATTGACAAAAATGAAACAGCTTTATGTATTAGAGTTCCAGTTCAGATTTTTTTTTACAAACAATAAATTAACTATTTTACGTCTTGATTTAAAGGCCCATCACATGAACTACTGACAAATATTTACAAAGTTAACAAAACTTAATGGTGTTTTTTTTTAATCTGCCTACTCTAGATCGTCGAGGGTCCTGAGGCAGAACTCCATGTCCTCCATACAAGCACTTTCAGTGCTTTCTCTCTGAGAAGCAGTGCTGGATGACTGCGTGCTTGGACCTGGGCAACTGTCTGATTTAAAAGAGTAGGCAGCAGAGAGAACAAAGAGATTTAGCACCTTATCTGGCAACTTGTGCTCATAACATGCGTCTTCAGCCAGTCTTAAGCCATATCTTATATGTAGAATGGAGGTGAGAGTTTGGAGGGACATGCGGCTTCTTAATTTGTTTTTGATAACACCCATTTGGCTGAAGAGTCTTTCTACTGCAGCATTTGAGTGAGGCAGAGAAAGAACTGCAACTGCTGCGGACATCTCCACTGATTAATTATGCGGTCAGTTGTTTCAGGATCATATCCTAATAAGACCATTAGCTTAGCCATGTCATCTGGGTACTTGTTTTGTTTCAGGGTCTCTCCAACGCTGAACAATGATGTGCTGGAGAATGTCCAGACTGTCTGGAAGTCTTGCTCGAAGCTCATTGGCTAGGGCAATGGTGTAACTAATACACCTCCATCTCACACGGTCCTTGTTAGGTTTTTTCTTTATTCTATCAAAACCTTTCATCATTATAAATATAAGAAATACAATCACTCAAGAAGTTTGGTTCAAAACTCAGCCGAGGAGAGAATCAGCACTCGCGGCATCTCTGCGAGACAGCCCTGACAACTCTGCTGGTCCCTCTTCAGCTCAGCGTCTTTATTCACTTAGAAACAGCAAAAACAGATAACATAAATCATCACTCCAAAATCAGTGGATCCAGTCGTGGCTGGCGCCTCGCAGTTCACACAGTGTTGTTTCCATCTTCTTTAGCGTCATCATCCTGTAAAGAAAGCAGTTGATAAGATACCAGGGCACTTTTGGTAGCTTTAATTATCATAGACTTAATGCATGGCAGTACACAACTGAAAAATATGCAGAAGGGCATTAGTATGACAATAAATGGCATAAAAAACTTCAACAACATGTGCCACCAAAGTCTAATTGTGAGCCAGGCCCACAGGTTCCAAGGTTTGGGATGTGAGTCTTCTAGAACAGCCTTCTGAAGGTTCCTGAGGGAGTCTATGGTGTCTTGGATGTGGGTCATTTTCTCCAGGAATGTAGGTACAACAGGTTGGGCCTATCATTACGCAAACGCCACCTCGTTCAGCTGTGAGGGTGTCCAGCACAAACCGGTGTTGCAGAATCATGGCCTTCAGGGTCGATCTTCCTTTCTCTCACTTTTTGTCCATCTGTCCAGAGCTTGTGATCAGGAGGAACATCACGCCCCCAGATGGGATTGTGTGGTGAGAACACGACGGATCTTCCTTCTCGGTGATAATGGGCTTCATAGCCTTGTCTGGCACTGATGATAAGAGTGTGGTCACTTGACGTCAATCCACAAAAGCACGATAGCTACGTTTACATGCGCCAAATTTCCCCTATCTGATTAAAATCTTGGTTGATCAGAATTCCCAAATCCCTGTTTACATGGACACTAACTGAAATGATCTGATCATGCCATGAGTACACATGCACCAAGCAGTAAACAAACTCCGTCCTTTCTGCACGTCTTTCCCACCCCATCGTGTGCTCGAGCTGACTCACGTTATCCCCAATATGGACCTTCTGCAGGTGATTACCTTTATGTTTGGGTTTTTACTGGTCGCATTAACCAAGCTAGAGGCAGAATACATATTGCTACTGCTCCTCCGCCACAGGAGAGGAGAGCAGGATGACAGGATGACTGCGCCAGCAGACCACTTCTGTTTACTTCCCGCCATGTTTTCTACTTGGGTCTGCGAAAGCGGAAAGACGTCACGCTGAAGTTGTACGCATGCGCAGTGGGCTTTTTTCACCCTTTCTTTCTGAATGGGTGTATACATGCACGTCTATCCGAATGAAGATCGGACAAAACCACCCCTCTCGATCGGAAGTATATTTCATTCTGATCAGGCTGCATCGGATCAAAACATTCTGATTGACATGTTTACATGACGTAATTTTTTTCCGATTGGGCGTTTATTCCGATTAAATGTGCCCATGTAAACGTAGTTACTGAGTCCTTGGAAGACATGCATTGTCTGTAGAGGATGGGTTGTTGAGCCAATTTGGGCATCACAGAGCAAACATAACCACTCACATTCTTGTAATCTGCGAGCATTTTCTGATACTGATACCAGAGGTTCGGACCACCATGAGGGTTTGGATGTGATGCAAGCCAGTTGTCGATCTTTTCCTGGTATTCTCGTCTTTTGCGAAGGGTGGAGCTTCCCGTCCCATGTGGGGGAGACAGACACCACCATGTAGTCAGACATACTACAGCCACAACACAACAGAGAATCCACCTGGCATGTGGAGATCCCATTGTTGCTAGGCTACAGAGCCCCCAGAAGCTAGATGAACAGGGTGTTGTTGGTTTCTTCACCTGGGTTGAGACAAGTGGCCACTAAAAGGCCACCCCCCTTTGTAGCAGGACTTCACCACTGCCCAAATTAGAGGTCCAGCACTCTCTGCAGCTTACAGTGACTGAGATGTATCCAGCTGGGTCTTTCAGCGATCTTCACAGCTGTCGGCGTGGTCAGGTCACTTGATAGGGTCCTTCCCACTTAGGGCTGGTCCAGTCTTTTCTTTTGATGACTTTGATAAAGACCCAGTCTCCTGGTTTCACCTTCTGGTCTTCCTGCAAAACAGAAGGAAAAGAGGGCAGATCATTTGTTCCAACAACTTCTTTCTGCCTCAGCACTCTTCTCATGGCAGGCATCAATCATGACTAAACAGTACTTATGGGGACCACTCTGTGTTAGTTCAATGAAATCCATGTGCATGATTTGAAATGGATATTGTTGATGCAGAAACTGGCCTATTTTAGGTCTCATGTTTCCTTGTGAGTTGTGTTTTACACAGATGGTAAAAGCTTCACACACAGGTTTTTTAAGTAGGAACTTATTCCATAAATTGTAAAGTGTTGCTGTATTAGCGCCACCATCCCCCCTGTTGACACATGGCAGGGCCCATGCGTCACAATAGCAGCCGCTTTAAATAGGGATTTCGGTAGTACTGGTTTTAAGGCAACTTTATACACTCCATCTGAGTCAAGGAACGCCCCTTTTGCTTCCCACATTTGTTTTTCAGATCTTGGCTTCATGATATTATTCTTTGGTTGAAATTACCTTTAATTTGTTGTTCTTATTCCCTAAAGAGCAAAGAACAAGATTCTTTGTTTTTTTACCTGAGATTATTGAAATTTGGAGATCGAGCAGATTTTAAAATATTTGGGTTTAAAATACTTCCACTCATTTTCAAATAAAGATTTTCCATTTAGAGTGATTAATTTCAGTTTGAAAAGGAACAAATATGTTTGTTAAACCAGCTGTGATAACAAACTTAACTGTCACAACAAGAGAGTTCCAGTTGATTTTTGTGTTCTCAAGGTTTTCACCTTTTTTTCATTCTAGTTGGAAAGAAATAATAATAATGAGTGCTGTATCAATAAAGTCAAAGAGTTAACATTAAAGTTATAGACAGAACCCACTTCAATGGATTAATCACAACCAGTTTATTTAGTTAAGGATATATTAATACTAGTTGACATTTAACAAAACCACAAAGTAAACCCCTTTTAGGTTGCTTGTAGCTCAAATAACAATTTAAAGACAGACTTTATTCATGAACGTCTGGTCAAAGTAATAAGGAAACAAAACATTATTTGGGTTCTCAGTATGTCAACTATTCTGAGTTAGTTTTATCCATCCAAATGAAGAATTCTAGGTCAGAGGTCACCGTGTGAAATCCTAAGGACTGTCTGTGACTCTGTTCACAGCTTCAGAAGTGAGCAGTACCTTATTTTGAATTCTAATCTTAAATTTATTTAAGTTTGATAATTTACTAAAACACAATTGCTTCTTCAACTTTCCCCCCTATTTTTGATTTGCCATTCAGGCAATGTGTATTTTTGTGTAACATTATTTTACCCAAAATATGTATATTATTTTTTGTAATTATATTTTCCCCTTATGCACACCTGAACCTTGATCTTTGTTTGTCAACCCATCTGCTGATGTTACCCATATGTAGTTACGTGATTTCTGTAATCCTAGGTTTCTAAAATTAATGACAGTTTTACAAGCACCTGAGTCACAGAGAAATGAAACATTTTGGCCATTTACTTCAAGGGTAATATAAGGCTTTTCTGTTAGAGTATTTAAGAGTTCCCAGGCTCCACAAATGTTAACAGTTTCTGAATAATCAGCAGGGTCGGATAGTCAATCATGATACCGATCCTCTGAGCCAAATGGGCCTCCATTCTTAGGAGCATCTCTTGCCGCTTTTCCACCGACAGAACACGGTGCGGCTCGGTTCACTTTAGCCCCCTGCGGACCCTTTTCCACCGCCTTTCTCGGGTCTTTACCGCGTCATTCCGCGCCAACCCGGCCTCTTTTTTCAGACCACCTCCTCGGTGGTCCGAAGTGGCCCAAAGCGGGCCCAAACGCCCACCTGTCTACTGATTGGTCCAGTAAACTGCTACCAGTGACACGACTACCTATGTAGTGGTAGCCCCTGATTGGCCCGGCTGTGTGTGGTGTCCACGTGATATGATATAGAAGCGCTCCCGCAAAAGGCTTTAAAAAAAACTCCCAGCAACCATACAAATATTTTATTTTAAAATACAATTGACTTTGGACAATGGCGACTTCCTCCACAAGAACCAAAAATCAAACCAACCAAAATGAACCACAGACAGAGTGCAAAGTACAAAAACAAACCATTGTTGTTGTTGTTTCACGCGCTGTGACGTCGCGGACAAAGACTTTTGCGCGGCACTTTTCATAGCCAGATGGGCACGCCCCTATCCCCACTTACGTCCGCTTTATGTTTCCACCGCCTCAAGCGAGTTGATCCGCGCTATACTGTACCGCTCTCAAGCGCGCCGTGCCGATTTGTCGGTGGAAAAGGGGCATCTGTTGTAGGCAGGTCTTTGTGTTGTAAATCCTTCTCTGCCTCTTCCACCCCTCCCTCTTCCTCTACCGGAAGAGGTGGGGCAGTCCCGTGCCATGTGACCAGGGCTGCCACAGTTCCAGCAGCCATCGGTCTGCTGCTGTCTCCGGGACTGAAACTGAGATCTACCCCTCCCCCTTGGAGGTCCTCCTGTTATAGTTTTCAGTCTTTTATCAATTTTACATTTTGATAGATTTGTCTTTAACCCTTAGATAAGAACAACCAAGTTAACTAAATTTGACCTGATAAAGTTTCCTGACAAAGTTTTATTAGTTAACAGGAAACTCAGTAATGTAGCTTAATTTGTCTCAAATATTAAACTAAGATTAAGATTCTTTAGAGTTATAATTTACACTTGTTCTCCAGTGAATAAGTTGGAACGTAGAATTTTAAAGAATTATTGTCTGTTAGTTCTGAATCACTCACTCTCACAAAACTTCTGCAGTGTTTTTGTTTCATGTACTGACTCCAACGTCATATGGAGACACCTATCAGCTGCAGCTGAGCAAAACTTCCCCATGAGAGCAGGACACAGACACAGAATAAAGCTTATTTTAGAAATTTTTGTTAAGACATACTAACTCAAAAGTGCATTGTTTTTAAAACACCTACAAGGCTACACAAAGATTTTAATATTTCCAATCAGATCCTGTAGAAGAACATTATTAAAATTCAATTTAGTAAGTATTGTGTCTTGTACTAACAAGAGAAGATAAACAAGCCCAAAAATTGTATTGTAAATTTAGAGTACTTTCTGGAACCATAATGGCAAAAGTTTCTTTTACTAAATACCTAAACAATCCCACCTCTTGAGCAATTGACAGCTTATGGGTGAAACATCAGTAGTTATTAATATTTCCAAATCAACCATATCTTTGTCATTATATAATGTCTGTCAGACAGATGAAAGAAAAATCTTTTTTTTTTGTCATATATTGAAGTATTTAAAGGTTTAGTGAGTGTTTTATAGTTTGTTATTAAATTAGAATAACATTTTGTCGTCTCTTAAGACTTCATCTCTTTTTAGTTCTATTTTTTGTTATTTTGCTACTAATAACACACATATATGCTAAACTTTCCATCAGTTTTATGTAGTTCTTCGCATCAACTCCCTGTTATGGATTTTATTTTAATACAAGCTTGTTATTATTATTATTATTATTATTATTATATATACAGGCCTTTATATATACAGTATATCTATATATCTATATCAGGGGTGGGCAAGTCCAGGCCTCGAGGGCCACTATCCTGCACATTTTAGATGTTCCCCTGTTTCACCACACCTGCTGCAGATGAACAGGTCGTTAACAGGCTTCTATAGAACTTGCTGAGAGGTTGCAGATTTGAATCAGGTGTGGTGAAACAGGGGAACATCTAAAATGTGCAGGATAGTGGCCCTCGAGGCCTGGAGTTGCCCACCCCTGATCTATATATTTTATTATTTTATTATTTTCCTCCTCAGAATCAGGCAAACTAGTCTGCATGAAGTTCATCGATCAACCAATTATTTGGGATAGACACCTGATCTCTCACACATTCATTACACAAATGTATAAAAGATATGAGAATCTCCACACAGCATTTTTCAGTCTGTTTAACAGAGCTCTAGCAGCCTGTCTCTGTCGACACAGACATGAGCGCACACACACATTTACAGATAGACAGGACAGACACACACACATGGTACCAGGCTTTCCCTTACACACAGAAGTTCAAAATCGCTTACACGGAACCAAATAGGGTGAATAGTACTCTATTCACCCTGCGCAGTTTATTAATTTACTCTTGACATGTGCCGATCTCAACTCCAATTAGAATTAGAATCACAACAAGATCTACGAACGTTATAACGCAAACAACAATTCTATCATTGGACGTCCTCGAACTCTGTTTCAACACATTTTTTCCTCTTATTATTTCTACTTATTTTACTGTTTTTTTACTGGTTGCTCCACTTCCCATTTCTCTTCTGAGTCCTCAACTCTCTCACATTCCTTCTATGTTCAGATTCCTTCAGCCAGGCTCTAGCTGCTTTCAACTCTACCTCCTTTTCCTTTCTATCACCAGGTTTACAAGTAGACACCTTCACTTCCAACTGTAAAACAACTTTCTTCCACTGTTCAACTGACAACTTCCCGTCAACATCATTCTGCCATTTCAACAAAAACTTAATATTTTCTGGATCCTTCAAGTACATATATTTCTCATCACCAGTCAAATCAGCAGTTGACTGTGAGTTCCTAATTTTTCCAACAATTTAGTGCTGTACAGACTTAAATATTACACATGTCCGGTAGAGGTGTGCATCGCTACCTGCCTCATGATTCGATCAGATTCCGATTATCTGCCTAAAGATTCGATTTAATTCTGCAATACATCACGATTCTTCGCACTCAATTTTTCAATAACTTACTACAAGCAGTCGGATATTGTTTTGAATTCTTTTTTATTATGGTATACCTGACAAAACATAAATCTTTCCACTGAAGTTAACGACCATTTTTAAAGTGTGCTGCCTATTACTTAAATAAAAAAAAATGTATGTATAAAAAATTAAATTTTCAGTACAGCAGCTATAAGACAGGATTCTACATTTCACATGTAGTATACCAAAACAAATAGCATAGGCTTAGCCTGTCTATTTAAAAGTGCAAATATTCAAATAAAACAATTCCTTGGTTTTCATTCAAAGTGTGCTGGATAAAACATTTTTAGCAGCTTAAAGACAAGGACACTTAAGAACCTGGATTGAGTGGGAATCACGATTATGTCACATGCTGCATCGATGCAGAATCGTGCACGGCCGAATCGCGATGCATCTTAGAATCGATCATTTTTCCCACCTCTAATGTCCGGCGACATCCAGCCCAATTACAATGACAGGAACCACAACAGCAATAACAACAGCCACATAAACAGCAATCTCTTTTATCTCGTGGACAGTCACTTGGTTTCGGCACATTGTCAAACATTTTATGATCGTATAGCGGATTTTATGCAAACACAAATGCTTTGGGAGGAGTTATTGAAATACGGATCATAAAAACTAATGCCCGAACTTAGCGTCATTAGGTATGATACTGTCAATAAAGGTCCTTTATTCCCAAACACAACTTGTTTTACTTTATATCACACCTCATACACCACAACAGCTTAATCAAGGAAACCAGCACTTCTTACCCCTTGTTGAGTGATGTATTCTTCTCGCTTGGATCGCGTCAATTCCACGTTGGCGGTTGAGGTCAACCTATCCAGCTGGCCCAGCGAGCAATTCAGCCCCCGGGACTTTCCACCAGGGTCCTATGACTCCTGGCCGCATGCGGTCTTCAGCTGTCGTCCTCTTCCGTCAGCGATGGAGTATGTTGCGAAACAGGTTCACGGCACCAAGAAAATGTTAGGTTTTTTCTTTATTCTATCAAAACCTTTCATCATTATAAATATAAGAAATACGATCACTCAAGAAGTTTGGTTCAAAACTCAGTCGAGGAGAGAATCAGCGCTCGCAGCATCTCTGCGAGACAGCCCTGACAACTCTGCTGGTCCCTCTTCAGCTCAGTGTCTTTATTCACTTAGAAACAGCAAAAACAGATAACATGAATCATCACTCCCAAATCAGTTGAGCCAGTCGTGGCTAGCGCCTCGCAGTTACCTTGGATTAAGAAAAACAAAGTGTTCTGAGGGAGAATGTGTAAGTCAGATAATACTAGCGGGTCAGATAACAGGGCCTGTGTGACTGCTTTCACACAGGTCATGCAGGAGATTTTTTCAAAGCTGGTGTCAGGCATGAACGTGTATAATTCTAGGTTTTCCATTCTCTATCAGTCCTCATCCTCAGGGGAGATGGTAAGTTCTGCTGTTTTGGACTCAAATGCAAAGCCAAGATACGGCTTGGGTGAGATGTGGTTCTCTGTTGGGTCTTTCAGGATGTCGATTGTAGCCCCAGGATGAAGGACTCTGCTGCAGACAGATTTGATTAGTCCAATTAAACAGTCCAGGAGCTTGAGAGGATCTGTTTGCTCTCCCTCAAAGACCTTCACTGCACCCTGCACCTCACCAAGGATTGATTTCAGGTAAGTCAAGTACAGGAGGTTCTGTGGGTCAGCATACATTGAATGCAAAACGTCTGCCATGTAGCAATGCTCACTTGTCTTGGTCAGACTAAAATGAATATCCCACTGACTGAGTCGTCTGGAACGAGGTCTGAAATGAGGTGGATCCCTGTTGGTCTGTGGCCAGTGTGTGGCTAACAAAAGAAAAAGATTGGTCTTAAATGCTTGCATATTTCTTTTGTACTTTAAAATTTATTTTCTTTGTAAAACAACATTTGTTAGTAGGTAAAAAAAAGTCGTTAGAAATGGCGACAAATTTGTTAAAGGGTTAGTTCGGTATTTTTCACATGAATCTGTATGGCATCACCGTCTGCAGTCTCGTGCAGAAACACTGACTTACCCCCGACAGCGTCCTGTGAGCCGAGTTTTCGTCCAGTTTTGGTCAAAGCGAAAGTAGTCCCGGCAGCTGTCCTGGGGTCAGCAAAGTAAAACGTTTTTCTTCCCAAAACAGTGTGTGTTCGAATGAGTGATTTATTTGCATAACAAAACCCTGGTAGTCCAAAAAGTCACACCTTGTAATTGCTTGGGACTACTTTCTCTCAAATGCGATCAGTGCGCACTGCAACCGCTAGGTGACAGGTAGCTTAGGCTACCTGTTTCAGCCACTTAGTTTAGTGTTTGGGAAGTTAACGGCGCCATGTCTGACTACAGCGACGATGAAAGCATTGATTTCAGCACACAACCAAGGGGATATCTATATGAACCCGAATATACGGATGCTGAAATTCATCAGATGGAAGTAGAACAGGCAGAGAGAGAGAGAGGGTGGACAGAGAGGTGGAAGGTGAAGCCGCAGCTGGAGCTGCAAGACCTCGGGTGACGGACAAATGGTGGTGTACGTGTTTCAAGTGCGAGGTAATGCAGACCGAGGTGGAATGCTACTGTTGCCACGAATGGGACCTCGTTATGCCACAGATGCAAGACCTCTCAATTGACGAGGAGGCCGGCGCGTCAGCATCTGTTTGCATCACCAACAATAATGATCTACCTGTGCTCCTGAATGCGGGTGTCTTGGAGACTTTTTTCCACGTCCCGAAAATAAACTGGAAGAAGCGTCCCAGACCAGCTGGACCCGATGTGTGAGGAGACTCACTCACATCTTTGTTGATACAGCCTGGATAGTCGCAAGTGCGCACCATTTTTTCAAATAAACATATATTTCTTTACAAGCTGATGAACTTCTCGCTCTAGCTCTCGAACCAGCTCGTAAGCGTCGCAGGTCTGTACTCTGTAAACACTGTCGAACAATTGATGAAAGTTGTTGGCTAGTGCGCACAGCTGTTAGCAGTGACAACGCGCACTGATCCCATTTGAGAGAAAGTAGTCCCAGGCAATTACAAGGTGTGACTTTTTGAACTACCAGGGTTTTGTTATGCAAATAAATCACCCATTCGAACACACACTGTTTTGGGAAGAAAAACGTTTTACTTTGCTGACCCCAGGACAGCTGCCGGGACTACTTTCGCTTTGACCAAAACTGGACGAAAACTCGGCTCACAGGACGCTGTCGGGGGTAAGTCAGTGTGTCTGCACGAGACTGCAGACGGTGATGCCATACAGATTCATGTGAAAAATACCGAACTATCCCTTTAAGTTGGCAGCACTGGCTGGGTGTAAAACAAATCTGTTTAAATACAAAATGTGTGAGCATGAATAAAAAACAATGAACTGCCTGAAAAAATGTGTTATTAAACTTTTATCTTTTAACATTTCATAGGTTATCAAATCAAATCAAATCAAAAATACTTTATTAATCCCCGAAGGGAAATTAACTGTTGTTGTAGCTCAGTTCTTTTTTAGGAAGCCATTATAGAAGGTTCTAGCTGTGGACAGGAAGGTTCTCCTGTAACGGTCTGTGCTGCTGCGGATTATGAAGAATCTTCTGACTGAAGACACTCTGTTGTTGAGTTACTGTGTTCTGAAGAGGATGATGAGGGTTTTCTATCATGTTAGATTCAAGCGACAATTATTCTACTTTAACTCTTGATTTTTCTGCCTGAAAAATTAATGGACAAGCCTGATTTGAATCAGCTTCACTGTCTTAGATTAGATTAGAGTCCTTATTGTCATTGCACAGTAGTACAGAGAACATAAGCACGACGAAATTGGGTTACGACTCTCCTTATGTGCGAAAGTGAAATGTAAAAAATTTAAATAGCTAAATGGTGTCAGGTGTCATTTCTGCTGTGTGCTTGTGAGTGATTTCACCTGTGTTTCAGGGGCGTGGCAGCTGTCACCAACAGTGGATCCAGTTCCTTCATCAGCCACTGAGCTTAAAAGAGGAGTGGTGGCAGAGAGCAGGCGTCAGATTGTTCCACTCTGTTTGTGGTAGATAATCAAAGACCCACTTAGCGAGATACATTCACTGTATGTTTCATCATTACGTGTCTGTGTACCGTTCACCTTGTGCTCCTTTCCAGGACGTCCTCAGCTGGATCTTTCCAGCACCCCGGTTTCCACACCGTGGCCTTTCCCGGATCCAGTTCTCGTCTTTGCAGCTTCCAGGCTGCCTGGTTCTCATCCCGGACCTCCTCAGCGGTTCCCACACCGCCTCTGTCCAGGATCTCTCAGGGACGGTTTCCACACCGGTCTCCAACCTGCCTCGCTCTCATCCTCTCCCGGCCTGCCTCCGCACCATTCCTCCAGCTCCCAGGATCCACCTGTTCACCACCAAGTCAGTCTGTCCGCCCTCTACCAGCACTCACACGCCAGCCTCAGCCGACTGGCACCTGCTTACTCCCCGGGACACCTGCAGTTCAGCAAACCTATCCGTCATCGCTGCCCGTACAGCTGAGCCTGCTCCTGCTGGACCTGCTGAAGCAGAACAGTGTTTATCTGCCTGTGATCTGTACCTGTGAAACTAACCTTCATTAAACTCCCGTTCCTAACTTACCTGTTGTCCTTTGGTCTGGAGTCTGCAGCTTGATTCAGAGTCCTGTTCTCAGTCTTACAATCATGACAGAACAATCTGACCAAGCAACTAACTCTGCAGCGCAGCTCCAGACCGCCCTTTCCCAGCAGGGGATTCTTCTGGGTCAGCATGACTCGGTGCTGAGGGAGATGGCTCACCAACAGACCACGCTCACCGAGACGCTGGGCCGGCTGACCCAGCAACTGGTGGAGCTCACCAGCCAGGTTTCCACCCTGACGGTTGCCCAGCCTCAGCCTCGAGCGGAGCCCCAGCCCCAGGCGGAAGTTCCGCCGTCCACATCTTTCCGTGAGGTAACATCACCTAACCCAGAAGCCTACTCTGGCGACCTGAACAAATGCAGTGATTTCTTATTTCAATGTGGCATCCTGTTTAACCGTAATAGACATGCTTTCAGTTCAGACCATAGCAAGACCTCCTTCGTCACGGGCCTGTTACGCGGCAAGGCGCTCCGGTGGGCCAACGCCTTCTTCAGTAACCGCCCCATGGAGGTAACCCCCTACGAGGATTTTATAAGAGCCTTCAAACTCACCTTCGCTCCCACTGACAGCAAGTCCGACGCCACACGGAGACTCCTCAGACTCCGCCAGGGACGTCAGACGGTGGCGGACTTTGCCATAGACTTCCGCACCGTTGCTGAGGAGGCGGGGTGGGAGGACACCGCACTTCGAGGGGTGTTCCTCGAGGCGCTCTCCGAAAAGGTTCAAGACGATCTGGCTAGCCGTGACGAGCCGAGGACCCTGGACGAGCTGATTCAGCTCGCTATCCGGCTGGACAACCGGGTCCGAGACCGACGGAGCTCCAGAACCTTTTCTTCCAGCCCTCGCTCCTCTGCCTTCCCGACCCGGAAGTCATCGCCCCCGCCGCAAGGAGACGACCCGGAGCCTATGCAGCTAGGAGGCGCTCGCCTGACCCCGGAAGAGAGACAGCGACGTCTAGCGGCGGGGGTGTGCCTGTACTGTGCTTCCTCCCGTCATCTTCTGGCTGCATGTCCCTCGAGGTCAAAAGACCCCTCCCGTCAGTGAGACTGGGGGTCCTGACGGGTAGGCGCTCCAAAAGCCTCCACCTCACTGTGCCTGTGTCTCTGTCTGCTAACAATCACAACCCCATACACTCCTCAGCTCTCATTGACTCAGGTTCCGAGCAGAATTTCATCCATCCTGACCTCATTCAGCAGCTTAAAATAGCTACATTCTGCCTACAACCCCCTATAAGAGTTAATGCACTGGATGGAAGTCCTATCACCACCATAACTCACCAGACAGAGACTATTAACCTTACTGTGTCAGGCAATCACCACGAGACGCTGCAGTTTTTTGTTCTCCCCATGTCTGAGGTTCCCATGGTTCTGGGCTTTCCCTGGCTTGAACGGCATAATCCCCACATTAATTGGGCCCATCGCCGTTTTGACTCCTGGAGCCCCTTCTGTCTAAAGAATTGCCTCTTGTCCGCTCTACCTCCATCCTCCTCGGCAGAGCCGGTCGACAGCCACCCCGACATCTCTAACGTGCCCGAGGACTATCATGACCTCCGGCACGTGTTCAGCAAGGACCGGGCTCTGTCTCTCCCACCGCACCGTCCTTACGACTGTGCCATCGATCTCCTGCCCGGGGCTCCGCTCCCAGCCGGCCGCCTCTTCAGCCTGTCCAGAGCCGAGCGGGAGTCCATGGAGATCTACATTAACGACTCCCTCAAGGCAGGCCTTATCCGGCCCTCATCTTCCCCCCTCGGTGCCGGCTTCTTCTTTGTGGCTAAGAAGGATAAGTCCCTCCGGCCATGCATTGATTACCGAGGTCTGAATTTAATCACTGTTAAGAATAAATATTCTCTCCCTCTCCTGTCTGCAGCATTCGAACCGGTTCAGAAGGCCACCGTCTTCACCAAACTGGATCTGAGGAACGCGTACCACCTGGTCCGGATCCGTGAGGGTGATGAGTGGAAGACAGCTTTTAAGACGCACATCGGGCACTTCGAGTACCTGGTGATGCCGTTCGGCCTCACTAATGCCCCTGCCGTCTTCCAGGCTCTAATTAATGACGTCCTCAGAGATTTTCTGAACCGGTTCGTCTTCGTGTACCTGGATGATATCCTCATCTTCTCCGCCGACCCCACCGAACACCGGCGCCATGTCCGCCTGGTGCTGCAGCGCCTCATGGAGAACCGGCTGTACGTCAAGGCGGAGAAGTGTGAGTTTCACGTTCCATCAGTAACGTTTTTGGGTTTCATCCTAGAGGGCGGACAGCTCAAGCCGGATCCCCTGAAGACCCAGGCGGTAGAAGACTGGCCCACTCCCACCTCCCGGAGACATGTGCAGCAGTTTCTGGGGTTCGCCAACTTCTACCGCCGCTTCATCCGGGACTTCAGCTCCATCGCCGCCCCGCTCACCGCACTCACCTCCGTCAAGACGACGTTCCGCTGGACACCGGAGGCGGAGCGGGCCTTCAGAGAACTGCAGCAGAGGTTCGTACATGCACCCATCCTCATTCACCCTGATCCCTCTGCTCAGTTTGTTCTAGAAGTCGACGCCTCCGACGTGGGTGTGGGAGCGGTGCTATCACAGCGCTCGGTCGAGGATCACAAGTTCCACCCATGCGCCTTCTTCTCGAGGCGCTTCTCCCCGGCCGAGCGCAACTACGACGTCGGGGACAGGGAGCTGCTGGCGATCAAGCTGGCGTTGGAGGAGTGGCGTCACTGGCTGGAAGGAACGGAGCAGCCGGTCGTTGTCTGGACGGATCACAAGAACCTCACCTACCTCCAGTCTGCAAAACGCCTCAATCCACGTCAGTTCCGTTGGTCCCTCTTTTTCCTTCGTTTTAACCTGTCCATCTCTTACCGTCCAGGCAACAAGAACATCAAGCCGGACGCTCTCTCCCGTCTCCACCAGCCAGACCAGCCCAGTGACGTCACCGGACCCATTCTCCCGCCTTCTTGTTTCGCCAGAGCCGTCACATGGGAGCTGGAGGCCGCCATCCAGGAGGCATTAAAAACGGAACCGGACCCAGGAGGCGGACCCCCCAACCGGCGCTACGTACCCGCCGCGGTGCGATCCCGGGTGATCCAGTGGGGGCACGCTGCTCGGTTCACCTGCCATCCCGGGATCAGCCGCACCGTGCACCTGCTCCGCCGGTACTTCTGGTGGCCAACCCTCAATCCGGATGTGGCGGAATACGTGGCGGCCTGTACCATCTGCTGCCGGAGCAAGACGTCGCACCGCCCTCCTGCTGGTCTCCTCCAACCTCTGCCCACACCGTCCCGACCCTGGTCTCATATCGCCCTGGACTTCATCACCGGTCTCCCTACTTCTAATGGCAGGTCAGTCATACTGAGCATCATTGACCGGTTCTCTAAGGCCTGCCATCTCATCCCTCTCTCCAGTCTGCCCTCCGCCGCTGCCACCGCCCGGCTCCTCGTCACCCACGTCTTCCGGCTCCACGGCATCCCCAGTGAGATCCTCTCCGACCGTGGCCCGCAGTTTGTGTCCCGTGTCTGGAGGGAGTTCTGCCGAGCGCTGGGGGCTCAGACACACCTCTCCTCCGGGTTCCACCCCCAAACCAACGGGCAGTGCGAACGGTTGAACCAGGAGGTGGAAAACATGCTGCGGTGCGTCTGTGCCCAGCACCCTGCGTCGTGGAGCCAGCACCTGGCGTGGGTGGAGTACGCTCACAACATCCACATCTCCTCTGCCACTGGACTCTCTCCCTTTGAAGTTTCCCTGGGCTATCAGCCCTCCCTGCTCCCCTCCTCTCACCCCGACCCTGTCATTCCCTCCGTTCACTCTCACCTCCGCTCCATCAAACGTGTCTGGGAGAACACGAAGGCTGCCCTCAACCGCACCGCCCGCCAGAACAAGGCTGTCGCTGACAGGCGGCGCGTCCCGGCTCCCACCTACCAAGTCGGCCAGCAGGTGTGGCTCTCGTCGCGGGACTTCCCCCTCAAGTCCTGCTCCCGGAAGCTCTCGCCCCGGTTCCTGGGCCCATTCAAGATCACTTCTGTTATCAGCCCCACCACTGTCCGTCTCTCCCTCCCCTCCCACCTCCGTGTCCACCCTGTCTTTCATGTGTCTCTGTTAAAACCTTTTTCTTTCAGCCCTCTGTGTCCTCCGCCTGACCCTCCGCCTCCCGCCCGGATGATCGATGGGCATCCGGCTTTCACGGTCCGGCGGATCGTTGATGTCCGTCCTCGGGGTCGCGGTCTGCAGTACCTGGTCGACTGGGAGGGTTTTGGCCCCGAGGACCGGTCCTGGGTCCCTCGGTCGTTCATCTTGGACCCGGACCTCATCCGGGACTTCGACCGCTCCGCCGCCTCCTCCTCCACCTCCTCCTCCTCCACCTCCTCCTCCTCGTATCCTTCTGTTGCTGCTTCTTCTGGCCGTCCGCCAGGTGGCGGTCGTTAAGGGGGGGGTACTGTCAGGTGTCATTTCTGCTGTGTGCTTGTGAGTGATTTCACCTGTGTTTCAGGGGCGTGGCAGCTGTCACCAACAGGTGGATCCAGTTCCTTCATCAGCCACTGAGCTTAAAAGAGGAGTGGTGGCAGAGAGCAGGCGTCAGATTGTTCCACTCTGTTTGTGGTAGATAATCAAAGACCCACTTAGCGAGATACATTCACTGTATGTTTCATCATTACGTGTCTGTGTACCGTTCACCTTGTGCTCCTTTCCAGGACGTCCTCAGCTGGATCTTTCCAGGACCCCGGTTTCCACACCGTGGCCTTTCCCGGATCCAGTTCTCGTCTTTGCAGCTTCCAGGCTGCCTGGTTCTCATCCCGGACCTCCTCAGCGGTTCCCACACCGCCTCTGTCCAGGATCTCTCAGAGACGGTTTCCACACCGGTCTCCAACCTGCCTCGCTCTCATCCTCTCCCGGCCTGCCTCCGCACCATTCCTCCAGCTCCCAGGATCCACCTGTTCACCACCAAGTCAGTCTGTCCGCCCTCTACCAGCACTCACACGCCAGCCTCAGCCGACTGGCACCTGCTTACTCCCCGGGACACCTGCAGTTCAGCAAACCTATCCGTCATCGCTGCCCGTACAGCTGAGCCTGCTCCTGCTGGACCTGCTGAAGCAGAACAGTATTTATCTGCCTGTGATCTGTACCTGTGAAACTAACCTTCATTAAACTCCTGTTCCTAACTTACCTGTTGTCCTTTGGTCTGGAGTCTGCAGCTTGATTCAGAGTCCTGTTCTCAGTCTTACAATCATGACAAATGGAAACATAAGATAAAGATAATAACACTAAACAAGTACATGCACTTTAAAAACAATAACAAACAAACTATACCAAATAAATGACTGTAAACTGGACTATGAACAGACACACATTAAAGAACAAATTAAACTCAGGCACTTGTGAGTATGTGTAATTGTTCGGATACTTATTGCGCATATGTTTGCAGTTAGATTTTCAGAATAGGTTGGAAATGGTACAAGGACCAATTGATTAGATTTTGGCAGTGATCAGATCTCTATTTTTAAAAATAAGCTATATATAATGTCAGAAATTAACATAACTCAAAAACCCCTGAATGGATTTTGATGACATTTTCAGGATAGGACAGAAATGGTACAAGGATCAATCGATAAGATTTTGGTGGTGTTCCAGATTGCTGGCGGAGGTCTGTGCTCTCTGAGTGCTTCTATCTTTTATATCATAAAACAACCACAAAACAAAGCAAACCATTCTTTTGATTATGTTGTCAAAGGCCTACGATGATAACTTGACTTTAAAAACAAACTGTACATAATCACTCTGTGTAACAAAGCTGTTGTTCAGAGTTAATAGCATTGTAGCCCTGAATGGGTCTACAAAGAGCATTTTAAACGCAAATAAAATATAAATGAGATAGATTCTGCTGTTTATTGTGTACCTTTGGTCAACAGTGCTTTCAGGTTCAATAAAAGAAAAGAATTGACAACTGGGATGCTGGGTGCACATAAGTTGACAGTGCTCAGCATCGGGAGAGAAGACGAGTTGGATATCTGATCCAGGGAAATCCCAGTTGTTCAGAATTGCTGACTTACATTCTGAGAAAATTAAAGTATAAAAAGAATTGTGTTTTTATTTATATTTTGTAATCCAAAATATAAATTTTCCTTAAAACACAATACCCAATGTTATTAAGTAATAAACACATTACCTTGACCAAAGATGGAAAGACAGAGGTGAAGAAGGGCCACCAAAATAAAAACAGCTCTTGTTTTCTCCATTTTTAAGCAAGTGAGGATTACTCAAGCACTGGAGCAGTTGATGTTTTTCTACAGCTTCAAATATATAAGAAACAGGAAAGCAGTTCATGAATATGCATGTTTGTGGGATGTGCTAGCTGACTATTGACATAGTCAGACTCTGAGATGACCCGATATCTAGTTAAGTAAAACAGGTTCCAAACCCTAAAAAACAAACAAGGAAGAGTTTGCATTTACTGGCACTTGAAGACTGCAAATAAAACCCTTTAAGGGATATTTGAAGGTCAGCGGCTTGGGTACTCAGAGGGCCCAGATTGCCTGTAGCCCTGGGGGTTAGTTTGTGGGAGCATGGGGGCCCTACGTTGCTGTCCTTCCTGACCCACCACTCTGCAGGGCTCCATCTCGTATTTACCACTGAGTAGGGTGTTGGGGTGGCGGGCTGGACTCTCTGGTACGGGTGAGTGCCTACTTGGGGGTGGGGCCAGCCCCTTAGTCCCGGGGTCACTGGGCTCTGGCTTGACCCTGTGCTGGGGGGTGGGGGCCATGTGCTAGGTTCTGGGGCTCTTTGGCCTGTGTTCTTGTGGGGCGCACTCCTGCTGGGGGCCACTAGACTCTAATTTGGACATACCCTCTGCGTTAGACCTAGAGCTGGTCGGTATACCGGTTTGTACCAAAAACTGGTGTTTATTCTGGTTATGATATGAATTTTTCATATACCACTATACCTGTGAATAGCGAAGACAACGTATTTTTGTGTGGACCACTTTCAGTGCTGCATGCTAAGACCACACGTGAAAAATAAAGTTTTGAATGAAGAATGGCTGCTGGTGGGGGTTGATGCACAGATTACTGACCCAGAACAACTTATTCCAAAAAGAGGAGCCACGTCTGTGGCTGTGTCCAAATTCAGGGTCTGCATACTGCTGGGAGTCCCTCCTACCCAGTCTAAAGAGGACAGTTCCTTCAAGAACGCAAAAACCGGAAGTTGGTGTCTTGAGAATTTGGACACTTCTACCCTTCCTTCTGTTCTAGCCCTAACCCTCTGAGCATGTCCGGTCACCTAGCAACCATGACAACGCTAAACAAAAGCAGTGAATATGGAGTGTGAACGAGGTGTCCTCCTTCTCATGTTTATTCTGCAATTACTTATTAAAATGTTGTCCTGTGTTCTGTAAATAGTTTTATTTTTGTATATTATTAAGTTTTGTATCGTAATTATTTCCTACATGTCATTAAACAACTTTAATTATATAAAGTTAATTTTCTTGTTAATAAACAATCTGTTTACTATAAAAATTAAAGGGAAATAAAAAGTAAACAGTGAATTATGAGAAGTTTTTCTTTCAATCAGTTTATTCTGAAGAAGTTTATAACATAACAAAACCAAAAACTTGATGAGAGCTCTTGATCCGTGTCCTCCTCTTCCTCACTGCTGCTGGTTCCCTGAGAATAGGATTTATAAATAGATTAATTCTTGTTAATCTTGTAATTTCATTACCTGAAACAAGTATTTGAACCTTCTTTAAGCCTTCTGGTCAATTTCCTTTTGATGTGCTATCTTTTGCTTATAAGCGGGGAAGCATAAATCAAGCACCAAAACTAACTGGTTGGCATAATGTACAGGAACATCATTGCTGAGTCGGAGCTGGAAACCCCAAGGTCAAGGTGGGAAACACCTCCAACGGTGTTAGAGAATGACCAAGCCAGGGCCCTGTCGTACTTCTATACATAATGACAGAATGGTAATGGCGAGCCATTGTAGTGGTAGACAAACAGCAGAGGAAAGCTGTGGTGGTACTCAATACCAAGCGACTTCAACATCAGGAAAATACAACATGAGAAACTGGAGAAATACCAGGGGCTCAAAAAAGAGCTAGGAGAAGACCTAGATGGTGAAGGCATCAGTGGTGCCCTTGGTCATCAGAGCACTCTGGGCAAAAATCCCCAAACTAGGGGAGTAGCTACAGCAAATCCCATGAAAAACATTAAGAATCTCAGTCTAGAAAAGTGCAGTACTGGGAATAGCAAAGATACTGTGCATAACCCTCACATGCCTCTTGTAGAGACCCCAAACGTGGAGGGGAGAGAGACTGCCCACAGAGGGTGAAGAAGAGTTTTCTTTTTTATACATACATAACCTTTGACCTTTAGATAAAACACCAACACACAACATGAGTGGTGTGGTGCATACAGGTCAGTGCAGTGATGAATGTTCAGACCTCTATATAGGGAAAACCAAACAACCTCTCCACAGATGCATGGCACAACCCAAGAGAGCCAGCTCGTCAGGTCAAGACTCATCTGTACACCTACATAAATGACACTCTTTTGAGGACAGTATATCAACATTTTGGACAGAGGAGAATAATAGTCTGAAAGAATTGAAGGAAACCATTTATGAAAAACCTTATCTACAATTTACAATGCTACATTGACTCGACTTCCAAGGCAGTTTCAAAACAATCAAGGTGGTAAAATATTTGATTACAACACCCTGTGTAAACAAGTGACAGATAACAATGACTTGACAACTCTCAGGAAGTTTGACTTTGTCAGTAACCCTTGTGACTTTAATGAGCCCATTCATACTGTGGTCACAACAATTTATAATCCTAGAAATGATGATAACTGAAGAAGCTTTTGGGATGAAAGGTGAAACATTTTCAAGAAATGGCAGGGGCTTTTTTGATTAATGACAAATAATATACATTATCTGACATTGGAGAAAAGTCCATGCCTGTATGGTTATAACTGGGAAGTTACAATTTGGCTCTGCTCCAAAGTATACTGTTCTTTAATAAGTGGTGGCGTATTTGTTTTTGGGTGTGTCATTGGGCAAGTCTCAACAGACAGCTGCCTCAAGATGTGCAGCCAGCAGCCATTAAAGCACCAGGAACATGGAACTCTCAGACCAATTCAAGGTAAACAGTGACACCAGGAACATAGCTGTTATCAAGGGTGAACTGACCAGACATCAGTTGGAGATTGTCAGTTTCCAAGACATGTGGCTAAGCTTTGCAGTTATTATCCAAAGTGCTCCATAAAACTGATGAAAGAAGCAACTTTTAAAACGCTGTTCTCTCTTAAATTATTGATCTTCTCTGTCCAGGATGTGAACATGACTGTCCTTTGTCCTTTAGATGCAGGTGGTCTGCAGAATCTTGACACGAGGAGTTGTCTCTCCTGTGTTGTGCTATGTTACATAACAAGCTACGTACATAACAATCAAAACACTTCTTGCTAAATTTAAGTGCATAAACAATGCAACTCAGCTTCTGTTTAGGAGCACTGTCTTATGGATGAACCTGTTTTTGTCCAAGGGTGTTAATTACTGCTCTAATAACATTTTTACCCAGACAAGTTTCTTTACTTTGTTCTTTTTATTTCTCCGATGAAACATTATTTAAAATCGATGTAGGATTTCAATTTTATTTTGATTCATTGTTACTCTTGTCAGGGTTCAAGTTTTTTTTTCACTGAGCATAATGGGTTTTTATTAATTTGACAGAAATGTACCAGCAATGTCAATATTTACCGTGAGCTTTCAGGTGATAGTGATAGAATCTGTGCAAATAATTTCCATCAACTCCCTTTACTGGTTTTATGATTGCTGGCAATGAAGGTGTGGAGGACAAAAGTCTGAATAAATAAAAGATGACAATGTTATTTGATTATTAAAATAAATGTTAAAAGAATAAAATAAAGATGGCCTGGATAAGAAGAAGATGTTATCTTCCTGGGGTTTCAGCTTTGTTTTGTTTATTTCTCAGGGTTAGGGTTAGAATTTACCTGTGTTGGTTTTAGCTTGTTGTTTTGTATTTATGTTACCAGGACCTTTAGTTGTAGTTTAAATTATTCATCTTGGCCTTTAGTTCTCTGTTCTCAGTTTCTTGTTTATAACTGTGTCTTATGGTTGTTTCTTTTACTCAAAGTATTCTTTAGTTTATCATATCTAGTTAAGATTTATCTGTCGGTATTCCTTGTTTTATCTAGCCATTGTCTTTCCTCTTATGTCTGTCCCAATAGTTTTTACCTTCTATTTCTGTTTGGTAGTTTCAGCTACTTTACTTGCAATCTTAATTTAGTAATTGCTTTACACTGCCATGGCCTTGTCCTTGGTTTCTCTACCAAAGTCCTCACAGCCAATTCAATTCCTCATCACACAACTGATTCTCATGCCAGTATTTATTGCCTCCGGCTTCAGTAATAATGTGTCAGATTCTTCCTGTTGATGTACATGTCATGCCTATAGTGAGTAAGTCTGCCAAGTTGTTTTCATTAACTCGTTCAATGACAATCAGGAAGCGTTTCTCTGAGAGAAGAAAATTAAGGCAACGGAGAAAACTCTGTTGTGGGCGTGGCCACTAATGCTGAGGGTAGTAAGAGGGGCGTAGTTAATTTGCATATCTTTGAGAACATTTAGCTGGCACATTTAGATTTAGCATTTACATTTAACATTTAGATTTTGATATAGGTTTAGCATTTAGATTTAGGATTTAACATTTAGGTTTAACATATATCATTTAGATTTAGGATTTAGATTTAACATTTAGATTTAGCGTTTAGATTTAGGATTTAACATTTAGGTTTAACATATATCATTTAGATTTAGATTTAATATTTAGATTTAATATTTAGATTGAACATTTAGGTTTAAGATTTGAAATTAAGATATAATATTTAGTGGCTGGCACTGAATGAGTTAATGTGACATTTTATGGATTCTACTCATGCTTATCTGCTGCAGCTTGCCAGCATTTGGGTCCTAGCCCACAGTCATACTGGTGTTGACAAACACTGCGCAAGGACATCAGTTTATATTCTGTAATTTACTGTTGCTAACCCCTTCTAAATTTCAGGATGTTCGCTGTTGGTGACTCTAAATATTTTGCTGATCTGCTTATGTCAAGAAAAAGAGATTGACTTTAAAAACCCAGAGGGCTAAGTTGTAAAATTGGATAATTGCACCAACAAAAAAGGGGAAGTATTCAGTGGAAAAGAGAGTAACAAGAGCATTTTACAAATACAGTGGATGACGGTTATATTCACAATGCTTATATGCACAAAAGTGCTGGGCACGTTCCTGTGTCATAGAGAATCCATATGCTTATGTGCACTGCACCGACGGATATATGCACAAAATATCTGGAGGTATCATACATGCATCTCACTGAATCTCGCTATTTCTCACTAGTTGCTTGACCGTAAACCTCCGCTGGTGTTCTTCCACACACGGTCACTGTCAGGTGCCTGCAACAAGGCTGCTCTGGCATTCACGCGCGTTTGGCGCGTCTGCCTGAAGCTGTCAGGGGGTCTCCAAAAATTAATCACCAACTTCTTAAGTGTGAAATACTGTCAAAAGTAACATTTGTACGATTTTTTAGTGCCAGATCACGAGTTCTTAATATCCGATAAGGAAAATCGTTCTGTTGTGTTACTAACTGTAACTTAATCTGTGCCGTTACGCTGCGTCCATGCATGCGTATCTGGCGCATCTAAGTGTCATAGTGCATCTGCTCTACGAGTATAACTCAGTCTGTTTGAGAGTTTAATTCTCCTAATATTATTCTTCTTCCGCCTCTCGTTGTGAACAGACGCTTTCCAGCTGCTCCCTTATCTTTGTCCTCCCCCACTGTTCCTGCTTCTCGTCTCGTCTCTGTGTTTCTCTGTACTGGCTGCTGCAAATTGAAAATTAGAAAATGGATCTGGTTTCGTGGTCACTCAACGCATTGGACAAAGTTTTCTCAAACTTAAGGCTGAAAAAGGGGGAGCCGTCATGCCCGGAGTCGACCCTCCCGGCTGGGTTTACCATGGATTCCTGGGGCGAGTGGAAGATGGTATGCCTGTCTGTTCTGGCTGTCGAAGACGTGGAGGATGTCTACATATATCACGATGTACACCTCTGACTTCCAGTACAACTCTGAGTCCTGTCATCTGCAGAAATACTCTGATGACTCTGCAGTTGTTGGGTGCATCAGTGAGGGACAAGAAGCTGAGTATAGAGAACTGGTCAGTCAGTTTGTGAAATGGTGCAGTAACAATCATCTCGTTTTAAATAGCAGCAAAACTAAGGAGATGATTGTTGACTTCAGGAGGAGAAAGAATCAACACAGCAGTATTTCCATCCTAGGAGAGGAGGTAGAGGTGGTGGAGGAATACAAGTACCTTGGAGTTCAGCTGGACAACAGACTAGAGTGGAAATGCAACACAGAATACATCTACAAGAAAGGTCAGAGCAGACTCTACTTCTTAAGGAAGCTGAGATCTTTTAATGTCTGCACCAAGATGTTGCAAATCTTCTATAGGTCTGTTGTGGAAAGTGCAATCAGCTTTGCAGCCATCTGCTGGGGCAGCAGCATCAGAACCAGAGACTTGAAGAGAATCAACAAACTGATCAGGAAAGCTGGATCTGTGCTGGGAGTATCTCTGGAGCCGCTGGAGCTGATTGTACAAAAAAGAATGCTGGACAAGCTGATGAAGATGATGGAGGACTCTTCTCACCCTCTGCACGACACAGTGATCAAACAACAGAGTGTGTTCAGTGAGAGGCTTCTTCAGGTCCGATGCAAGACCGAAAGATACAAAAGATCATTCCTGCCTGCAGCCATTAGCCTCCACAACAAGAACAGACCTTGATTTTTATTATTGTATTGTTGTCTTCATTGTTGTTTTTATTGTTGGACAAAAAAAAAC
>SSNP01000262.1:464551-478915 GCA_006937955.1 Pachypanchax playfairii
TTTTTTTTTTTTTTTTTCCTAACACACAGGCTGATGCGTGCTTATGTATATGTATGTATGTATTTGTATGTATTCTCCTGTGTGATCTTGCTGGCCTGATCGAAGTGCGCTGGGTATACCGGCAGCCGGAGAGTGAAGGTCAAGCTGTTCTCATGTCTCCTTGAATTTCCCTTCTGGGATAAATAAAGTATTTTCATTTCATTCATATATTGTAATTGTGTTGTTACATCATTTCTGATTATCTGTTATCAATACTGAACACTGCTACCCATGTTTACAGTCCAAATGACCAACAACGGATAAATGCACACAACACTTATAGGCACAAAACTGCTGGGCACCGAGGTCGTGCATATAACTGTCGTCCACTGTACAATGAAAAGCTTGCTAAATGATTTGTTTAAAAGTGATATGTAAAATAAAAAAATAAACGTTTCATCTAAATTCAGTAGAATGAATAAGTAAAAGATGATTAAATGGTGATTTTTTAATACAATCATAAAATCTGACAAATTTATGAAGAGAAAAAAGGAAAAAAAATGTAAGATTAGTTCATGTTTTAATCAGTAACATTATCCTTTTTAAAGTTTGATATTTTAAGATGACTGTGTCACAATTCAGGATCAGTGAAGTAAACCAGGAAAAGCTGTTTAAAATGACTTTATTGGAAGACATCAAAGCGCTTCAAAACCAAAGTTCTGTACAGGTAGATTTAAAAATAAACAGAAAATAAGATTATATCAAGAAACAACAATAAAAAGTAAAAGAGTATAAAAGAAAACCAAAAAATATCACTTCCACTGGATGAAGCCACTTAAAATAAGCAAAGGCTGGTTGATCCAGGGCTCCTGCTGTCGGCCTCGGAAGCGTTGAGCCCTGGGTTGGCGTTGTTGCTGCTCCGACAACGAGGAGGAGGAGGCGGTGGCAGCAGGTGGAGGAGCGGAGCTGGAGCAGCGGTGGAGCGTCTCTGCTGCTGGCCACGGCGATCTCTCCAGCGGCTAGAAGAGCGAGGAGGGTGGGAGTCAGGAGGCCGCACCAGGTCGCGCACTGAGTCGGACACCTCCGCCGTTCTCTGCGACCTCTTGAGGATAGTCTGAAGCTGGGGACCAAACAGGGCATCTGGGCTGGTGGGACCCTCCAGCAGGTCTTTCTGGACGGCCTCCGTCATTGGAAAAGGCGGAGCCAGGTGGTTCGCTTTACCAGCGTCTGCCAGACAGCGATGCGGGAAGCGCACACCGCCGATGTCGCACACAGGTTCAAAATGGCATCGGCAGCTGTACAGAGGAAGCCTTTCAGCTCCTCTGGCAGCTCCGCCTCGTCCGCCTTCTTGGATATAGCGAAGGCCAACAGGGTGGTGTTGTTGGTCGCTGCGGCCACCTGCAGCGCGCATTGGTGGGCTCGATCACTGAAGCGGCCAATCAGTTGGTCGTGCTTGGAGGGCAGGACAGGCCGCTGTTCAGCCAGCCTGGTCTTCACCCCCAGCACGACAGCGAGGTCAGGGTCCAGAGGGGGAACGGGCGGAAAGACCGGCGCTTTTATTTTGGCGGGCTCCGCTCCCGCCTGGGAGAGGTAGGTCATGACCGCCGGGACTGGGGCCAGACAGGGTCTGGGCGGCGGGGGCTAGCTGCGGTGTATCTCTTTCCCGCCAGATCGTCCGATCGTGGGGGAGAGGTAGACTGGGGAATGGAAAGCCTCTTCTCCCTCGCCGTGTCCTGGATGACGGCCGGGAGATCCAGGAGGAGCGCGCCCACCGCTGTGAGTGGTGTTGTCGCCGACTTGCGGAGGCCGGGACGCTCAGCTGCCTCTCCTCTGCTAGGCTCCCCGGCTGGGAAGCCGTAGCAGGGCTGCCGCCGTGGTGAACGGAATCGTCCGATTCCCGCCCACCATCGAGGATTTCGATGGCTTCCTCCAGGGGATAATTCGCTGATGGGAACGCCTCCTCAGCCACAGTTTTGAAAAAGGCTGATCTCCGCTGCTTCTCCTCCGCGGTGAGGAGCCGACAGCAGCGACAGGTGAGCTGAGGGGCGAGGTCAGCATGCTGCGGACCGAGGCAGCCCTCGCAGATGCGGTGTGGGTCATAGCTCATTATGTAGCCGGTCCGGCAGGACGGGCACAGGCGGATGGCATTGGACATAGTTCTGAATAAGTGCTAAATCAAAAAAGGGAGCCGATTACCTGGTCTCACCATTATTTATACTAGACCGGGGTGGGGCCCACTCAACAGGTGGGCGTAGACTAAAGTTTTCAGTGCGGCTCTGTGCGCCAAGGCATATAAACCCACTAGCGATAGCCTTAAAGGGCGAATCCTATACGAAATAGAACCAGCGTGCTTAGAATAAGGTCAAAATAAAAACCCCATAGAACACAAAAGAGCAGCCTTTAAAAGATCAAGGAAAGATGGCAAAAAAATGGAAGGAATATTTTTATTTTGTCTGAAGTTTACTATTGAGAGAATGGAACTCTTAAACAGAAATTTTTTAAACTGATTGGAATGTTTGTATGATTGAATTAAAATTACTTTTCTTGTAGTTCTCAAGTGCGTTGAGATGACATCTGTTGTGATTCAGTGGTATATATTGACCTAATAGATAATATATTTTTTATTTTTGTTTGGTTTTGTTGCTTTTAGTACTTTTGTGTAAAAATAAGCAGGTCGTATTTAGTATTCAGAATTCAGTAAAGGTTAGATGCCAACTGCCAATGACCTGAGGTGTTGGTCTTATAGTATTTTTCTGTTTTTGGTAAAAGTTTTAAATGTGCTACGTTATTGAACTTATCATAGAGTTCCAATGTTCCTTGAATGCACCATAGGTGGTGCGAAGCCAGCCATGCGCGACGCTGCCTGCCTGCTGCCAGCCAGCTGCTGGCAGGACGGTCCTGTCACTCCAGATGCATCTCTAATCTGCAGGTATAAAGTCGGCAACAGAGTTCTAGTGAAAGTAGCTGAGGGAGGTCAGAAATGTCGCCAGATTTGTCGCTAGACGCTTTTTGAAAAAAAAAGTCGTTAAGGGGGTCTAAAAAATCGTTAGAAGTGGCAGCAGAGTCGCTAAGTTCGCAACACTGGTCCCTTTAGCAGGTTGATGTCGACAACATAAAATGATAGAATAAATAAAACAACAGTAACAGCATAAAACCGTTGGCTTTCATGGTAGTATGAGCAAGAGGAGTAATTACAAAAAAAGGAAAAGAGAGTAAGAGTAAAATGAAAAATTAAGAACAATAAAACAGTATAGTGGATCATGAGAAAAATAGGCTGAAAAGAGACAAGACCTCAAAAACAACAGATTCTTGATTTGATTCTCCATTTTCTGTAATAGTAAACCACTTTGCTTACATCAGCTCTTGCTTTTTGTAATTTCTGGTAAATCCACCTTCCTCAAAATTGCAACTTTTTTACTGGAAACTAGTGCATCCCGATTTTTGAGGAAAAGTGGCTACTGGGCACAAATGCAGTATTTTGATATGAAGTAGTGAAATGACACATAAAAATAAAATATTGGACACACTTTAAATGTCTGTCTGTAGGTAGGAAGTGTCACGTTCTCGCTAGGAGAGGTTCTGACCCAATTGCAGACTCATACACGGACACAAGCTCAGGTGAAAAAGGTGAAGGTTTATTTACAAAGTGCAATGTGAAATGTGCGAAGATGATTATTCTCTGGGATCTCTGGGACTGGGGAGGAGAGAAACAGTTAATAACTGACGCACGAGGACACACGAAGGAAATGTTCACAGAAGGAGAAACACTCACGGGAGGGCTGATGATGATGGACACATGGGAAGGCAGGTCCAGTGGTGTGTCTGAATGGAGATGGAGTCCGGGCGGTGTGTGTGTCGGATGAGCGGCTGGAGAGCTGGCAGGCTGACGGCGGAGATGAATCAGGAAAGTCCGGGGAGAGTAACGATGAGAGACACGGGAGGTTACGAGGAGTGCAGGTGGGCTCAGGTGAAACACAGGGGTAATCCACAGTAAACACAGAGATAATCCAGGGGGGCACAGAGAGACTCAGGAACACGGGAACTCGGAGGAAGGTTGCACGGGAGGACGGAGGAGTGAGAGCTCTGGATGAAGTCCATCTAGGTTAACAACCAGGCGTTGACTGAGAGTCCGCCTGCAGCTTAAGTACAGCTCTCACTCCTCATCAGTCCTGATCTCCGCCAGCTGTGATCAATCAGCCTGCTCTGCTCTCCACGAAGATGACATCTCTGAGAAGAGAACTCACCCGACACAGAAAACCCACAACACAGACACAGAGCACTGGACATGACAGTACCCCCCCCTCAAAAGGACGGCCCCTGGACGTCCTTACACAGAAAACAACGGGGAAACACACAAACGGGAGGGAGGTGGGGGACCCGGAGGAGGGAACAAACACACTGGGAAAACGACAAGGGTAAACTCACAGACACTGAAAATGTCCCAACTTGCCTCATAACACCCTCCGACTGAGGCAAACTCGGGTGGCCTGCGGCAGGGACACGGAGACACTCAGGAGGGCGGCGTGGAGGCCGCGCGACGAGGAGCCGGGACTCAGGAGGGCGGCGTGGAGGCCGCGCAACGAGGAGCCGGGACTCAGGAGGGCGGCGTGGAGGCCGCGCAACGAGGAGCCGGGATTCAGGAGGATGGCGTGGAGGCCGCACAACGAGGAGGCGCAGCGCGCCGGAGGAGTGGCCTTGAAGCCGTGGAGCGCAGAGGCGCCTGGCGTCTGGTACAGGAGATGGAACTGATGATTTTGGAGGACCGTCGCGGACGGCGACGTCCTTGGACCCTGGCGTTGGAGGACCGTCGCGGACGGCGACGTCCTCGGACCCAGGCGTTGGAGGACCGTCGCGGACGGCGACGTCCTCGGACCCTGGCGTTGGAGTACCGTCGCGGTTGGCGACGTCCTCGGACCCAGGCGTTGGAGGACCGTCGCGGACGGCGACGTCCTCGGACCCTGGCGTGGGAGGACCTTCGCGGACGGCGACGTCCTCGGACCCAGGCGTTGGAGGACCGTCGCGGACAGCGACGTCCTCGAACCCAGGAGGAAGCGCTGGAGGGCCGTCGCGGACGGCGACGTCCTCGAACCCTGGCGGAGGCGTTGGAGGACCGTCGCGGACGGCGACGTCCTCGAACCCTGGCGTTGGAGGAGCGTCGCGGACGGCGACGTCCTCGGACCCTGGCGTTGGAGGAGCGTCGCGGACGGCGACGTCCTCGGACCCTGGCGTTGGAGGAGCGTCGCGGACGTGCTGGAGGCGCGTCGCGGACGGCGACGCCCTCGGACCCAGGCGTTGGAGGACCGTCGCGGACGGCGACGTCCTCGAACCCTGGCGTTGGAGGACCGTCGCGAACGGCGACGTCCTCGAGCCCAGGAGGATGTGCTGGAGGCGCGTCGCGGACGGCGACGCCCTCGGACCCAGGCGTTGGAGGACCGTCGCGGACGGCGACGTCCTCGAACCCTGGCGTTGGAGGCACGTCGCGGATGGCGACGCCCTCGGACCCAGGCGTTGGAGGACCGTCGCGGACTGCGACGTCCTCGGACTCGGGAGGAAGCGCTGGAGGGCCGCCGCGGACGGCGACGCCCTCGGACCCAGGCGTTGGAGGACCGTCGCGGACGGCGACGTCCTCAGACCCGGGAGGAAGCGCTGGAGGGCCGTCGCGGACGGCGACGCCCTCGGCCCCTGGCGTTGGAGGCGCGCTGCGGACTGCAACGCCCTCGAACCCAGGAGAAGGCGGACAGCGATCGACGGGTCCCTCAGGCGGACAGCGGTCGGCGGGACCCTCAGGCGGACCGCGGTCGGCGGGACCCTCAGGCGGACAGCGGTCGGCGGGACCCTCAGGCGGACAGCGGTCGTCGTCGGGACCCTCGTGAGACCTGGAGGTGTCGGGACCCTCGTGAGACCTGGAGGCGTCGGGACCCTCGTGAGACCTGGAGGCGTCGGGACCCTCGTGAGACCTGGAGGCGTCGGGACCCTCGTACGAACCGGAGGCGTCGGGACCCTCGCGAGAACTGGAACCTGGACCTTCGCGAGAACTGGAACCTGGACCCTCGTGAGAACTGGAACCTGGACCTTCGCGAGAACTGGAACCTGGACCCTCGTGAGACCTGGAACCTGGACCCTCTGGAACTCTGGAACCGGGACCCTCTGGAACTCTGGAACCGAGACCCTCTGGAACTCTGGAACCGAGACCCTCTGGAACACTGGAACCGGGACCCTCTGGAACACTGGAACCGAGACCCTCTGGAGAACTGGAGCCCAGTCTGGAACCTGGACCCTCTGGAGGACTGGAGCCCGGTCTGGAACCCGGACCCTCTGGAGAACTGGAGCCCGGTCTGGAACCCGGACCATCTGGAGGACTGGAACCCGGTCTGGAACCCGGACCCTCTGGAGGACTGGAGACCGGCGCTTCGGGACCCTCTGGGGGACTGGAGACCGGCGCGTCGGGACCCTCTGGAGGACTGGAGACCGGCACGTCGGGACCCTCTGGAGGACTGGAGACCGGCGCGTCGGGACCCTCTGGAGGACTGGAGACCGGCGCGTCGGGACCCTCTGGAGGGCTGGATACCGGCGCTGGAGGAGCGTCACCGACTGTGACGCCCTCATACCCTGGAACAGGCGATGGAGGCGCGTCACCGACCGTGACGCCCTCGGACCCTGGAGGCGGCGTAGAAGGAGCGTCACCGACCGTGACGTCCTCGTACCCTGGAACCCTTGTAGAAGGAGCGTCACGGGCCGTGACGTCCTCGAGCCCAGAGGCCGACGTTGGAGGCGCGTCACCGACCGTGACGTCCTCGGACCCTGGAACCAGCGCTGGGGTGCTCACCTGGACCTCCTCGGTGGCCTGAAGAGGAGCGAAACCCAAAGCCGATTCCCCTCCGCGACGTTTGCGGCGGCGGGGCCTGCTTCGGGGCTGAGACCTCAGAGTACACGACTCAACGGGGCCAGATGACAAGCACGGGGCTGGCGCAGCGGCGCATGCTGACGAGCACAGGGCTGGCGCAGCGGCACATGCTGATGGGGCCTCCGAAGCACAGGGGTGAGCGGACGGAACCGCTGAAGCTCGGGGAAGAGCGGGTGGGACCGCTAAAACACGGGGAAGAGCGGGTGGAACCGCTAGAGAGGAGCAGGCAGGGCTTGGTGATGTTTCTCTCAGAGACCACAGCCGTAGTAGCAGCCGTCCCCTCGCTGTTACGGCGTCCGTGTAAAACTGGGAGATGCTGGGGATCTGCAGAAGATGGGGGTCTGCTCGGAGCTGATCCATTACATCGTCCAGCACGGATAGCGCCTTGCTCGGGTCGGGGGAGTTGACCACCACACCGTCGAGGAGGCTCTCCAGCCGCTCCACTAATACATCAATCTGCTCTCCTGCTGGAGCCATCACGGGTATGAATACTGACGCTAGAGACTGAGCTTGGCCGGTAGAGTCTGCTGGGTCGAGCTGGCCTGGTTGTTCTGTCACGTTCTCGCTAGGAGAGGTTCTGACCCAATTGCAGACTCATACACGGACACAAGCTCAGGTGAAAAAGGTGAAGGTTTATTTACAAAGTGCAATGTGAAATGTGCGAAGATGATTATTCTCTGGGATCTCTGGGACTGGGGAGGAGAGAAACAGTTAATAACTGACGCACGAGGACACACGAAGGAAATGTTCACAGAAGGAGAAACACTCACGGGAGGGCTGATGATGATGGACACAGGGGAAGGCAGGTCCAGTGGTGTGTCTGAATGGAGATGGAGTCCGGGCGGTGTGTGTGTCGGATGAGCGGCTGGAGAGCTGGCAGGCTGACGGCGGAGATGAATCAGGAAAGTCCAGGGAGAGTAACGATGAGAGACACGGGAGGTTACGAGGAGTGCAGGTGGGCTCAGGTGAAACACAGGGGTAATCCACAGTAAACACAGAGATAATCCAGGGGGGCACAGAGAGACTCAGGAACACGGGAACTCGGAGGAAGGTTGCACGGGAGGACGGAGGAGTGAGAGCTCTGGATGAAGTCCATTTAGGTTAACAACCAGGCGTTGACTGAGAGTCCGCCTGCAGCTTAAGTACAGCTCTCACTCCTCATCAGTCCTGATCTCCGCCAGCTGTGATCAATCAGCCTGCTCTGCTCTCCACGAAGATGACATCTCTGAGAAGAGAACTCACCCGACACAGAAAACCCACAACACAGACACAGAGCACTGGACATGACAGTACCCCCCCCTCAAAAGGACGGCCCCTGGACGTCCTTACACAGAAAACAACGGGGAAACACACAAACGGGAGGGAGGTGGGGGACCCGGAGGAGGGAACAAACACACTGGGAAAACGACAAGGGTAAACTCACAAACACTGAAAATGTCCCAACTTGCCTCATAACACCCTCCGACTGAGGCAAACTCGGGTGGCCTGTGGCAGGGACACGGAGACACTCAGGAGGGCGGCGTGGAGGCCGCGCAACGAGGAGCCGGGACTCAGGAGGGCGGCGTGGAGGCCGCGCAATGAGGAGCCGGGACTCAGGAGGGCGGCGTGGAGGCCGCGCAACGAGGAGCCGGGACTCAGGAGGGCGGCGTGGAGGCCGCGCAACGAGGAGCCGGGACTCAGGAGGGCGGCGTGGAGNGGCAGGCTGACGGCGGAGATGAATCAGGAAAGTCCAGGGAGAGTAACGATGAGAGACACGGGAGGTTACGAGGAGTGCAGGTGGGCTCAGGTGAAACACAGGGGTAATCCACAGTAAACACAGAGATAATCCAGGGGGGCACAGAGAGACTCAGGAACACGGGAACTCGGAGGAAGGTTGCACGGGAGGACGGAGGAGTGAGAGCTCTGGATGAAGTCCATTTAGGTTAACAACCAGGCGTTGACTGAGAGTCCGCCTGCAGCTTAAGTACAGCTCTCACTCCTCATCAGTCCTGATCTCCGCCAGCTGTGATCAATCAGCCTGCTCTGCTCTCCACGAAGATGACATCTCTGAGAAGAGAACTCACCCGACACAGAAAACCCACAACACAGACACAGAGCACTGGACATGACAGGAAGAAGATAAACCAATCAGTGATCAGATAGACCCAAAGATTCACATGGCACAGAGTGATAGGCATAATTTATAATGGTGTTACAGTTATCCAGAATATTATTTTATTTGGTTAGATGTGATATTGCAGGAATATTGGGAACTTGCCAACCAGATGTCCTAAAGCCTCATCTGTACAGGTCTGTGGTGGAATTCAAACACTGACCAGACTAAATAAGAAAAACTCCCACAGTGAATAAAAAAGGTTTACAGTTGATGGTGATAGAATTTGCAACTTTTGGTTTTAAACTCTGGGCTTTTAACTTTGTATCAAATGTCATTTCAGCTGTCAACAGGTGTGATTTCACTCATCTTTTTGTTAAATAAAACTCAATTTTACTAGAAATGGGAAGACAGGATATAGAATCAAATGACTGAACAACTATTATCTACAGAAGGAAACACTTTGTTCTTTCAAACATTATTAAAATAAGAAAAAATTCACCAGCTTTATTTTGCGTCATGCTTTTAATTATTTTTTATTCACTTTAACACTTCATAGCAATCAATCACGAAATGTGTTTTGCTTGATCATGGTTTATTTTGCTCTTATGTTTGTGTATGGAAATGGGGATTAAATTATGAGTGAAAAAACATTCATTATCTACACAGATTAGCTGCTGAATCATTCATTTGGTTATTTATTGATTACAGTGGCTAAATACTGATCTAGGATTATTTCAATGCTTAATAATTTTTGCAACATTTCATCCTTTGATCACATTGATTGCAGTCGCAGTTCCTCAATGAAAAGCCCGACACGACATGTTCCAGATGAACTACGTGAGGTGGTGCAGGCAAGGTGATGACACGCTTCAGATAGCAGACATGGCTACAAAAGCAAAAAACAACAATCTGTGTCAAACATCTTGTTAGGTTTTTTCCTTATTCTATCAAAACCTTCCATTATTATAAATATAAGAAATACGATCACTCAAGAAGTTTGGTCCAAAACTCAGCCGAGGAGAGTACCAGCGCTTGCATCATGTCCGCAAGACAGCCCTGATAACTCTGCTGGTCCCTCTTCAGCTCAGTGTCTTTATTCACTTAGAAACAGCAATAACAGATAACATGAATCATCACTACAAATCAGTTGATCCAGTAGTGGCTGGAGCCTCGCAGTTACCTTGGATTAAGAAAAACAAAGTGTTCTGAGGGAGAATGTGTAAGTCTGAGAACAGTAGCAGGTCAGATAACAGGACCTGTGTGACTACTGCACACAGGTCATGCAGGAGATTTCTTCAAAGTTGGTGTCAGGCATGAACGTGTATAATTCTAGGTTTTCCATTCTCTATCACATCTGATTTCAGATTCACTTTAAATCTGTTGTGTTAAATAAGTTTAACACAGCTTTTTGTAAATGTTACTGAACCTGTTGGTTTTGTAGCTGTAAAACTGGCACCAGGGATTCCTGGTACATTTCTTCTGACATAACTTCGCACTACCCACTGAAAAACGGCAAATGTTTGAAGAGGGGAAATCTATTCCCACGTAAACCTTCTCAATCCAGCCTGTTAACAAAGAATTCGATGAGACAGAACAGAAGCAACTTACAGAATCAATGATACAGCACATGAAAACAAGCTTCACTCACAGACATCTCTGTTTTTCTTATCTACGGTCTCAGAATTTTAGCTGCACCAGAATTGTTATGTGATGCGGTACGTACTGTTATCTGGCTGGCAGAAGCGTTCTGGCACCCCAGATGTGACACCCACTACAACTTGGTGATCCATGTGGTTTGGATTGTTCTTTAAGTAGCATTTGTGCGAATCACTAAAAAAAATACATACATATAAATTTTACTATATCATATTTAGATCAAATAAAATGTGCTTCTTTTTTAGTCAGTTTGTCCTCTAAAGATAATACACTGTACCTGACGTAAGAGAAGTAAGTGCATGATGGATGAGCAGAGCACAGTTCATGACACTGTTCAGGAGACACGGCAGCATGAGTTTNGCCAAGAAAATATTCCCCACACCATTACACCACCACCACCAGCCTGAACCGTTGATACAAGGCAGGATGGATCCATGCTTTCATGTTGTTGACGCCAAATTCTGACCCTACCATCCGAATGTCGCAGCAGAAATCGAGACTCATCAGACCAGGCAACGTTTTTCCAATCTTCTATTGTCCAATTTCGATGAGCTTGTGCAAATTGTAGCCTCAGTTTCCTGTTCTTAGCTGAAAGGAGTGGCACCCGGCGTGGTCTTCTGCTGCTGTAGCCCATCTGCCTCAAAGTTGGACGTACTGTGCGTTCAGAGATGCTCTTCTGCCTACCTTGGTTGTAACGAGTGGTTATTTGAGTCACTGTTGCCTTTCTATCAGCTCGAACCAGTCTGGCCATTCTCCTCTGACCTCTGGCATCAACAAGGCATTTCCGCCCACAGAACTGCCGCTCACTGGATATTTTTTCTTTTTCGGACCATTCTCTGTAAACCCTAGAGATGGTTGTGCGTGAAAATCCCAGTAGATCAGCAGTTTCTGAAATACTCAGACCAGCCATTCTGGCACCAACAACCATGCCACGTTCAAAGTCACTCAAATCACCTTTCTTCCCCATACTGATGCTCGGTTTGAACTGCAGGAGATTGTCTTGACCATGTGTACATGCCTAAATGCACTGAGTTGCCGCCATGTGATTGGCTGATTAGAAATTAAGTGTTAACGAGCAGTTGGACAGGTGTACCTAATAAAGTGGCCGGTGAGTGTATATACTGGCAGTGATCAGATAGACCCAAAGATTCACATGGCACAGAATGATAGGCATCATTTATAATCATGTAACAGTTATCCAGAATATTATTTTATTTGGTTAGATATTGCTGGAATATCAGGAGCTCATGTTTGAGGTTAGCTTTATTGAAGTTTAATAAAAAAACAACAATTTTACTAGAAATGTGAAGACAGAATGTAGAATAAAATGACTGAACAAAGAACTGAGTGTGAAATGGAGTTCAGCAACCTCTGTTGTCATAACTATAAAGACATGAACTATTATCTACAGAAGCAAACACTCTGTTCTTTCAAACATTATTAAAGGAAGAAAAAATTCACCAGCGTTATTTTGCTTAATGCTTTTAATTTTCTTATTCACTTTGACACTTCATAGCAATCAATCACAAATTTTATTTTGCTTGATCATGGTTTATTTTGCTCTTATGTTTGTGTATGGAAATGGGGATTAAATTATGAGTGAAAAAACATTCATTATCTACACAGATTAGCTGCTGAATCATTCATTTGGTTATTTATTGATTACAGTGGCTAAATACTGATCTAGGATTATTTCAATGCTTAATAATTTTTGCAACATTTCATCCTTTGATCACATTGATTGCAGTCGCAGTTCCTCAATGAAAAGCCCGACACGACATGTTCCACATGAACTACGTGAGGTGGTGCAGGCAAGGTGATGACACGCTTCAGATAGCAGACATGGCTACAAAAGCAAAAAACAACAATCTGTGTCAAACATCTGATTTCAGATTCACTTTAAATCTGTTGTGTTAAATAAGTTTAACAAAGTTTTTTGTAAATGTTACTGAACCTGTTGGTTTTGTAGCTGTAAAACTGGCACCAGGGATTCCTGGTACATTTCTTCTGACATAACTTCGCACTATCCACTGAAAAACGGCAAATGTTTGAAGAGGGGAAATCTATTCCCACGTAAACCTTCTTAATCCAGCCTGTTAACAAAGAACTCGATGAGACAGAACAGAAGCAACTTACAGAATCAATGATACAGCACATGAAAACAAGCTTCACTCACAGACATCTCTGTTTTTCTTATCTACGGTCTCAGAATTTTAGCTGCACCAGAATTGTTATGTGATGCGGTACGTACTGTTATCTGGCTGGCAGAAGCGTTCTGGCACCCCAGATGTGACACCCACTACAACTTGGTGATCCATGTGGTTTGGATTGTTCTTTAAGTAGCATTTGTGCGAATCACTAAAAAAAATACATACATATAAATTTTACTATATCATATTTAGATCAAATAAAATGTGCTTCTTTTTTAGTCAGTTTGTCCTCTAAAGATAATACACTGTACCTGACGTAAGAGAAGTAAGTGCATGATGGATGAGCAGAGCACAGTTCATGACACTGTTCAGGAGACACGGCAGCATGAGTTTCTATGTCAAATCCAGGGAAGTCAATATTGGGAAAAAATGTGGCGTGACACTCTGTAGAAAACAAGCAGTTACAAGTATTACTCAGCAGCCTGTGTGATGCCAAACTTTCAATGTTTGCATCTTGTCGGTGTGTTTGATCACCTGTGGGACAGCTTTGTTTTCGTAACAGTCTGTGGGAAAATCCTGATATTCTGTGTGCATTTTCTTCAACAATTGGTGTCAATGGAATAGTCCAGCTGAATTTAAGGTAGCACTTGTATCTAAACACAGATAGAGACATGAGATTAATGCAACATGCCTCAAACCTAAAGGCAATGGGTCTAAAGGTTATGACCACTTCTTACCTACTAGCTGTGGAAGTCCAATCTAAACAATTTATAGCAGTTCATGCAAACACTGTATTATAAAACTTGATTGATTTTACACTACAGTTATTTACACTCATAAATAATCATTAAAATGTATGTAGCTAAGAATATAATGCAGATCTGACAGTATGTAAAGATTTCTAAATTAGCATTTCACCAGCCATTATGTCTAATAAGTGTTGGACTCTTCTATTGTCAAAGAGTTCGTTCACAACCTTTATGGACAGACTTTTAGCCAATGAGCAGAGAGTCATCAGTTTAGCTAACTTTAGATTTCATTGCAGCTTTTTAATGATGATTTTGACCTGTTGACCTCATGAAACCAGGACTGCCAGCGGGCACTGGAAGGGTTTCTAGTATACTGTGAAACAGATGAGATGAAGATCGACACCTTCATGTCTGAACTCATGGTCCTCTTCTGGAATACAGTGAACTGAGAACTCCATGTTGAGAATCAGTTCTTGCCCTACATGTAGGAGTCTTGTATTTGGGGTTCTTGTTCAGATGTGAGAGTTTAATGGAGTAGAAGAGTGATGGGAATGTCTTTGTAATGATGTGGACACAGGAGGTTTTTCAGAAATCTTCCCTCTAAGAGGACTTTGAGCAGATCCAGGACTTGCCGAAGAGGTTATATCTCAAAACTGTCCTGGGAATGCCAAGAAGTTCCTTCTAGGTGAGCTGGTTCTAAGCAGCAGAAAAGTGACTGATTGAATGAGTTCTGGGGATTGTTCTGGAGTCTTTGGACTGATTGTACTAAAGAGGATGTTTCAACAAATGAAGAACATCATGGAAAACCCTCATCATCCTCTTCACAACATA
>SSNP01000263.1:0-18738 GCA_006937955.1 Pachypanchax playfairii
GCATTAAGAGCATGGCAGAAACTAGCTTACCAAGTGAGAGTTTCTACAGAGGAGACCGGAACAGTTAAGGTGGCTCCTCGACGACTCTCCAACGTCTACAACGGGACTTCAATCAGTTTACAACACTAACGACATTAAATCTTAATATCAGTGCAAAATAACACATTTTGATACCTTTTTCTCTCGCTCTCCAGCTCCCACGAGCGAAACAACACCAGAGTCTCGTTTGCGCATTTGCGATGTTAAGCTACTGCAGGTATCTTTGTGCATTACTTCCGGTTTTTACAAAATAAAGTCCCGGTTTCAAAATAAAACACACAAGCATTTACAATCATGAAATTAAAAGAAATAACGATCAGATAAGAACATAAATCATTACTTTAACCCACTTTTAGGCGGGTTACATGTATATTTGGGTGAATATGTTGTGGGGAAAAGCAGTTTAATTTTTAGTATTTGTGTTGTTTGATGATCTACTGTTATCCACTGTAGTTGTGATTATAATCTTTGACTCCTTCTGAAGGTGAAAGACTGGTCTGGAATCTGTTACCCTACACAACAAAGGACTTCTCCATTCGCTCCCTGGCAGATCGCATCAGTGACTTGAACCACCTTTTGTTTCTTTACCCTGACCGACCTAAAGATGAAGTCTTTGCCAAATACTATACCCCTCCCCTCTGTACGTATCAACAGTTCTTATCTACGCAATTCAACAGATCATTTTATGTGTTTTTTTTCTCAATAATAATAAACTTTATTGCAGACTCAGGGTCCAACAGCAAAAATAAAAGAGCCAGAGAACACACAAATACACGCACATTTACACACATACTTAAAGGTGCCAGGCTCATTTACCTCCCCGCGCGCTCGCTCTAATGCTCAGGCCGATTATTCCTCACCAAACCCACTCTGATCCCAGATCTGAATAAAATATGAGTTCAGCTCACTAATCATGCTCTCCAGCCCCGCTGATCACACACTGACGCTGATAAAAGCAGCTCCTACTTGTTTGAAGGTCAGTCATTGATTCAGTCCATGGCAAAGAGTTCATAGTTGCACCGTGGCTCCAAAACTTCCTGCAGTCCCTCTTAAGATCCTCTGTCCTCCTCACACACCATCCTGCACGTCCCACTTATCCAATAAAATTTTAAAAAAGCAATAAAATCCTCTGTGGTGTGTCTTCCTGTCCAAAAAGTGGCCCGAAGCTCCTCCACTTCACCAACATGTAGCTCCATGTTAGCTTAGCTGCTAATAAAAAACGTTTCCACACAGAACTTGCTCGTCACATGGGAAACCCCAGAGGAATCACCTATGGCAAGCAAATAAGGTATATAATCACCATATAATTCACCATTTTTCAGGAAAATGCTGTGCTTTCATTCTACAATCCTCTAAACACCCCGTGGAGGCATTATTTTGTTAAAAATATAGCTTTTAATGAAAATCAGTGTCATTTTCTTTTCGTCTTTGTTCATGAACTAAAATATCCGTATATTTTAGTCCAGTTTTTATTTAGTGAACTATTTTAGTCTTGTTTTATTTAGTCCAGTAAATTACAAACTGGTTTAGTCCCAGTTATAATTTATTAATGGGAGTTTTAAGCTGGATTCATACTAAACCAAAGGCAAATGTGCTCCCACACAGTGGCGTATTGACAGAGCCAGTTTCTGTTCATACTACACCGACCCTGTTGCAAAGAAATTCTCCGCCAGGACAGCAGGAGGCGCGTTCCTTACTTTTCAATTGCTTCAGGCATTCCCTAACCTCCAGGAGTTGAAGCTTAGTTGTGCATCCCTGTACTCTTTCAGAGAGGAGTTGTACAAATGATCATACTTCCTCACTTCTTCTGCGAGACGTTCCTCGGTCTGCTCCATGTCTTCAAGACTGTCAACACTCGCATGGTTTACAATTTTAAAGGGAAGTTACGTCCTGCGAGAAATGATGTTGGGTTGTTTGGCTGACCAATCACAGACGTGCGTCATCCGTCGGAAAGTTAGAAAATAGAGCGTGACTCCAACCAACCATTCGAGGCTGTTGGAGAGCCCATGCGACGTCGTATCATGGCGATGCGTGTCTCCGACACGTCGGAGCTGCGTTAGTATGAATCCGGCTTTAGTCTCGTCTAGTTTTTCTGCTGTGGAAAATGTACATTGACTAAATTATTTTCCTTTAGTTTTTGTTAAACAAAGTTAACACCACCTCGCGGCAGCTGTGGGTTCAGTATCTTGCCCAAGGTCACTTCAACACGTAGCCTCTGCCGGGACTCGGGATCAAATCCAGGTCTCTGGATCGGAGGACGACCTCCTTCCCTAGGAGACTTTGACACATAGACTACCGGCACCGGGGATGAAACCCCAGTCGTACGAATGAGGGGTGATCTCCCACCCCATTAGGCTACAGAAACCCGTAGTCGGGGTCAGGTCAGCCCAGACAAAAAAAATGGAAACCTGCCTAAATGGTGTCCGAATCTACCTGTTCCAGACTGTTCCAGAGGTGAACACAGGGCTCTAGCTGTGGACAGGAAGGATCTCCTGTAATGGTCTGTGTGTGCAGATCATTATAGCATTTTTTACAGCTTTATACTTGATGTTAGGGCTGGACGGATTTGCCAAATTTTCATGTCTTTTTTCTAAATTGTATCAGTTTTACGGTATTTGACTGTATATTTTCATACAACCAACAACATTATTGCATTAGATTGGCTTTAAGTAGTCAATTTTACTGTCATATGCACAATCCCGTGTTTTTGTTGACAGCCTCTTCAAGCTAAGTTTCTAGCCGTCGGCTACCGCAAATGAAGTCCGACCTTTTGAAGCTGAAGAAATTCCAGACTACAGACGTGGCTCCTCTTTTTGGAATAAGTTGTTCTTGGTCAGTAACCTGTGTGTTGCTGTTACAGCACCCCCCCCCCCCACCAGCAGCCATTCTTCATTCAAAACGTTATTTTTCACGCGTGGTCTTAGCAGAAACAAGTTCCCACTGCAAACATTCCAGGTACTGTTCACCAGTATAGCAGTATGTGAAAAATTCACATCATAACCAAAATAAATACCAATTTTTGGTACAAACCGGTAAACCACCCAGCCCTACTTGATGTCATGCTACTGCTAGTGCTGAAGACCAGCTGAACTCGGACTAAAGACCAAGTCATTAGCTTACATGAGATAGCTCACCACTGTTCTAGCAACCATACAGTCTGTCTTACACATGTCCAGCTGTTTAAATAAGTCATCTGTGTATAGGTTGCATAGGACTGGGAAAAAACACTCCCTTGTTTAACACCATTACCAACCTAAAAGAGTGCAGATATACAATGTTGCATGTTCTGCTGGGAAGACCTAAAGGACAAATTCCTAAGAACAATTTTAGCCACACCTGTTTGATTCAGTTTTTTAAAATAATTTCATATGATTCATTTTATTTTTTTCTGTTAGAAATAATACTGTAAAACTTAATGTACTTTGACTCTAATTAAGACAATGTATTTACATTACAGCTAAAGCAGTGGATGGATATGTCAAACCACAGATCAAACAAGTTGTGCCAGAGTAAGTTTTGCTTTCTCATTCCTATAAACCCACCAGGGAAATTTTGTACATTAGACTTTCTAAAAACCCTGAAAGACTGAATGTAAGTAAAAACAATTTAGTGGTGACTGGTCCACACATTTAACCCCTTTCAGTCCTGGTACGTATTTAAAAATGTGTTGGTAATAAGGATAGGCTATTGTTTTTATATTTTTTGAAAAAACATTAAAGGAATATGTTTGTTATGAAATCTAATTTTTGTAACGTATTAGAGAAAAGTATCAAAGGTGCTAACCCAAAACAACCCCTTTTTTAATCACTGCCACCTTGGTGTATCACATTGGCACTACATGATGGCTGCAAGCAATGCCTCATGGTGGCAGCAGGCAATGCACTGATGTGGCACTGACCGATGCTCCCAGGTGGCAGCAGGCAGTCTGGCAAAGCGGAAGCAACGTGCCAAGATGGCAGCACAGCCCCAAGGAAGCAGCGGGCGTGGTCCCAAAGTGGCAGCAACATGCCAAGGTGGCAGCGAGGCCCTGAGTTAGCAGCAAGCACGGTCCCATGGTGGCAGCAACATGCCCAGGTGGCAGCGAGGCCCTGAGGAAGCAGCGAACGCGGTCCCAAGGTGGCAGCAAGGCCCTGAGGTAGCAGTAAGCGCGGTCACAAGGTGGCAGTAACATGCCGAGGTGGCAGCGAGGCCCTGAGTTAGCAGCAAGCATGGTCCCAAGGTGGCAGCAAGCGAGGCCCAGAGGTGGCAGTGAGTGAGGCCACAAGTGTAAAGTCCTTAGATTGCAGCGAGCGCGGTCCCAATGTGGCAGCAACATGCCGAGGTGGCAGCGAGGCCCGGAGGTAGCAGCAAGCTTGATCCCAAGGTGGCAAAGAGGCCCTGAGATAGCAGCAAATACGGTCCCAAGGTGGCAGCAACATGCCAAGATGGTAGCGAGGCCCTGAGGTAGCAGTGTGGTTACAAAGTGGCAGTGAGTGATGCCACTCACTGCCAGTGACAGTGTGTAAAGTTCTGAGATTGCAGCAAGTGAGGTCCCAAGGTGGCAGTAAGGGAGGTCCTTAGGTGGCAGCAAGCTAGGCCCCATGGTTACAGCAAGCGGTGCCCTAAGGTGGCAGCAGGCAATTTGTTGAGGTGGCAGGGATTTGCCAAGATGGTGGTGGGTGATTTGCTGAAGTGGCGACAGACGATTCACCGAGTTAGCAGCAATTTGCCAAAGCGGCAGTAGGCAACTGGCCGAGGTGGCAGCAAGCAATTTCTTAAGGTGGCAGTGACACTCCAAGGTGGTGGCAATTTGCTGAGTTTGAAGCAAGCAACGCCCCAAGGTGGCAGCAAGCAAGGCCCCAAGGGGACAGTGACATGCTAAGGTGGCAGTGATTTACCGAGGTGGTGGTGGGCAACTCGCCGAGGTGGCTGCGGGCAACTGGTAACTGCGGGGAACTGGTTTGGTTACAGAAAATTAGATGTGGAGTAAACTACGATGTCCTCTCTTGAATTCCGGGCAGTTCAGAATTTTTCTATTTTTTTTGTAAAACCTGAATAACTTTTTGATTTACTCAATGTCCCTAAAAACTTTCTTTAAAAGGAAACAATAGTGACAAGTGGACATGTGCAGAAGTTCTCATTCAGTTTGTCTATTTTGTCTTTTTGTTTTGGTCAGATTTGAATCATTTTATCATGTCACCTGATCTTTAGTAGCTCGTACAAGCTCACTTTGAAGCATCCTTGATTGAACCACTGATCCAGTGGAAGTGAGAGGTGTTTAGTTTCACATTGTTCAGTTGTTGTTGTTAGTTTGTATAATGATTAGTATTTGGATAGTAATACTAGAGCTGAAGTTATACCACTGTTCAATGTTTCTGATAGATTCACGACCCCAAACCCAGAACCATGTGGAGGAGTGTTCATGGATCATACAGCCTCTTCCTCTGGGAGCCACTCCAACAGCTTTGGTGTCTACACCTCCATGTGAGAGCTTATTTCATCTGTTACCATGGAGACAGTATAAGAAATATCAAATTTTCCTTTTATTTATTTCTGATTATAAATGATACAATAATTATTATTTGTAAATTGTGTGTTCGGTAAAATAAAGGTCAGGTTTGAGCTGGATGCTCATTAGGAACTCCTCCCTCTCCTTCAGCTGACACCATTCTGAGTTATTTATTCTCTCCTGTTATTAATCACACAGTGTCTGTTTCTCTCGTCAGCACTGAAAACATGTTGGATCCAGATGGAGACTTTGACCTGGAGGACACGATGGATGTGGCCCGTCATGTGGAGGAGCTGCTTCGCCGGCCCTTGGAGGCTCATGGCCAGTGGAGCAGCCAGCAGTCCTGAAACAGGAACATCAAACTGCTGCACACCTTAAGGGATGGATTTGATTTGATTTGTATCTTTTTCGCCTTTTTTATCTTGGTGCACCAAACATCCAACTGGACAACAAACAGGAACGTTCAGTTACTCTGACAAATTAACTTTGACTTACTTTTATATAGTTTTAGACATCAACAGGACGAGAAGACGTCTGTTAAAGCAGTACCAAATAACTTTAAATAATAAACTTTAAAATTTTATGAAACATGTCTAAAGGTGCTTTCACACCGGCCCAACCGTCAACGTCAGAATCGGCAAGTTTACATGTAAAGTCTGTGGTGGAGTGCGTGAGACAGACGTCAATGGCTCTGCGGCACTTTGTGAGCGTTATGAGCGCCGATTTTTCAAGCTTTTTGAACGTTTCAGGCGTTGACATTTGAAACTCTTGAAAAGCTCGAAACGCAGAAAGTTCAGCTAGCTGAACTTTTGACGCTCATAACGCTCTTGAAGTGGCATGTCAACCAATCAGAGCGTCTCATCGTGGTGACGTACCTGAATGAAGCAGGAAGTCTTCAAACAGGGTGTGGGACAGACGGAAGTCGCGCTGGAAACAAACCTCATCCATATGTAGCTCCTGGAGCAAATGCTTTAACTCCTCAAACTCAAAACGCATCTGAACAATGGGGTGTATCCACAAACGGAGTAAATAAAGCCCAGCCACTCTCTCTATATGACCCGCCATACCTCCGAACATCCGATAACAAAGGAAGCCCCGCCTTCACGCTCTTTTTAACGGTCCAGCGTTACAAGCTTTAACGCCTATGCGCTCTGACTAGCAGGCATTATGAGCTTCAACTTTCAAACATCAAACTTTGAGCGTTATGAGCTTTGCTTGACGTTGACAAAGTGGCCGGTGTGAACGCACTATAAGTGGATAAAAACATGTTCAGCTTCATATGAGACACTCCGGATGTCTCTGGTCCTCCTATATTACACTTAATAACTTCAGTAATTCAGGTCACAGCAGGAAGCGGTGTTCTGATGATTTATGCTGCCCTGATGAAAAATGCCTCCATAGTACGAATTAACAACCTATTTCATATTGAGATGCCATTAGATGTTTATACTGTATTCTTGTTTATGATGAGTGTGTCCTGTTAATTATTAAACATATTTTTATGATCCTTCCCTGATATTTTCTATATAAAGTCCTCTGGGTCCTTATCGGCCATTGTTGGGTCCTTCTCCTCTGGGTGTGTCCAAACGTTTGCCTGTCGTTTTTACAGTGCAAAGAAAGTAAAAATAACATCATATTTAGTGTTCCTGTCCTGGGAGAATTTATTTGATAGGTAAAATGTTTTTATGGAAAAATATAGAAACAAAAATAAACAATAAATCTGTTTATTGAAGTCCAGACTGTAGAACGGCACGTGTGTGTTGCACACTTCAACAGGTAACATATTTCTACAGAACACCGGTTCTAGCAATGACCGTCTGAAACACGACTGTAGAAAAGTTATTTAGTACGGATTTAAAGAAACTTGTTGAAAAAGTAAATCTGTCATATGCAGCGGCTGTCCGGCTGTCTTGCTGTCTGGCTATCCCACTGTCTTGCTGTCTGGCTGTCCCACTGTCTCGTAGTCTTACTGTCTGGCTGTCCCACTGTCCAGCTGTCCCTCTGTCCCATCACAAGCTTCTTCTGGTCTCGGGGCTTCTGGATCTTTTTGTTCAGATGCATTTTTATATGAACTTCATTGAGACTGTAATCTGTATAAAAACTTCTCTTGTGCCTGATAAGCTTTTATAATCTGCAGGAGTTTTTACATTCACACGAGACAAACAGGCTTCTATAAATAGTTATTTTTTTATTAATGATATAATAATATTTTGTTCTTTAAGTTCAAAGATTTGAACCTAAAAGGAGTCTGTGTAACTTTTGCTGAGTATCAGCCTAAATCATGAAGTTTAACTTGTTCATCAGTCTGTTTGACTGACGGAAAGTCGAGGAGATGAGGATGGAAAGACAGATTCAGACCTGTGGACCCCCTCGTCCCTGCCATTTCCATTGGGGGGGGGGGGCAAATGAGGCTCCAGTTAGAATCCAGCCAAAATAAATTTCAGTTCATTCTAAAGTTTGATGAACAGATTTAATGCCATAAAGATGGAACAGACACTTTAAATTCTGCTTCTGTTTAACAGAAGTAAATAATAGTTGTGGTCTGTTGGAAGAAGATCTGAATGGGACCTCAAAGTTTCTACAGAAAGACACTTAAAGAGCCCCTTCCATTAAATAAAAAAGTTTTTCTGAGGTTTCTGTTGAATATTTTAGCTCCACAGGTGTTCTTACCTTCATAGTGGGTGTGAAAACAGGTCAACAACTTCTCTTTCAGTTTTTATCTCTCAAACTACGCAGGTGGTGATAAAACCCGATTTCTCCCGAGTCCGAACTGCCGGTATCTGTTTCATCACAACTCCTTTGTTCATTAGTATTCATCAGCTCCTGCAGTTGAAACCACGCCTAGCATGCTGCTGGCTAAAGGCTGTAGCATAAGACGTATCAAACAGGAAGCAAGAACGTCTGCTGTTGCCATGCACAACGGGGCAGGAAACAGTATACCTTGCTCTCATAGGCTAGTTTGTTAGCCAATCAGCGTCCAGCAAATTAGCACAAAGAGTGTTAATGAAACCAGCTGAATTTTAATGCAGACAGATTGAAAGTTCTGTTAATCAGTGTTTCCTAATGTTTTTTAGATATAAAATGTTTCATATTACAGATTAATACACAAGAAATAATCACAAAGTCCTGAAATTTGTTTGAAATTGACTCTTTAAAAGGAAGTAATTCAACTGAAACCCCAAAAAATCAAATTAAGACACCTGCAGCTTTTAGACTAAAGATCTTTTACTGGTCCCACTAGTCCTGGACCAACTAGTCCTGGTTCCGCTAGTCCTAGACCAACTAGTCCTGGTCCTGCTAGTCCTTAACCCACTAGTCCTGGACCAACTAGTTCTAGACCCCAATAGAAACAAGTGTTTACTCGTAATTCTTTATTAAACTCATATTGGTAGTAGTTTACACTATCAGACAGGTGATTATTACCTGTCTGATGTTAACAAGTACTGAAACATAAAGTTTTCAGATTTGGTGGAAATATTTCTAAACATATGTTCAGGTTTTGGAGTGAAGGAAGTTTTTGTCCTGTGTTGTTTAGAGGAAACGTTCGACCTTTAGAGAGAGAAGCAGTTCGTCTGGGCGCTGAGCGTAAACGTGTCACACCGTTGAACCGTAGCATCATATTTACTGATTAAACACACGAGATCTGAAGTGATCAGTTAAACCTTCATCTCCACCATCAGGATGATGATGATGATGATGTCAGTCAGATGAATAACAGAGTGAAGATTCTCCTGATTGATCTTGATGGACATGAATCTTTCAGATTAAGAACTCTTCTGTCTCTGTTGGGGTTCTAAACGGATCCTCCACCATAAAGGGAACTTCATCTCCCACTGAGGGCCATCCCGGGTCCTGAGGGCCGTCCCGGGTCCTGAGGGCCGTCCCGGGTCCTGAGGGCCGTCCCGGGTCCTGAGGGCCGTCCCAGGTCCTGAGGGCTGCCTCGTAATGGAGTCGGATGTTAGAACATTTTTTTATCAGATGAAACTTTTTGTTTCATTTGATCCTTTTGGAGAAAGAACAGCTTCGACTCTGTAACAGCTGATTCTAAATTCTAAAACAACTAAAATCTGGTTCACTTAAACCCTCCAAGCGTTAGTCCTTAAACCTGTAAGTTACATAATGAAAAGATTATTAGATCTTATTGGAGAATATGCACTTTTATAGGTAGAAAAATAAATAATTTTGTTCTTGTTCTGAAAAGTTCTGGACTTTGGTGTGAAACAGGAAACGTGGTGTTCTGCAGCCACATTAAAGGTTTATATTTATTGCATTTAATTTCTTTGTTTTATTCTGAAAGGGGACATGAAGTTCCGTCTGATCACATGGTCGTACGTGTGAAGAAAACACTCCAAAAAGCTTCACTAACCTTCAGAATCGCTTCTTGCCACCAGACCAACTTTCCATCTGGGTTGAAAGTTTTCTATTAATGTCTCATGTAACGGCTTCTCTCACTTTTTTATTTGATGTTTTTACTTTTTTTTTTGTAGCAGTTACAAAGGTACGATTATCGATGTATTCTCCCTTTTTTCTGAATATTTGACTAAAGTATTTTATAAATATATTTTGGATGCTTTGAGTTTTTTGTTTCTGCACACATCAGATCAGAACTTTCTAATCAGAGACTACAGAACATGCAGTCTTTTACTTGAACATGTGTGTTTTGGCCCGTAAACATGAAGATGATTGTTTTTATAAAAATGGAAGAAGAGCTGAAGTGTGATGTTCATTCACACTGATGGAGTCATTTATCATTAGAACAGCTGATGGTACTTCAAAGCAGCTGAAAGTTCTGCAGTCTGTTAAACTCGTACGTGGATCTGGGATCAACCTCATGTTCAACTTAACTCCAGTTACAACTTGGAGAACCAGCAGAATTTATTTTTATTTATTTAACCTTAACACGTGTAGTTTATAAAAATCTATAATACAAGAAAATGTTTAAATTACTAAACCGACAATTAAAGTGTTCATAGACTTTTCCCCAAACACTTTCAGTCTGGATTTAAAGACATTTAATGAAATAAGTTTTCATTCTGTTTGCAGCAGACCCCCTCCCCCCCCCCCGCCCCAACCAAACTCAGTGCAGGTAAATGAATTAACATTTCTTTTTGTGATAAAATTGCTGATATACTGTATGAAGCAGTAGTCCAAGCATGGCCTTATTTAGTGTACCTCCTCAAGCTCCTAGCCTCCAACCCTCCAGCATACAGTTCACTGTAATGGTTCAGGTTCTATAGTTGGTAATAAACCTCAGAGAAACATGATAAACAGTATTAAGTCTTCTCACACATTGAGCTGAAGCATTCATATAGAACAGGTCTACATCATATAAAATAGATATAAAAAAAACAAGCTGCTTTTTCACATCAAAAAGAAAAACTACAAGTTATTTCTAAAGGGAAAAAAAAACAATTTCAGTTTGAGTTTCTTCACAAGGGGTTTGAAATTAAGAGTGTCATTAAGTAAGATTCTAAATTACTTGTATATATGAACCATTTTGATTTCATTTCCCCCAAAAGGTGACACTGAGGGGATATTTGAGGAAACTTCTTAGAGTTTGATAAAAACATTAGCTTCATTTATTCAGCAATAAGAATTAACTTTAGCTGCATACGTGTGTGCTGGACCACATCACATGCTTTCTGCAGAGATCCAACATCACTAGCTGGATTTGGGCCAAAACAGTTAATAATTGTGTCATCAGCATAAAAATTCATATTAGTATCAGACACATTCTGTCTCAGTGAAAATGTGTATTTGGCTGTGAGAGTTACAGGAATTCACTATTTAATTCAGATAGCTCGAAGGGGCAGCACTCATTGGGGGGGGGGGCTGGAGGAGAGATGGGTTCTTTTTCTAATAAAAGTATTATATTAGATATTAATAGACGACTCCGGGTGGCCGTGGCTAACAACCAGGACCCGTGCCTCTCGGCTGGTGCAGCTGCGGCTGCAGAAATTACCCATCTGCCACGAGCTTCCACAAGCTGGGCGGACATGATGGAGGAGGAGTCCATGCCACCGCTGTTTGAAGAGGTTACGGGCAGCGGGGAGCTTATGGACATGGATGTCTTGGAGGAAGATGACGACGACTCTGCCTTTCCAGCGCCGGTCTCGAGGCCTCCTAGCGGTGCTGGAGCGACCTCCCCGGTAGATAGTGACCTGTATGAGGTCTGCAGGTGTGCTGCGAGGCTGGGAATACCGTGGCCAACGGCGCAGGACGCAGAAGGAACCGAAAGGGATCTCTACGACAGCAAGAGGCTGCCACCAGCTCTGCCGCCTTCGAAGCAGCATCTGCCTGCCATTTCTGCATGCATGAAGGAGGCTAGCCGCTTCTGGTCTAGCCCGTTCAGAAGCAAGCTCCCAGCCAAGGGCTGCTCGAAGCTAGAAGTACATGGCATGGGTGAGCTGGGGTTGGCCGAACCCCCAGCTGTGGAGCCTTCAGTGGATTACCACCTCCACCCTAACCGCAGGTCTGTTTCAGCTTCATCCACTATCTCTCTTCCTGCTAAAATAGGTCGTGTCACTGCATCTATTTACCAGCATATGTACAAATATGCTGGTCAGTCAGTGTGTTCTCTCAACACAGTCACACTGTTGGCAGCTTATCAAGCTGAGATCCTGGAGGAGATGGGGGGGACAGCTGGACTCAGGGTCACCTAACCCTGTCCTGTGGGATGAAATATGTGTGGTGAACGACCTCATCCTTCGTTCCTCCAGGGGAGCGGTTCAGGGGTGTGGTCGGGTGATGAGTTTAGCAATCTAAGGAGCGAGAGCTCATTGGCTAAACCTGTCAGGCCTGGGGGACTCACAGAAGCTGGACATCATGGATGCACCCTATGACCCCTCCAAAGGCCTCTTTGGCCCTGAAATCACTCCGTCCCATTCTGGATCTGCGGGTACTGAACACACACTTACGCAAGTACACTTTCAGAATGCTCACACACAAAGTGTTGTGCCGATCCATCCGTCGGGGAGATTGGTTTGTCACAATCGACCTCTCCGACGCTTATTTTCACATAGCGATCTACCCCCCCACACAGGAAGTTTCTCTGGTTTGCATATCAGGGCAAAGCCTACGAGTATCAAACCATCCCATTTGGTCTGTTGTTAGCTCCGAGGGTTTTCAGCAAATGTGTGGAGGCAGCGCTATCCCCTCTGAGGGCGCGCGGTATCAGAATATTTTCGTACATAGACGATTAACTGCATGCGTGAGGGCTCTTCCGCCGTGGAGAGACCCCACGCTTTTCTCAGTGGGCATGCCGATGGGTGCTGTAACCTCCAGGGTTACCATGACGACGGACACCTCCTTGACAGGCTGGGGCGCCACGGTGATGGGCAGAACTGTGAACGGTATGTGGTCTCGGGAGATGACACTGCTTCACATAAATGTTGTGGAACTCCAAGCAGTCTTCCTAGCTCTAAAACACTTCCTGCCCTATCTGCAGGACCATCATGTGTTAGTGAATACGCACAATTCCACTGTTGTAGCTTATATAAACCGCCAGGGGGGGACCTGCTCCTTGCAGCTGCACAGGCTGGCCAGGGAAATAATCTTGTGGGCAGCTCTCGCCTTCTTTCAATCCGAGCAACCCACGTCCCAGGTGTTCTGAACAGGGGGGCGGATCTCTTGTCCAGGGGAAACCCCCTGTATGGAGAGTGAAAAATCCACCCTCAGGTGGTGGAGCAGATCTGGCAGAGGTAATGCCGAGCCACCGTAGATCTCTTCGCCTCATCCGAAAACGCTCAGTGTCCACTGTTCTACTCCCTGTCAGAAACGGATGCTCCGCTAGGTATGGATGCCCTGGCACATCAGTGGCCAGATGTGCTGCTCTACGCATTCCCACCACTCAGCCTGATATCGCCCACTCTAACCAGAGTGAGGGATCAGGCTGCCATCCAAGCCTTGGGTGGCAGGGATAGTATATATCTTAGCAGCCGACCCATGGCCCATCCAGTCAGACGTGACCTGTTATCACAGGCTCAGGGGGAAATTTGCGGCGTAAACTGCCAATTAGTAGGCCTCTGGTGCCATTATGGGACCTCACCCTGGTGCTGGAGGCCCTTTGCCATCACTCTTTTGAACCTATTGAGGGTATTGGCATGAAATTTCTCTCATTGAAAGATGCTCTGCTCTTAGCCTTATCCACAGCCAAGAGAGTAAGTGAGCTACACGCGCTGTCTATCAGTCCGGCCTGTTTACGGTGGGCACCAGGGCTGTCCAAGGTGTGCCTGACGCCTAACCCTGCTTTTGTGCCCAAGGTGATGGAGTCAAGTTTGTTTGTTTGTTTGTTTGTTTGTTTGTTTGTTTGTTTGTTTATTAAGCGCCAGTTCATGACAAAGTCATTTCAAGGCACTTCACAGAAAAATCAACCAATTTATAATAAAACATTTTCTATCTAAGGAACCAGCCGATTGGGCTGAATTGTTATTTCAGCACAATCCCCCATCCTGAGCAAGCACGATTGGCAACAGTGGAAAGGAACGACTCCCTTTTAACAGGAAGAAACCTCTAGCAGAACCCGGCTCAGGATGGGCGGCCTTCTGCCTTAGCCGACTGGGGTCTGACCTGACAGGAAAGAGACACAGACAAACACCGATGGATTTTGGCCAGTCGTCGTGTCTATAGAAAGATAAACAGAGAAACAGTTAATGGCAGCAGTAACAATCAAAGCAATAACAATTTGATGGCTCTAGTGGGAATATTTCATTGTTTGTTTATGTGAGATACACCGAGTCATCCTACAGATGTTCTGTGGTTGAGCTTCTGGCATTCCATCCACCTCCAATCTCTTCGTCCGAGGAGCGGAGGCTTAATTGTTTTTTCCCTTTATGAACGTTGAAGGCTTACATGGACAGGACAGCTGGTTTTAGAAAGACTGACAACCTGTTTGTGTCTTGGGCCACTACTCATAGAGGCAAACCTATCTAGCACACTGGATTGTGGGGGGTATATCCATAGCATACAAGTGTGTGGGCGTGGAGGACCCAAAAGGGGTGAGGACCCATTCTACCTGGGCTCTGTTCCGGGGGGTGTCAGTCCAGGATATTTGTACAGCACCCAGCTGGGCGACTCCACACGTTTGTGAGGTTTTACAGACTGGATGTGGTCCAGCCATCTCTGGCACACACAGTGCTGGGAGTGGGGACGTCAGGACCAGCTTGAGGCCCATATTGGGTTGGCTGCCATGTATGGCTTCGGGGCCAGCATGCAATCCGGGAGTGGGCCATATCTCCCATAGTGAAACACCGAGCGAAGTTAGAAAAAGAATGTTGGGTTACTTGACGTAATCCCTGGTTCTTTGATAACAGAGTGAGGTGTTTCACCAACACATCCCTTCTTGCATGAGCACGGTAAGAAACCTGCTTAGAATGAGTTAGAAGGGGTAGGTTGGCCGTGACACAGGATGGTGGGTGGAGCCACAATCATAGCTCAACCTGTCTGTCATGGACAGACGTGATGTCATTGGAGCTTCCGTAGTAGGTCACGCCGAGGCGATTCCCATAGTGAAACACCTCACTCTGTTATCAAAGAGCCAGGGATTACGTTAAGTAACCCAACGATTTTATATAGACATCATAAATCATATACAGGTACATGTACATGTCTATGGGATTTTAGGTCAGGTCAAGTCAACTTTATTTATATAGCACTTTACAACACAAAAAAACATGCCCAAAGTGCTTTCCCATGATGATAAAATATAAAATTTAAATTCATAGGTAAAAAATATGTTACACAAGATACAGCATCAACAGGAGAATAAAACATTAATGAAATCTACCATTTGGAGTATCCTACCCTCATGTGGAATTGAACGCCAGGTCAAACAAATAGGGTTTTAGCCGAGATTTAAAAATGGACAACGAAGGAACCTGCCTGACCTGTAATGGTAAAAGATTCCATAGCCTGGGACCCGCCACCGAAAAGGCTCTGTCGTCCCTAAACCTCCATTTTGTCTTTGGCACAAGGAAAAGCTGATCAGCTGACCTCATGGACCGAGCAGGACATTGAACGTTCAGTAATTCAGACAGATCATGGGGCTAAGCCATGCAAAGATTTAAATACAAATAAAAGTACCTTAAAATGAATTCTATGAATGAACAGGCAACCAGTGCAGTGAAATCAAAGCCAATGTAATGTGCTCTTAGTTTCTAGTGCCTGTTAAAAGACGTGCTGCCGCATTTTTTACTAGCTGCAGGCAAGCAATGTATGATTGAGAAAGTCCAAGGTACAGTGAATTGCAGTGGTCCAAGCATGATGTCACAAACGCATGGATAACAGTTTCAAAATCCTGTTTTGACAGCATATGCTTTAATTTGACAATCTTCCTCAAGTGAAAAGTAAAAGCCTGACTTCACTACCACACTAGTCTGCCTATCAAATGTTAGGCCGATGTCCACTTTTACCCCTAAATCAGTAACTGCTGATTTCAGGCGTGAGGCTAGTGGACCAAGGTCAGCTAAGCACAGCCCACTCAGAGTGCTTGGTCCAAACGCCATAACCTCTGTTTTCTCATCATTAAAAAGAAGATAATTGAAGGACATCCAATCTCTGACCACTACCAGATATTCCAGGAGCCGAACCAGGTGACAAGACTGGCCCCGTTTAAAGGGAATATAGACCTGGGTATCATCCATGTTTTCTAAATATCCAGCCAAGCGGAAGCAAGTATAAAGAAAATAAAAGCGGACTTAAAACTGAACCCTGTGGAACCCCACATAAAAGTGGGGAAAGACGTGATGTGAAACCTTGCAGGGCTACATAAAATTACCTGTCAGTGAGGTAGGACCTAAACTAATCCAACGCAGAGCCTTGCACCCCTACAAGCTTTTCAAAACACGATAAAAGAATGGTATGATCCACTGTGTCAAATGCAGCAGTGGGGTCCAGGAGAACCAAGATTACATAGTCCCCTGAATCAGCGGTTAAGAAAATATCATTAAAGGTGTGATGACATCACTGTTTAAACTGGCGTAAAGCTATTTCATGTAGTAGATATGCCCGCATATGTCAACTCACAAAAGAATTTGATTAAAAAACTAACACGGCGGGGGTGTACGGGCAGGTCAGAATCCTCTTCTCAGCAACACGGTTCCTTTCATTAATGATTTGTGGGTCTCCCTGGCTGACTTCGCTCTGATTGGCTACAACCATTGCCCGCAGCAAGCCTTTCTTCTCGGCTCCGTCAACAGTCCAGTAACATGGCGAGTGGACGTTTACAACCGTATATGTTCGAGCCTGAAACGTCTTCTGAGGAAGACGGAGGGGTGAACACATAAAACTCAACTAATCACATGAGCGAATAAACAGTGCTGTCAGATGTTATCAATGAAAATAGATTCACAATATGGTATGATAAACCTGTTGCTCACGGACATTGTTGCTAGAGCGGCTATCACATGCTAGCATCATGAATTCTTCAGACCACGAACAAACGTTTATCAGGCAAGGCAGCATTTTATTAAATAAATAAACTTACAGGTATTGACAGTGTGGTTGCCTCCTTCAGGGTTGGTAAAGAATTTATAATTAAAATCAGTTTCTTTGACAATCCCAACTTGAATTCACCCAAGTTATGGAAGCAGTCCTCCGTGAAGTGAGCTGAACATATTCTCAAGTTGAGGTTATAACTGCGTGGCACTTCTCCATAAATGAACTTCAGCCACTCTTCTCTAGTTTTTTCATCCTTCGGGAGTGAGTGTAAACTTCCAGCATGGGTTGAGCATCCTTGGACACAACAGGTCCCCGTTTGCGTAGCCATCTCTTCTCAAGAGCAGCAGCACAAGCTAGCGCAACGCAGCTACCGGTGTATGGGCTGGGGGTGGGGTGGGGGGATGGGGGGTTGGACTGTTTACTTCACTGTGCACTTTTATTGGACGCTATGAAATACGTAGAATGAAATGCCACGTAGGAAAAAATGGTGCTTTCCGATTCAACCGTTTTTTAAATATGAAACAAAGCGGACCGCCCACAAACGGGAACTTTGATACTCGCTTTGGACGTTCAAACGGCCTCATCAGTGCACAACACATCATGATATACCCCAAAAAACTCAAAAAAGTGCATTTTGATGTCATAACCCCTTTAAAAACTCGAAGTAAAGCTGATTCAGTGCTGTGTGCCTACTTAAAACCAGACTGAAACATCTCAAATAGGTAATTTGTCCGTAAAAATTCAGTTAGTTGCATAAAAACTACCTTCTCTAAAAGCTTAGAAATAAAAGGAAGTCTTGAAATATGTCTATAATTACTGAGGTAAACTGAGTGTTTTATTTCATGGTCAGAGAATAACTCGAGAATATAAGTTATATTTTAGGATAAATGAAAACTATATAACACCAACGGTAAGATTTTATCATATGTGTCAATCCAGATGTTGAAAGCTGTAAAATAGTAGGATATAGAACTTTTAAAATACATGATAAACAATAGAGATCCTAATATTGAACCCTGTAGCACCCCCTTGTGGACATTCATAACTTCAGAACACAAACCATCATATTTTATACACTGAGTTCTGTCACACAGTTTGTGAACCAGGAAACTACATGATCTGACAAACCCATACAAATAAGCTTCTGCTTTGAAATAGTCAACAGTGTCATACACTTCTAAAAAGTGCAGCATAGTACTGCCTTTTATCGAGAGCAACAAGTATATCATTTAAAGGTGTGATGACATCACTGTTTAAACTGGCGTAAAGCTATTTCATGTAGTAGATATGCCCGCATACAGTGGGGCAAAAAAGTATTTAGTCAGCCACCAATTGTGTAAGTTCTCCCACTTAAAAAGATCAGAGAGGCCTGTAATTTTCATCATAGGTATACCTCAACTATGAGAGACAAAATGAGGAAAAAAAATCCAGAAAATCACATTGTCTGATTTTTAAAGAATTTATTTGCAAATTATGGTGGAAAATAAGTATTTGGTCAATAACAAAAGTTAATCTCAATACTTTGTTATATAGCCTTTGTTGGCAATGACAGAGGTCAAACGTTTTCTGTAAGTCTTCACAAGGTTTTCACACACTGTTGCTGGTATTTTGGCCCATTCCTCCATGCAGATCTCCTCTAGAGCAGTGATGTTTTGGGGCTGACGCTGGGCAACACGGACTTTCAACTCCCTCCAGAGATTTTCTATGGGGTTGAGATCTGGAGACTGGCTAGGCCACTCCAGGACCTTGAAATGCTTCTTACGAAGCCACTCCTT
>SSNP01000263.1:24156-107158 GCA_006937955.1 Pachypanchax playfairii
GTTGCCCGGGCGGTGTGTTTGGGATCATTGTCATGCTGAAAGACCCAGCCACGTCTCATTTTCAATGCCCTTGCTGATGGAAGGAGGTTTTCACTCAAAATCTTACGATACATGGCCCCATTCATTCTTTCCTTTACACGGATCAGTCGTCCTGGTCCCCTTGCAGAAAAACAGCCCCAAAGCATGATGTTTCCACCCCCATGCTTTACAGTAGGTATGGTGTTCTTTGGATCCAACTCAGCATTCTTTCCCCTCCAAACACGACAAGTTGAGTTTCTACCAAAAAGTTCTATTTTGGTTTCATCTGACCATATGATGTTCTCCCAATCCTCTTCTGGATCATCCAAATGCTCTCTAGCAAACCGCAGACGGGCCTGGACGTGTCCTGGCTTCAGCAGGGGGACACGTCTGGCACTGCAGGATTTGAGTCCCTGGCGGCGTAGTGTGTTACTGATGGTAGCCTTTGTTACTTTGGTCCCAGCTCTCTGCAGGTCATTCACTAGGTCCCTCCATGTGGTTCTGGGATTTTTGCTCACCGTTCTTGTGATCATTTTGACCCCACGGGGTGAGATCTTGCGTGGAGCCCCAGATCGAGGGAGATTATCAGTGGTCTTGTATGTCTTCCATTTTCTAATAATTGCTCCCACAGTTGATTTCTTCACACCAAGCTGCTTACCTATTGCAGATTCAGTCTTCCCAGCCTGGTGAAGGTCTACAATTTTGTTTCTGGTGTCCTTTGACAGCTCTTTGGTCTTGGCCATAGTGGAGTTTGGAGCGTGACTGTTTGAGGTTGTGGACAGGTGTCTTTTATACTGATAACGAGTTCACACAGGTGCCATTAATACAGGTAACGAGTGGAGGACCGAGGAGCCTCTTAAAGAAGTTACAGGTCTGTGAAAGCCAGAAATCTTACTTGTTTGTAGGTGACCAAATACTTATTTTCCACCATAAGTTGCAAATAAATTCTTTAAAAATCAGACAATGTGATTTTCTGGATTTTTTTTCCTCATTTTGTCTCTCATAGTTGAGGTATACCTATGATGAAAATTACAGGCCTCTCTGATCTTTTTAAGTGGGAGAACTTACACAATTGGTGGCTGACTAAATACTTTTTTGCCCCACTGTATTTTATGTTTTTTGTGGAAAAAATGAGCTGCTGAAAGGGTTTTTACTTGTCAGTGAAACAGAAGCACATAGTATGTTTCAGCTGTGACAAATTCCATTGGTGATTCTCCTAATCACAAGACTTAAAAGTTTGACCGGTTAGGCCAGTTCTGCTGTTTTCCTGTTACTATGAAGGTTCCCCATGCGCCACAGCATTTTCAAAGCTGCTGGCTGAGTTATTATGAAATGTATTTTCTCAGTCAGTGCTGGTAGATAACAGGACAAGACAAACAAGCACATTTTTAATGTGTTTATGTTATTTACGTGTTTTTTTGTTCATGTCGGTGTTGTTTGTGTTGTTAGTGTGTCTGTTCTTTGTGTTATTCGTCTGTTCATGTTGTTCGTGTTTTTGTTGTTCATGTTGTTTGTGTGTTTGTTTGTGTCCTTCGTGTGTTTGTGTTGTTCATGTGTTTGTTGTTGATGTTCTTCGTGTGTTTGTGTTGTTCATGTTCTTCGTGTGTTTGTTGTTTGTGTTGTTCGTGTGTTTGTTGTTTGTGTGTTTGTGTTGTTCACGTTGTGTGTTTGTTGTTCATGTTCTTTGTGTTCTTCGTGTGTTTGTTGTTTGATTCTTCATGTGTTTGTGTTGTTCATGTGTTTGTTGTTCGTGTTGTTCATGTGTTTGTGTTGTTCATGTGTTTGTTGTTCGTGTTGTTCATGTGTTTGTTGTTCATGTTGTTCGTGTATTTGTTGTTCGTGTTGTTCATGTTTTTGTTGTTCGTGTTGTTCGTGTGTTTGTTGTTCGTGTTGTTCATGTGTTTGTTGTTCATGTTATTCATGTGTTTGTTGTTCATGTTGTTTGTGTGTTTGTTGTTCGTGTTGTTCATGTTTTTGTTGTTCGTGTTGTTCATGTTGTTCATGTGTTTGTTGTTCATGTTGTTTGTGTGTTTGTTGTTCGTGTTGTTTGTGTGTTTGTTGTTCGTGTTGTTCATGTGTTTGTTGTTCATGTTGTTCATGTGTTTGTTGTTCATGTTCTTCATGTGTTTGTTGTTCATGTTGTTCATGTGTTTGTTGTTCATGTGTTTGTTGTTTGTGTTCTTCGTGTGTTTGTTGTTTGTGTTCTTCGTGTGTTTGTTGTTCGTGTTGTTCATGTGTTTGTTGTTCATGTTGTTTCTGTGTTTGTTGTTCGTGTGTTTGTTGTTTTTGTTTTTCGTGTGTTTGTGTTGTTCATGTTGTTCGTGTGTTTGTTGTTTGTGTTCTTCGTGTGTTTGTGTTGTTCGAGTGTTTGTTGTTCATGTTGTTCGTGTGTATGTTGTTCGTGTGTTTGTTGTTCATGTTGTTCATATGTTTGTTGTTCATGTTGTTCATGTGTTTGTTGTTCATGTGTTTGTTGTTCATGTTGTTCATGTGTTTGTTGTTCATGTTGTTCATGTGTTTGTTGTTCATGTTGTTCATGTGTTTGTTGTTCGTGTTGTTCGTGTGTTTGTTGTTTGTGTTCTTCGTGTGTTTGTGTTGTTCATGTTGTTCGTGTGTTTGTTGTTTGTGTTCTTCGTGTGTTTGTGTTCTTCGTGTGTTTGTTGTTCGTGTTGTTCATGTGTTTGTTGTTCATGTTGTTTCTGTGTTTGTTGTTCATGTTGTTTCTGTGTTTGTTGTTTTTGTTCTTCGTGTGTTTGTGTTGTTCGTGTGTTTGTTGTTTGTGTTCTTCGTGTGTTTGTGTTGTTCATGTTGTTCGAGTGTTTGTTGTTCATGTTGTTCGAGTGTTTGTTGTTCATGTTGTTCATGTGTTTGTTGTTCATGTTGTTTCTGTTTGTTGTTCGTGTGTTTGTTGTTTTTGTTCTTCGTGTGTTTGTGTTGTTCGTGTGTTTGTTGTTCATGTTGTTCGTGTGTTTGTGTTGTATCATGTCTGAGTCAGGCTGTTTACCTTTAGACACAAACAACCAGCTGGTGGACACTATGAACACGTGGTACATTACTGTTGGGTTTAGGTTAGAAAGAAGTTACATCCTCGTTCTAAATTCTTGTCACGAGATATTATGGGCTTTATTTTAGATTCGCTCCGCAATTATTTACGTCACATGACGTTAAAGTCACATGCAAGAACTTTACAGAAGAAGTGTCCGCTCATTGGCTGGAAGTGATAAAGAAAGCAGCAGCTCTCTGTCTGATTGGCCAACAAACGCTCCGTCAAGTCGCATTTCCTGGTTTTCAGCAAATAAAGACTTTGGGTAGTTTTAAAAGCATTCCACGGTGCCTTCACCTGAACGGAGCTGAAGATGTCTCACAGCAGCTGTCTGCTTCTGCTTTGCCTTTTTCTAACTGCACACTGTGAGTTTCCAACGCTGAACCACATCAAACCAAAAGCCAGTGATGAATCTCAGACCACAGCAGTCCGTGGACTGCTGAATCGGCTTCTCGGAAACAGGTCGATGGACTTCATCGTGTCGGTCAACAGGACCAGCGACAGCCTGGATGTCTGTGAGCTCAGATCTACTGAAGACAACAAGATAGTGGCCACAGGTAGCACCGGAGTGGCCGTAGCTTCTGGGATTTACAACTACTTGAAATATTTCTGCAACTGTCATGTGTCCTGGTCTGGGAACCAGCTGGATGTTCCCAGTCCTCTGCCTAAACTCACAGGTGTGCTGCGGATCAGCAGCCCTCACAGGTCAGTGTTCCTCACCTTTCTGCGGGGACACGAGCAGTTAGTTCCTTTTTGAAACTATTCCTCTCTCAGTTAGACGATCTCAAACTTCTTCTAACCTTCTGTTGTTCACTGCTACCTGGACGTTTTACCTGCCAGATGTTTTTATTTATTGTTTTTTTTTTTTTTAGAATAGCAAATAATGAATTTATTTTCGGACCAGTACGATGTTGGTTCAGTTTATCTGTGGAAGTTTGGTAATCAGCATTCAGGATGGATTCATTATTTCAGATTCTGTCACATATAACTCAGATCTGTTCAGCATTTTTATGCTGATGACACAATAGTTATTTTGGCCCAAATCCAGCTAGTGACGTTGGATCTCTGCAGAAAGCATGTGATGTGGTCCAGCACACACTTATGCAGCTAAAGCTAATTCTTAATGCTGATAATAATGCTGTTTTCAATCTCTAAGAAGGTTCCTCAAACTGTCACTTTAGGAGGAAATGAAATTGATGTTATTTATATATACAAGTACCTTGGAATCCTGTCTGATGACTCTTAATTTCAAACCCAATAATGATGATCTTGTGAAAAAACTCAAACTGAAATTGTGTTTTTTTTCCTTTAGGAATAACTTTAGTTTTTCTTTTTGAGGTGAAAAAGCAGCTTGTTGCTGCAACTTTTTCTATCTGTTTTATATGATGGAGACCTGTTCTATATGAATGCTTCAGCTCAATGTCTGAGAAGACTTAATACTGTTTATCATGTTTCTCTGAGATTTATTATAAACTGTAGAACCTGAACCATTACTGTGAACTGTATGCTGGAGGGTTGGACTTTGTCCACCAGGAAGTTGAGACACTGCTACACTTTAATTTATAAGGCCATGCTTGGACTACTGCTTCATATATCTGTAATTTAATCACAAAGAGAAATGTTGATTCTTATAGTTTGTGATCAAACAGTAGCTACGTTTACATGGGCACATTTAATCGGAATAAACGCCCAATCGGATAAAAAAGACGTCATGTAAACATGTCAACCCGAATGTTTTGATCCGATGCAGCCTGATCCGAAAGAAATTTACTTCCGATCGAGAGGGGTGGTTTTGTCCGATCTTCATTCGGATAGACGTGCATGTACACACCCATTCGGAAAGAAAGGGTGAAAAGAGCCCTTTGCGCATGCGTACAACTTCAGCGTGACGTCTTTCCACTGTCGCAGACTCAAGTAGAAAACATAGCGGGAAGTAAACAGAAGTGGTCTGCTGGTGCAGTCATCCTGTCATCCTGCTCTCCTCTCCTGTGGTGGAGGAGCAGTAGTAATATGTATTCAGCCGCTAGCTTGGTTAATGCGACCAGTAAAAACCCAAACATAAAGGTAATCACCCGCAGAAGGTCCATATAGGGGATAACGTGAGTCAGCTCGAGCACACGATGGGGCGGGAAAGATGTGCAGAAAGGACGGAGTTTGTTTACTTTTTTTCTTTCTCCGGAAAGACAACTCGCTGTGCGCATGCTCAACTCATTTAACCTGATCGAGTGCTTGGTGCATGTGTACTCATGACATGATCAGATCATTTCAGTTAGTGTCCATGTAAACAGGGATTTGGGAATTCAGATCGACCAAGATTTTAATCAGATCGGGGAAATTTGGCGCATGTAAACGTAGCTAATGATTTGTTGCTCTTTGTACTATTTGCTGCACTGGGAAACTGGGAAAAAGGCATTTGTCTTCTTCTGGTTCTTCTACATGAATCATGATGCAAAAGAAAACTAACAGAACTTATTTCACAGAAGTCCTTTAAAGGTCCTGTATCGTGAAAAATCAACGTTTTGGAGCTTTTAACCATATTGTGATGCTATTTCTTTATTTAAAAGACCTCCAGAGTGGTTTTTGGCTTAATTCGTACATTCCCGAGTAATCCTGCTGAAACCTGCGCTCTGAGCAGCTGCTTTACTCGCTCATGTAAAACGGCTGAATTGAGCCAGTTTACATCACGGTGTCGTATCAGGAAGTTCCTGACCAATCCCTGCTGCCCCTGTAGTAGGTACGAGGCGAGTTGCGAGAGTCTGAAAAAATTTGTTAGGAGCTCATCACAGCAGATGTCTAACCTACAGCCCAGAGTTCTCACACTTCAACCACCTGCTGCTCTTTATTAGCATGAGCTGCTAATAAAGACTTATCAACTCGGCCCTGCTAATCACATATCAATATGAATCCAGCTTTACAGCTGAGCTCCACGTCACCGCAACCCGTCCCACCACCGGATAAAAGACACAGTCACTCACCCTGCCAGCGCTTAGTCATACGTCCCGTTTGCCACGAGCTTCTGTTAGCTTCCGTGCTGCTTTATCCGCCTCATTAATCCAGCCTCAGACCTCAGACCTGTCCTAGTCGATCTCTCTCTCTCTCTCTCTCTCTGTCCGCCTTGTTCTTGGCTGCTGGTCTCGCAGTCAGCGACTACCGTCGCTGCCTCCAGAAACCCGCTCCTCGCCTACGACCTGTCTCACTTCACCCGTCCGATCCCAGTCTTGGTGTCATCTCCCGGGTCGGATCGCATCCAGTCACAGGTGGACCGTCCTTCCCTCCAGACGCTCCTCGCCACCGAATGTCTTCTGACAAATCAGCACCTCGATTTCGTTGTATTTCATGCTAAAAATTTCTCGTCGAAAATGTGCATTTGGCTGCGAGAGTTACAGAAGTTTATTTAGTGTTTCTAAACAGCCCAATCGCACTCACAGTTGGGAGGCGGGGTTTTAGGTAAACCAAGCGTTTTTATTTCCTGATTACAGAATAACTCGAGAATATAAGTTATATTTCAGGACAAAGTAAGTGAATATAACTCAAACAGTAAGGTTTTATCATATATGTGCCGATCCCAGACGTTGAAAACTGTAAATGGTAAATGTCCTGTATTTGTATAGCGCTTTTCTAGTCATTCAGACCACTCAAAGCGCTTTCACACTACAAGTTTTACATTCACCCATTCACACAACCCGATATGTAAACCGGGGGGAGAGGGTAGGGGCTAACACTCACACAACCCGATACGCAGATCGGGGGGCAACATGGGGTTCAGTGTCTTGCCCAAGGACACTTCGACATGTGGCGGTGGAAGCCGGGATCGATCCACCAACCTTCAAATTGGAGGACGACCGCTCTAACCACTGAGCCACAGCCGCCCCGTAAAATATGTAAAATAGCATGATACAGTCCCTCTAAATCCAGACTGAGAGCACCGAAGACAGACATCTTAATGTGCAACTGCTTTTCTTAAATTCTCATTTTGACTGTTAAAGGTTGAATATGGGACATTTTCATAAAAAGCAATATATTTTAACAACATAATACCTCCACAGGGCATTGTGTGTAGAATGAAAATAATGTATTTCCTTTAAAAATGATATTTGAATTAAAATATAATGAAATATTTATCCTGACGGGCACATCGTGGGTATTATGCTCTGTCCTTGGTGCTGCTGCACCCTTTTTCTCTTGTGTAGGTGGTGCACATTCATTTGCATAAAGCCACAGCCCAGAAACTCCATCTATCAATCAGCTCTAAAGTAAATTTATTCACGTCTAGTTTATCAAATGGACACAAATGCAATAAAATACATTTAACCTAAATTACCACAACAAATGTACTAATTAAATTACTTGAAAACAAAATCAGTCTGATTAACAAAGAAAACACCACGTTCGAGTCAAACCCATTTTCACTCGGCAGAGACACGACCTGTAATCGTACACATCGTATAAATAATAATTGTCACAGGAAGCGAAAGAAACTCAAGGATGTTTTGAGGCTACAGACTGGCATGCACTTTGTGAGACACATGGAGAGGACGTCAATGCTATGACTGTGTGACTGACTATTGAAACTTCCTTGTGAATATCATCATTCCCTCCAGAACAGTGAAGTGCTTCCCCAAAAACAAACCCTGAATCACAAGAGACCTGAAAGAACTGCTGAACAAGAAAAAAAGAGCTTTCAGGGAGGAAGACAGGGACATATTGAGACATGGACAAAGAGAACTTAAAGTCAAGATTAGAAACAAGGAGGTGAACAGGAACAAGCTAGAGAACAAGCTCCAGCAAAACAATATAAGAGATGTGTGGTCAGGGATGAAGAAGATCACAGGCTTTATGCAGAAGGATGATCACTTAGATGGAAGTCTAGATAGATCCAATGAACTGAACACGTTCTTCAACAGGTTCAGTTTGGAAACAATCCCAACATCTTCCTCTCCTGCTGCAAGCCAAACAGACCTCCCACCTTCCCTTCCTTCCTCCACAGCTTTCCTGTCACACCTCAACTGTCTCACCGTCTACCTCGGTCAGGGATCCTGTTTCTGGTGCTTTTCTATCATCTCCAACATCAGAAGAAGCTAGTGTGCTTATTGCCTTCATCTCACGCCTGTCTGTATCTAGCAGTCAGGTGAAGAAGCAGCTGGAGAGACTGAATAGGAATAAGGCAGCTGGTCCAGGTGGTGTTGGTCCCAGGCTTATGCAAATGTTGGATTCTGCAGCATCTCTTCAACCTCAGCTTCACCCTGGAGAAGGTACCAGTTCTATGGAAAACATCCTGCCTTGTTCCAGTACCTTAGGCATCTTATCCATCAGTTCTTATCGACTACAGGCCTGTTGTCCTGAACATCCCACATCATTAAGATCTCCCCTCCCTATGAAGCTTTTGTGCTGATGTTTACAACATTCTACATCAATGTCAAAGTAAAACATCGTATGTGTATTAGCTTGTTCATAACTCATATAAAGCATATTAATTAGAATTTATAAAGCACTTTCAAAGTTAGCTTGCGCATATCACATACCTACATTATTAACATTAATTTAATTATTATTGTTTATTGTATTACCAGAACAATGCTACTGTCTGGCTTATTAAAGAAAAATCAGTCTTATGATGCTTGCAAATTTCTATTTTACTTTTGAACATTTAATTCATAAAACAACTTTGTGAGTGTAATAGAAATAATTTAATAGGTTTATTATTAATCATATCTTTAAGGATTTCACCCCCCAAAAAGCATGGTAAAGTCTTCGTCATAACACATATTCATTCTTCTGACAAAATTCTATATTCATAAATGTAAATTTAATCTTAAAACAGCATACTTTCCTCGTTTCCTTGAAGAGGCAGCGTTATACATAAAATGAATATAACCCTTCTCTAACAAAGGCTCTCAAAACAATCAAAATTTGCAAATTGTATTTATATGATTAACCCACCTGCTGTTTGTTCTTGTAACTGTTATGTTGTGTACTTCATTTGTCCTTTGCACTTTGTTGAATAAAGTTTGTTAAAAACCTTCTTTGTGAGCAGGTGAGAAACTGAGAAAAATTTATGATTGATCAGTCAATGTCACATGATTGGGCTGCGCGCACATTATTCCCTTTCTGAATGTCTGGGAGGAAGTACCACAGTCTGAGCCGCTTGGGTCTCTAATTTGCAAGAAATATTGGTGACAATACGCTACATAAAGTAGCTAAGGCAGGCCAGAAATGTCACTAGATTTGTTTCTAAGACACTTTTTGGAATAAAAAGTTACTTAGGGGGTTTGAAAAGCCATTTAAAAACAACGTCAAAATTGCTAAGTTGGCAACAGTGGATTCAAGTTTAACATCAACGTTCTTGAGTGGAGTCCCCCTAGTGGCACGGGGCCTTAAGTGGACAATTAGTCTGCCTAATGGCTGTGCTGACTCAGTAAAAATGCTAAATATCTCTGGCACTGAGGGGATATGAAATCTGAATGTGGCTGGCACTTAATGAGTTAACCATGCTAATCTGAAAGTGGTGCTACCAAAATATCAATAGCACATTAAATGTGCCATGAGGGGAGCTAAAACCATGGATAAGGCTGAGTCCAATATCAAGCATGGTACAGGGCCATGCAGCTGTGGTTTGCCAGCTGCACAGTGGCAGAGAGGAAGCAGCTGCAGAAGGACATCAACACCACCCAGAGACTCATTGGTTGCCCCCTCCCATCCCTGGAGGCAATCTACAACACCCCCAGGAGAGCCCACATCATCTTCAGGGACCCTCACACCCCAGTTACCACCTGTTTGAACTCTTACCCTCTGGGAGGAGTTTCAGAGCAATTAGGTCAAAAACTAACAGACTTAGAAACAGTTTTTACCTGAGAACTATCAGTGCCCTGAATGGCTGGAACTAAAACACAAACCCGGAAAGGTGATATACACCCACCACATATCCCATCTTTAAATAATCATCACTGTGAAGTGTATACCATTATCTAGTTGTTGTTTTGGGTGGCTGTGGCTCAGGAGGTAGAGGTTGTGTCCTTGGGCAAGAAACGTAACCCACTTTGCCTGTTTGGTGGTGGTCGGAGGGTCCGGTGGCACCTGGCAGTCTCACCTCTGTGTGTTCCAGGACAGCTGTGGCTACAACATGTGTAGTTTATCATGACCAAATGTGTAAGTGTGTGAATGACAAACTTTAGTGTGAAGAACTTTGTGCGTCGTCTGGCTTAAAAGTGCCATAGAAGTACACTATTCTTGTGAATAGCCCTTACCTGTTGTCCTATTATCTATGCTGTTTTGCACTATTTTATTTTTTCTATTTATTTCTGTTTTTGTACAGTTTGCATGAGAGTTGCAGCAATTGGAAGTTTTGTTGTGCCTCTAGGGGAAAATGACAAATGAAAGGATTCTGATTCTGAGTTCTGCCTGGACCCACTGGGGTCGAGAGTACAGGAAGAAAGCTCCAGCAGAACCAGGATGAGTTCTGCCTGGATCCACTGGGGTCTGAGAGGAAAGAGGCAAACACAGAGGGATTTGGGTCAGTCGTCATTTCTATGAGAAGAGAAACAGAGTTAAAGTTAATGGCAGCAACAGAGAGAGTAAAGACAGCAGAGTGAAGACATGTGGACAGTATGTCCTCCAGCAGTCTGACTATCATGGGACATCTTCCCTGTTGATGGTGCAGCGTACCAGGCTAAAGACTAAATTAGACACAGCATTTGAAACTTGTCCCCAGAATATGAGACTATCTTCCCCTAAGCCTAATCTGTGGACTTGGTCTCTTTTAAAGAGGCCATTACACACAAAATTCATGACTTTGTGGGTATTTCTGAAGTATTAAATGTAATATGAAAAATTTTATATCTAAAAAAACATTAGGAAACACTGATTAACAGATCATTCAATCTATTGCTGGGTTTCACATGACGTAGCATTGACGTCACCAAATGCAGATGGGGGTCAGGAAGTAACTGCCGCTGCACAGAACCCTATTGTCTCTGCTGACTTGGCTTCAAAATGCCCAAAATCTGTGCGGTCTACGGTTGTTGCAACCACTCTAATCAAGAGAAAGACAAACATTTTTTTCATGTCTCGAAAGTCGTGTTCCACAAAGATCTTAATTTTAAAAAAACTTACCGAAAGAAGACAGCAGAAATGGATCACTTATCTCCGGCTAACAACAAGAGGTGCAGAAATGGACAATGGTAGAGTTTGCAGCAATCACTTTTTAAAAGGTAAGGGTTTAATAAATGTTCTAGTGTTTTAGTGAACATTTACTTAGAAACACATCTACAAAAATGGCAGGTAAACAAGTTTTTCTCTGGCCACATACCACGTTTTTAGGGGGGGTTCTGTGGATCTCTGTGAATGGTTGGTTGACCTACATTATGGAAATATATATAGTTTATTATATATTGTGTGTGTATGTAGAAATTGCTTAAACTCAAACAAATCTAATAGAAATTTGGATTTAAAAAGGCATAATAAAGTATTTACATGTAGATCCTAGCACATAAACACACTTGTTATTAGCATTAGCAATAGTATTTATTATCACGAATTAAAAGTAGCACAACTCACGACTTGCCCGTGCAAAAACAAGACGACAGCCATTTAAAGCTTCTCTGGATCCTAAATTGTTGACCCAACCTAATACAAAATAGTTGTAGGCTTCCTGGCTTTTGAAGGCTTTCGTTTGATTTGCTGTGTAAAAAGAAGTATGCAGGACGAGATAGTTTGATATGTCGATTGCTACAATACAGGGTAAATCCTCCAGACTGTATTTAAAGTCCGATTTTTTTTTAAACTGTACGGGTCATAACCTAAATGTAGATTTATTTTTTCGCAATATCGCGTCTGTGCTAGTCCATTTAAAGCCTTACTCTCCGACATTGCGCTGTGTTGTTGTGGCCAAGTGAAACTCTTCCTGCCCCCCATTTGAGTTTTGCGCAACTTCCGAGTCACGTGAGTGAAACCCAGCAATCTGCGTCAAGATTTGTCTGGCTTCGGGCTGCAACTGCTTAATATTCATTATGCGAATTTGCTGGACTCTGATTGGCTAACAAACTAGCCTATGGAAGCAAGGCATACTGTTTCCTGCCCCATTGCGCATGGCAACAGTGCATCGAGTCTCTTCCAGTTTGCTATGTCTTATGCTACAGCTTTTAGCTAGCAGCATGCTAGGCGTGGTTTCAACTGCAAAAGCTAATGAATACTAACGAACAAAGGAGCTGTGACGAAACAAGTACCGGCCGCTCGAACTCGAGAGAACTCGGGTTTCATCACCACCTGCGTAGTTTGAGAGATAAAAACTGAAAGAAAAGTTGTTGACCTGTTTTCACACCCACTATGAAGGTAAGAACACATGTAGAGCTAAAATATTCAACAGAAACCTCAGACATTTTTTTTTTTTTTAATGGGATGGCCTCTTTAAAATAAAGCTCAAAACTCTTCTACAAAAAAAAATAGCCAATTCTTATGTCTGTTATTCTTACTTTTGCATGATTCTCTGTTGCCCTTCACCCAAGGCAAATTTGTTGTATTGTGCAATGGAAAAAACACACTTCTATTTACTTACTGTATTCAGATGGTTCAAAATGTACTCATCTAAAGCACAAGTCCTTATTGACTAATTTACTTAGCCTGCAAACTATAATCTACATACCTCACAATAAGTTCAGAATATTTGTTTTTAATGTATTATACACTCACCTAAAGGATTATTAGGAATACCATATTAATACGGTGTTTGACCCCCTTTCGCCTTCAGAACTGCCTTAATTCTACGTGGCATTGATTCAACAAGGTGCTGAAAGCATTCTTTAGAAATGTTGGCCCATACTGATAGGATAGCATCTTGCAGTTGATGGAGATTTGTGGGATGCACATCCAGGGCATGAAGCTCCCGTTCCAGCACATCCCAAAGATGCTCTATCGGGTTGAGATCTGGTGACTGGGGGCCATTGTAGTACAGTGAACTCATTGTCATGTTCAAGAAACCAGTTTGAAAGGATTCAAGCTTTATGTTATGGTGCATTATCCTGCTGGAAGTAGCCATCAGAGATGGGTAAATGGTGGTCATGAAGGGATGGACATTGTCAGAAACAATGCTCAGGTAGCCCGTGGCATTTAAACGATGGCCAATTGGCACTAAGGGGCCTAAAGTGTGCCAAGAAAACATCCCCCACACCATTACACCACCACCACCAGTCTGCACAGTGGTAACAAGGCATGATGGATCCATGTTCTCATTCTGTTTACGCCAAGTTCTGACTCTACCATTTGAATGTCTCAACAAAAATTGAGACTCATCAGACCAGGCAACATTTTTCCAGTCTTCAACTGTCCAATTTTGGAGAGCTCGTGCAAATTGTAACCTCTTTTTCCTTTTTGTAGTGGAGATGAGTGAGTGGTACCCGGTGGGGTCTTCTGCTGTTGTAGCCCATCTGCCTCAAAGTTGTGCATGTTGTGGCTTCACAAATGCTTTGCTTCATTCCTCGGTTGTAATGAGTAGTTATTTCAGTCAAAGTTGCTCTTCTATCAACTTGAATCAGTCGGCCCATTCTCCTCTGACCTCTAGCATCAACAAGGCATTTTCATCCACAGAACTGTCACATACTGGATGTTTTTCCCTTTTCACACCATTCTTTGTAAACCCTAGAATTGGTTGTGCGTGAAAATCCCAGTAACTGAGCAGATATAAACAGTTTCTAATGGTCTGATGTAACACTTGGTTCCTCTCAGCTCCTTAAACATCCCTGGAGTTGAGGGACCTTTATCATCTGGTTCTACAGGACTCTGTTCACCATGAAGCATCATCAGTGTGGGACATGGACAAAGGACGTCCCCTTCTATGTCTCTCTGTCTTCCAGTCTCTCTGTTGAACCTGCTGATTACACTCTGTGACACTCTCACAGTAGTCTGTAGTCTCTTCCATTTGAGAACATCCTGTTTGAAGCCTCTTGATGTCGAGGTGTTGATCAGCTGTTAGGTTGGTCTTGGTCACATGATGTGAACGGCTGATGAGGCTCTTTAAATACCAACTCTGATTGGTTCATGAGTCAAACAGCAGATATGAATTTATCATTAAGATCCTTGTTAGAGAACAAGTTGTATAAAAAGTCCTAAAACATTGAACAGCTTGACATGTGTGTTTAGAAGTTTAGAGAAGGTCACATGAAGGTCACCTGGAAAGGTCAAAGTGCATGTTAGGTTTATCTTGAAGTTTCACCTGAAAGATGAACATCCTGAACTTTTCAGGGTCGTGTATAAACTCTTGATATTTCCTTAAAGTGCTTCTTCATACTCTTGGCAATGTTTATAAGATTTTTTATAACAAAACAACAAATGTTTGTTTTTTATATTTAGATTTCGGTATTATCAGAATGTCTGCACCGTTAGCTATTCTTCTGTCTGGTGGGACTGGCCAAGATGGGAACAAGAGATAGACTGGATGGCACTCAATGGAATCAACCTGCCACTGGCTTTCACTGGTCAAGAAGCTCTGTGGCAGGAGGTAAGTTCTTCTGTAACATCTAAAACACAATGTGTCACCTAACCTGATTTACTAAAAGAAAATGATTCAAGGCTGTGTTTTTGTTTATTTGTTTTTAAGGAGAATTTGAGTGGTTTGTGTTAGGGTTGTGTATGTAATTGAGAATTGTGTGTATATATTTGTAGAATCATCCAGACCAGAGAAAGCTATTTTGTTTTCTATTTTGTTACTGGTATTGTCATACCAGTGTTTCCCAACCCTGGTCCTAGGGTTGGGTACTGAAACCCGTACAGTACCGGGGGAACGTTGATGGTAGTAACCAGACCGAAATCGAATTTCCCAAAAAGCACCTAGCAACATTTCTGACCTGCCTAAGCAATTTTATGTAGAATTTTGTCATCAATATTTCTTGCAGAAATAAGCTGCTCAGACCTACTTCCTTCTAAATGTTCCGAAAGGTAATGATGAACGTGTGTACAGCATGATCACGTGACATTGACTGACCAATTATAAACCTTTTTTTAGTTTCTCACCCACTCACAAAGAAGTTGTTTTTTGTTTTTTTTATTTTATCGTAGCGTCTTCATGGCTAGTACTTCCATCCAGCTCACACCCAGTGCCCTCAAGGGTGAGCTGGATGGAAGCACAAAAAAACTCCTTAGCGGGGGTAAACAGATACCACGCACACAATGAGGTCATTGAGGGGTGTGTCTTCAATGCATGATGACGTGAATGTGTTGCAAGAAGGAATGTAAACACTGTCGCTGAGCAACGCTCTTATGTTTTTGTCAGGAAATCTCTGTCCTTGAGAGTCCATTCCTCCCAGCTCTGGCATCTGGAGTGGGCGGGGGTAGGGGAGGGGGAACCGAGTATCCCATCTGCATTCTCCTCAGGGGAGTTTGGAGTGTTGGCCTTCGGCCCAGCCAAAATAAGATAAGGAGAGACTAGAGCATAACTGCAGAATTCAGCAGTCTTTTCAGTCCCTTATGGTGCACTTTCCAGTGGAAATCCGAAACAGCCGAAATGGATCAAATCAGATGGAAAAAAAGGCCAATTAATCACACCTCCACACTGAACCAAACCTGCAGCTTCTCCAAGATGACACTCATCCTTCCAGTGAGAGCCTAACCACATCAGTATGTGATCCAGACCCCCGAACTTTTTAGTCAGAGTGCTGCCAGATAAGGCTTCATACTTTCCCACCAAGATTTACCATATAATTACCAGGTAATTTCTTAGTAATTAGGGGACTGTAAAAAGAAGGGTTACCCCACTGTCCCAGTCCATAATGTGGTTTGTCCTGCAATGATCCCTAATGGCTGAGCATGGTGCATTTTATGGAAAAAAGCAGCTCAGTTTTACATTGGCAATGCTGTTCTTCCGAATCATGCCACCACCAGGTGACTCCACCATTACCTGCATAGACAATAAAGTCCTCTAGAAAAGTGACACAATCCCTAGATGGTATGATTTTGCAAAATTTCGGAGCACTAACAGTCGGGGTTGGGTTTGACCCTAGTTGAGTAATTTAGAGAACTTCATTATTTTCAGAGAAGTGCGAATAGAAAGAATTATAAAGGCTCTGAAATATTTGGCAAAACGTCTGTTTGCTCAGCCTTGAAACAACACAGTGCAAAGATGAAAGTGAAGCTTCCTTCAGACTATGATGCCACTTTTGCAGCTAAAAATATTTATTAACTTTTAAACTTTTTTTTCATATCTTTTAGGTGTACCGGGCTCTTGGATTAAACGAGTCTGAGATTGAAGAATTCTTCTCTGGACCAGCATTTCTTGCCTGGAACCGCATGGCTAACTTAAACAAGTTTGGTGGGCCTCTGCCTCAGTCCTGGCATGTGAACCAGCTGTCCCTACAGGTAATGTGAATCAGGTAGTGACTCCTTTTTGAATGTCAACACATTTTAAAGCTTTAGTGTTACAATCAGAGCTACTCTCTTTTTGGCAACCTGTAATGGTAAACTCATTTACTGAGACCGAATGGGCTTGATTAGAGCATCGTTTTTTATCTGGTCTCTGTGTTTTGTTTTTATGGAGAAGCAGCTACTGCATGCAATGCAGTGATGAATCCCACTTTGATCAGATTAATGATGGCTCGTTCACTATAACAGGTCCCTAGAAGGTCTTTACATCAACAGGTTCCAGTGTTAAACTGGAGTCAGATCTTTCAAGCACTGGCTCTTTCTCTTCCCACCAGTTCTGTCCCTTTACTGGACCAGAGAAAAGAACCGATTTCATGTTGATAATTCAGAGTTGGATTTATTTTCACTCTGCTTAATTTAGGACTACAACCTCTCCTTTAACCTGTAAAAGGAACATTATCGGAGGGATAACGAGCTCATTGTTTCTGCCGTTTCTGTCTTCTTTTAATCACCACTCTAAGTAAAGTGGGTCAAAGCATATTGACTGTCTTCTCTCTGAATAACAGTTTGAAATAACATTCAATGTTCTAGTGAAGATTCTCAGTCTTGCAGTTCATCCAGTTTTCTCCATTATTGGGTTTAGAAGCAAAATGTCTTCAGGAACCAAAGAAGTCCAGTTGCCTATTTTCAGTCTGAGGAGAACTTTCATTGTTGGCTCCTATATTATCACCAGCCGGTGTTTATGGTTAATATGGTGGGTGTGACTCTCATTGGCGGTCGTGTTTAATCAACATGTCTTCAATTGACTTTATGATCTGGCATTTGATAAAAACTAAACTGAATTAAATAAGCCACTTATGCTACATTTAACTGGTGAAAGAGTGTTTTAATGTCACTGTTTCACACCATCTTTAATGTTTCATGAACACTGATTTCATTGTGGAACCCTCCCTCCTCACCTCATATTTAACAGTTGCCATTTTGGACACAGTGGTTATCATTTCATATCAAAAGTGACCTGACCAGTGTGGCTGGTGTGCACACACAACCACTCAGTCGTGTAGCGTGTAAAACACGCTGTCAGCTAAATAAATATCCTCCATCTGATTGTATTGAAGCACACACAGACACAGCAATGACGTCACGCGCGTTTGCTGGCGCCGCTGCCGAGGCAGGTCACAAGCAGCGAGACTGTGGTTCAGAAGGATCTAAGCTGAAATGTACGACGACGTGGACGTACAAACTCACTCAGAGCTGAATAAATTACTCATCAATTTGTTTTTCATTTTTGCAGTTTAAAATCTTGGAGCGAATGAGAGATTTTGGCATGATGCCTGTGCTGCCAGCCTTCTCCGGGAACATTCCTCGAGGAATTCTCAGGTGACTCATTCTTTGTGTTTGAATGTACCCGTTCACACTCTCTTCACAAGTTTACTCTTTTAGATATTTGTGGTGTGATAAGTGGCTTTGAAGGGGCAGGAAATGTTTGTGTTTGACAGTCATGTTGCTGATGAGTGTGTGAGAAGTTCTTAATCTCTCTCTATTTACATAATCAACCATATTTGAGGTAAACACACACTCTGCTTAAAACTCTACAACAACAGAAGCAGGTGTATTGAAGTACGTGATGCCTAGTGTGATTTCAACTGCCAGAGCTGATGAATACTAACAAACAACTCGGGTTTTATCACCACCTGCGTAGTTTGAGAGATTAAAACTGAAAGGAGTTATTGACCTGTTTTCACACCCACTATGAAGGTAAGAACACCTGGGGACTACACCCGCTTTAGTTAAGAAGTACATTTTGTTTATATAGCACTCTTCACAGGATAAAAAACACAAAGTGCTTCACAGATTTAAAACAAATGAAGTAAAACAAAGTGTTTTATTTTCAGAAGCAGTCTGTAGGGATGAGTGGCTTTCTCTTGTCAGTATGAAATGAACAGGTGTGTAAACAAGCAGGTTCCAATAGAACAACCTTCTACACTCACCGGCCACTTTATTAGGTACACCATGCTAGTAACGGGTTGGACCCCCTTTTGCCTTCAGAACTGCCTCAATTCTTCGTGGCATAGATTCAACAAGGTGCTGGAAGCATTCCTCAGAGAGTTTGGTCCATATTGACATGATGGCATCACACAGTTGGCGCAGATTTGTCGGCTGCACATCCATGATGCGAATCTCCCGTTCAATACTCAGGTAGGCTGTGGCGTTGTAACGATGCTCAATTGGTACCAAGGGGCCCAAAGACTGCCAAGAAAATATTCCCCACACCATTACACCACCACCACCAGCCTGAACCGTTGATACAAGGCAGGATGGATCCATGCTTTCATGTTGTTGACGCCAAATTCTGACCCTACCATCCGAATGTCGCAGCAGAAATCGAGACTCATCAGACCAGGCAACGTTTTTCCAATCTTCTATTGTCCAATTTCGATGAGCTTGTGCAAATTGTAGCCTCAGTTTCCTGTTCTTAGCTGAAAGGAGTGGCACCCGGCGTGGTCTTCTGCTGCTGTAGCCCATCTGCCTCAAAGTTTGACGTACTGTGCGTTCAGAGATGCTCTTCTGCCTACCTTGGTTGTAACGAGTGGTTATTTGAGTCACTGTTGCCTTTCTATCAGCTCGAACCAGTCTGGCCATTCTCCTCTGACCTCTGGCATCAACAAGGCATTTCGGCCCACAGAACTGCCGCTCACTGGATATTTTTTCTTTTTCGGACCATTCTCTGTAAACCCTAGAGATGGTTGTGCGTGAAAATCCCAGTAGCTCAGCAGTTTCTGAAATACTCAGACCAGCCATTCTGGCACCAACAACCATGCCACGTTCAAAGTCACTCAAATCACCTTTCTTCCCCATACTGATGCTCGGTTTGAACTGCAGGAGATTGTCTTGACCATGTGTACATGCCTAAATGCACTGAGTTGCCGCCATGTGATTGGCTGATTAGAAATTAAGTGTTAACGAGCAGTTGGACAGGTGTACCTAATATAGTGGCCGGTGAGTGTATGTCTAAATGACAGAGTGACCTGTTATATACAGTCACCTAAAGGATTATTAGAAACACCTGTTCAATTTCTCCTTAATGCAATTATCTAATCAACCAATCACATGACAGTTGCTTGAATGCATTTAGGGGTGTGGTCCTGGGCAAGACAATCCCCTGAACTCCAAACTGAATGTCAGAATGGGAAAGAAAGGTGATTTAAGCTATTTTAAGCGTGGCGTGGTTGTTGGTGCCAGACGGGCCGGTCTGAGTATTTCACAATCTGCTCAGTTACTGGGATTTTCACCCACAACCATTTCTAGGGTTTACAAAGAATGGTGTGAAAAGGGAAAAACATCCAGTATGCGACAGTCCTTTGGGTGAAAATGCCTTGTTGATGCTAGAGGTCAGAGGAGAATGGGCCGACTGATTCAAGCTGATAGAAGAGTGTAGGGGAACACGTATTATGAAAGTTTGCCTCTTCAATACGTGTTATTCGGGGCACCACCTTTTTTCGGAGGAATTAAATATTAGAATATTTAATCAGCTTATTTCAGTCTCATAATATGAAGTCGCATGTCCGTCCAGATAGTGACTCAAATCACACATAAAAACTCACTGAATCGGCCAATTAAAATTAAGGTGAATATTTATTGAACAACAAGGAAGACAGACCAATAAACAGACAAACAAATAAACAGTTAAACACGGAATGGAATTAACGATGCTGGTTCAGGAAATTACGTCAGACTTAGTATGTTTCTAGAATAAGTGGACTTTCTAACGTTCAAGAATCTTAAACACTAGTAAGAGTGGGTGAGGAAACGGAAAATGCTCTTTTAACACGGAAGATAATTTTGAATTTAAAGGTGTGATGACATCACTGTTTAAACTGGCGTAAAGCTATTTCATGTAGTAGATATGCCCGCATATGTCAACTCACAAAAGAATTTGATTAAAAAACTAACACGGCGGGGGTGTACGGGCAGGTCAGAATCCTCTTCTCAGCAACACGGTTCCTTTCGTTAATGATATGTGGGTCTCCCTGGCTGACTTCGCTCTGATTGGCTACAACCATTGCCCGCAGCAAGCCTGTCTTCTCGGCTCCGTCAACAGTCCAGTAACATGGCGAGTGGACGTTTACAACCGTATATGTTCGAGCCTGAAACGTCTTCTGAGGAAGACAGAGGGGTGAACACATAAAACTCAACTAATCACATGAGCGAATAAACAGTGCTGTCAGATGTTATCAATGAAAATAGATTCACAATATGGTATGATAAACCTGTTGCTCACGGACATTGTTGCTAGAGCGGCTATCACATGCTAGCATCATGAACTCTTCAGACCACGAACAAACGTTTATCAGGCAAGGCAGCATTTTATTAAATAAATAAACTTACAGGTATTGACGATGTGGTCACCTCCTTCAGGGTTGGTAAAGAATTTTTAATTAAAATCAGTTTCTTTGACAATCCCAACTTGAATTCACCCAAGTTATGGAAGCAGTCCTCCGTGAAGTGAGCTGAACATATTTTCTAATTGAGGTTATAACTGCGTGGCACTTCTCCATAAATGAACTTCAGCCACTCTTCTCTAGTTTTTTCATCCTTCGGGAGTGAGTGTAAACTTCCAGCATGGGTTGAGCATCCTTGGACACAACAGGTCCCCGTTTGCGTAGCCATCCCTTCTCAAGAGCAGCAGCACAAGCTAGCGCAACGCAGCTACCGGTGTATGGGCTGGGGGTGGGGGCGGGTGGGGTGGGGGATTGGACTGTTTACTTCACTGTGCACTTTTATTGGACGCTATGAAATACGTAGGATAAAATGCCACGTAGGAAAAAATGGTGCTTTCCGATTCAACCGTTTTTTAAATATGAAACAAAGCGGACCGCCCACAAACGGGAACTTTGATACTCGCTTTGGACGTTCACACGGCCTCATCAGTGCACAACACATCATGATATACCCCAAAAACCTCAAAAAAGTGCATTTTGATGTCATAACCCCTTTAAGGAAAATTGTAATTTTGGAGTGAGAGAAAGGGAGGAAAAGGATGGAGGCACAGATTTCACTTCCGGGCCACTGAAACACCAACACAGCTGTTTTCAATCCTTTGTCATGGATTAAATGAAATCGATCTCTTACTTCTTTGCAGCACGGCGGAGAATTTTGCTCCTTTTAGTTCCAGAGAGGTTCGTCGACTCGAAGAGGCTTTTCCTATCCGAGTGTCGAAACTTTGCCTGGGTTGATACACGGCTGCTTTGCAAGCAGGGTAGAGATTGGGTCGCTGGAAGGTGCTCGTCACGTGTCGAAGGCCCACGGAAATAATTCTGGGATCTGTAGTTTCTTCTTCCAGCTGGTGACGTGAAGTCTGGATTTTGTGGAATTAAACTATTCAAACAAAATACTTTGCGTGTTTGAACATGCGTCGAATTTAAAACTTTGAGGGTAAAGAAAATCGCGCGTTAAATGAAAGCTTAAGTGTCAAATAAACGAGGAGTTTGTTAAAACAAAATCAAGAAAAAGGTTTTAAACTCGCAAAACAAGGTAAAAATGATAAAAATTAAACAAAAGTATAAAAATGAAACATGAGTAAAAAGTCAAAAAGGAAGTAAAAGTAAAAAAAAAATGTAAAAGAAGTATAAAAAGTGAAGGAAGTATAAAAAAGTGAAGAGTGAACCCTCGGTAAGGCTCAATTATAGACTCTTCTCCCCGCCTCTAGGCGTGACTATCATGGGCTCTTAGCCAATGAAAACTCAGTTTTGGGGAATTTTAATTTTAGGACGGCCCTCGGGTCTTGGTCACAGATTCCTTCTTTATTACATCAAATAAAAACGCTTGCTCATCCACTCTTTGTAAGACTAAACATTATCATCAATTTTATCTTTTAACAAGAATTAATGAACAGTGTTTCCTTATTCTGATGACATATTACTTTTTACACATATCAGTATTTGTTCCTGAGTAGTAAAGAAGGGATTTGCAGGTTAATTCAATATATCCTAAGATCTGTAACATGTTTAATCAAAGCATTATTTTAAATCAATTTAGATTACATTGCTCTTTATAGCGACTTACTGAAGAGAGTGATTTAAACACATTTCGTTTTATGTAATGAACAATGTATCACTAATTCATGTAGAAATACTCTTGTCAAAAGAAGAATGTTCCTTAGACGTTTCCTGTGGAGAGGACTTTTGATTAGCAGTCATTGATCAGATCAACAGTTGCATAATTCTGAAATTCACATGCTTATTATCAGAGTTTCACTGAATATAGTTTTCAGATATACATCAAATCATTTTATCACTGTAGTTAAACTGGGTGAACATTCCTTCAGAGCAAAGATGTGGGTTTAATGCCTGTAAAGAAAAAAGGAGTGATTGAATTAGCTGTGATCACATTAAGTAGTTCATATGTGTATTAAAGCCGTCTGAGATGCTTCTTGGCTCAGTCATCGTGGCTGAAGAGGGGGTGTTTTTGGGTGAGACTCGGAGCCATTCTGTCTCTCTTGAAGCATCACAGAATGCTTTGGTACGCTTTATCCAAACACAAGGTTTTCCAAATGCATTAGCATTTTGCTGTAAATTATCTCAGCAGGATATGTTGGCTTCAAAAGACTTTTCCAGACCAGGTATTGCTAAAACTGTTTTCACGGTGGGAGGGGGGGGTTGCCAGACTTGAGTGAACAGTCGTAAGTGTCGAGAATGACACAATCCATTCACAGAGAGAGGAAATCCTGGGTCATTTATGATTCTCAGGAATGTGAAGTTAAGAGAGAAAGTCACTGATACACACACGCTCCTTCAGTTTAATTAATCAGAAATGAGGCTGTTGATGCGTCCAACAAGAGCAACATTGACTGAAATAACCACTCATTACAACCGAGGAATGCACAGTACACTATATCTGGGCGAAATCCCGTCGGCAGTCACCTTAAGGGACAAATATTTAATAAATATCATGTTGGTAGCAGGCAAAAAAGCGCTCACCAGGAAATGGCTAGAGAAAGAAGCCCCAACAAGGGGGGATTGGAGCAGGATAATGGAGGAAATATATAGGATGGAAAAACTTGAAGCTTTCTTGAACTTCAAAAAACACCAATTTCATAAAAACTGGGAGAAATGGGAGAGATTTATTAAAAATATGAATGTGCGATGAGGGTTGTGTAACTGATGTTTAGACAGATATTCTTATATGATCACTGAAAGAGGAAGAACACGCTGAGGACACAAACGCCACTTTTAAAAGGCACCTCGTAATAGAGTTGAAACACCCCTCTGACCCTCACCCGAGGCGGACAGTAAGGTGCTACGGGGACTTCAGTAACACAAAACTTGAAGATACGGGAGTTAAAAGAAGATGGAAGGGAGCTCTCCTGGAATATGTTGTGGTTGAGATGTGTTATGTTCTTTTAAAGTGGATAAATGTATGTACCTAAACAAAACTTCTAATAAAAAGAAAATATATATATAAAAAAATGCTGTTCTCTTTAAAAAAAAAAAGTTTACTTTTAGATTAATTTAAATGTAGTTTTTGTTTGGATGTTTTAACTCAGTTGTTAATTCCACAGCTAACAGTCATCTGATGTCTTCATGTGTTGCAGGTTATTTCCAAAAGCCAATGTAACCATACTGGGACCGTGGGCCCATTTCAACTGCAGCTTCTCCTGCTCCTACATCTTGGACCCACGGGACCCCCTGTTTCTCCAGATTGGCGCCCTCTATCTGTCCCAGGTGGTAAAGCAGTTTGGAACGAATCATATCTACAACACAGACACCTTTAATGAAATGACCCCACCTTCTTCGGACCCTGCGTATTTGTCTGCAGTCAGTCAGTCTGTTTTTGCCTCAATGACTGCAGGTAAGTTCCTGGATGTTTAACATGCTGTTCACATTGAAGGCTTGAACCTGATGATGTTGCAGAAAAGATTGGCTGTCTGGATGTTTCTGTTTTTCTACAATCACTACCAAAGTTAAATGTCTCATATAAAACTCTCCTTTTTTTTCATGCAAATCCCAAACCGACTCCTCCGCCCGTCAGTGGATCCAGATGCAATCTGGCTGATGCAAGGGTGGCTCTTTTTTAGTGATCCCACATTCTGGAAGCCGGCTCAGATTCAGTCACTACTGCACGGAGTTCCCCTCGGAAGAATGATTGTGCTCGATCTTTTTGCAGAGACTGATCCAGTTTTCACGTACACAGAGTCTTTCTACGGACAGCCCTTTATTTGGTGTATGCTGCACAACTTTGGGGGAAACAATGGCTTTTATGGGACAGTTGAAAGTATCAATTCAGGTCCTTTTAAAGCTTTTAATTTTCCAAACTCAACTATGGTAGGGATAGGCATGACTCCTGAGGGCATCGAGCAGAATCCTGTTATATATGAATTGATGAGTGAGCTGGCTTGGCGTAAAGAGCCGGTGAACTTAGCCAAGTGGGTGTCACTATATGCGGCACGTCGCTATGGCAGCATGCACGACAACCTGACAGCTGCATGGAAGCTCCTGTTTGCCAGCGTTTACAACTGCACTGTGCCACATTATGTGAACCACAACCATAGTCCGCTTGTGCGCAGGCCATCTTTCCGCATGAATACTGGTCTTTGGTACGACCCAGCTGCTTTGTTTGAAGCCTGGAGGCTGTTTATGGAAGTAGCTCCCTCTTTCATGTCTCAGGAGACGTTCCAGTATGATGTTGTGGATGTAACGAGGCAGGTTCTAGAAGTCCTAACAACATCCTTTTACCAGGACATCGCTGAGGCTTTTCAGAACCAGAAAATGTCTGAGCTGCTGACTGCGGGTGGCGTTTTGGTGTATGACCTCCTACCTGAGCTCAATCGTTTGCTGAGCAGCAATCGCAACTTTCTGTTGGGCTCATGGCTGGAACGAGCACAATCCATGGCCCTGAATGAGGAGGAGGCACAGCTTTATGACATGAACGCCAGGAACCAGATCACTCTGTGGGGTCCTAGTGGTGAGATTCTGGACTATGCTAACAAACAGTGGGGGGGGCTGATAGAAGACTACTATGCTCAGCGATGGGGACTGTTTGTCCAGACACTGGTGCAGTGTCTGGACAGTGGGACTCCTTACAAACAGGACACCTTCAATCAAGCGGTTTTCCAGGTTGAAAATGGTTTTATTCATAACGGCAGGAAGTATCCAACCAAACCTCAGGGAGACACGCTAGAGATCGCTCACAGAATCTTCCTCAAGTACTATCCACATGCCATGAAGACGCTACGATAAACCGATTAGAAAAAAAGGTTTTGAGTTGCAACCCGAAGAACGTGCGTCAGTCACGTCTTCCATGACTGTCCCAACAGGAAACTGCCTTAAACTTATACACACTGATTTAGCCAAAATAGTTACTTTTACTGATCACATGCTTTATAAAGGGAGACGAGGTAATAAATGAAGAAATGAATCACAGTGGGACATTTAAATGATCTGAAATATTTTAGTGTTTGATTAATATACTGTATTTTAAATATGAGATAAAAACTGACTTCTTTTTGGTTAAAATTCAGAAACTGTTTTTTAGCAGCACTGGGAGCCGAACACGTGCAGCAACTTTCAACCTTTAACTGACAACTGCACAACAAATCCCGTCAGAATAAAAGAGCAGTAAAAAATGAAATGTGATGGACGTCTCTGTCAGTGATAAACAAAGACATGAAGATTCTGCTGACGTGTTTTCAGACACGCTGCAGGGAACATCGACGGGTTCATTTGATCAATAATCTGCAGTTCAAGGTAGATAGAATTCATGACAGCAAGAAAATGTTTAAATAGAATATTTTCTTCAAACATTGTAGATTGTTCAGAGTTTGATGTGGAGACAAACTCATTCTGGTTAAAATGCAACATTTAAATGTCAAGACAAAATATTTGACTTTTTTTCTTTTTTACAAAAAATGGCACAAACGACGCACTTAATGTTTGTTTTTATTTTTTCTCGTTCTTTTTCTTTACAAAAATGTTTGGGTGTTTTCATGTTTGTTTTTAAAATCCATCCTGTTGCTGACATTTTCTGGAAACTGTTTAAAAGAATAAAGTAATTTTTCATGTCAGATTTATTTTGCACTAAACAAATTTCTCTGTTTTCATTGAAATAGAAAAACTATTTTACTACAATCTCTTCAAAAACAAGCAGCAACTCAACGTGCAGCATTGCTAATAACAGTTAAGACGAGGACGTGGACATGAAGGTGCAACTAACAGCCAGATGAATCCATCCAACTCTTTCATTTATTTATCTGAGGAAAACAAAAGAAACCCACATGTTCATCTGTCCAGTTCCTCCATCAGAACCTGATCAGAACCCTGGCGAAACAAACTACACCTGGCAGAAAAACCTGATTCATCTAACAACCTTTTAAAAGTTGTAATTATCTGCAAATATCAGTCTCAGATTCACAAGCTTTAGTTTCTAGTTTAGAAAAATCAAGCAAAAGGTAAGAAGAAGGCAGGAGCGAGCAGGTCGTCTGGTAATCAGAGGGTTGCTGGATCAAATCTCTGCCCCGCCCAGAAAAATATCGCTTTGCTGTGTGTCCTTGATCAAAAGACTTCCACCTGCCCTGGTGGTGGTCTGAGGGCCCGGTGGTCCCAGAACAGCTCTGGACACAATATGTAGTTTCTCACCTCCAAACGAGTGAGTGTCAAACATTTTGGAGTCCAAACAAGAACATTTACCATTTAATCTCTTCATAGAGAGAGGAAAAACCATCTCAAGGTCCTTTATAGCAACATCACATCCAAGTTCTGTCTAAAGTACCAGCAGAACCAGAACCAGGAGGAGTTCTGCCTGGACCCACTGGGGTCTGAGAGGACAGGATGGATTTGGGTCAGTTGTCATTTCCAATGTAAAGAGAAACTGAGTTAAAGTTACTGGCAGCATTAATAATAAATACAAACATGGAGAGTAAAGAGAGACAGCGGAGTGAAGACATGTGGACAGTATGTCCTCCATTCCACAGGAGAGGAGCTCTTCCTCCCATTCTACTTTTAAGAACAGACTTAAACAATATGAATGAGGTGATGTGATGAGTCTGGGGGTCTCTGTTCGAGGCCCCTGTTCTTTTTTATTTCTTTGTGTTTTGGGGTTTTCTCTCTCCTCAGGCTGCAGGGTGGTGGCTGTTGGTCAACATCTACTGTTTTCTCTCCATAAAAACACTGCTCTTCTGACTCTCTAGCACCAGACCGTTAACATCGCCATCGCTCGTCAACAGATGTGTTCCTTTCTCACTCCAGCAGCCGCCAGTTGTGCTCCAGCAGGCGGCCTTTTGCGTTTCCAGCATGCAGCCATCTGTTTCCAGTGGGCTTCCATCCCTGCTCCTGTCTGGCAAACACTGGTTCCACAACCCTGCTCCCGCTTAAAATAAACCTGCTGGGGGTTCCTAGAGTCTGGGGCTGGGTTCTTGGGTGTGTGCAGGACTGCTCCTGGTGGCTGGCTGGTGGGCCTAGTAATTCTTGGCTCCATCGGATGCCTGCTTGAGGGGGGGGGGTTGCCTTTGGGTCTTGGACTTGGATCTGCATCCTGGTGTGCTTGGGGGTGGCTGGCTACAAGTGGGACCTGTGGGGTTGTCACTGCAGTTCCCTGGGGCATCTATACTGGAGTTGTGGGACGACTGCCCTGGGAGTTGCTGATGGTCTTGTCTGGGTGGGGGCTGTGGTTGCCCCTATGGTTTGCCTGGGCTCTGCTGCTCTGTGAGCTCTGCTCAGGCTTAAGTTTCCATTGTGGTCTACTTCAGGGTCTGGGGGGCGGAGCTGGGGTTTTTCAAACCCACTGTTAAACAGTTTTATGGAGAAACCTTATGGTCGCAGGCACATCCATGCTTACCTGATCGACCAGGCCCTCACGTCTTTGACAGATTACTTTACAAAGACGTTAGGGCCTGGAGCTGAACCGCTGACTCTCAATTTCAAAGGCGGGCTTAGCCAGTTGAGAGAGAACCAATCACAGAAACCCGGAAGTGATGCAAACATACAGTATGTGACGCTAAAGCGGATACACAAGGCGGACCAAAAACATGAGGTTTAGCGAGCGGAGCCGTAATGGTAGCTACAGAGCCGTGTTTAATGGAGGAGAAAAGACAAATATTAATGACAGTTGTCGCTTTTGTGTCAAAAACTTGTGAATACAAGGTGTCATTGCACATTCGGTTCAGGTATTTGACCGCCCCAAGCAAAACCGAAGAAAGCGCAGAAGTAAACACTTCATCCACAGCCGAGTCCGCCATGTTGAATGTTGTGCTCTGGGTGGAAAACAGATGGAAAATGCTAGTTCCGTGTTTTCAGGATGACGCACAACAAAAGTGATATCTATTTGGTCTGTCCTAAAATTTGACGTGGAAATGATCGGGTGCGGCTCCGGTGTCAGACCCTTCTGCATTTAAACATAATGCAGAAGGGTCTGATTGGTCAGGCTACATCCATGCACTTGTCAATGCACACAGGTGTTCACAGGCACTAACTAACCTGGGCTGCAGCTGCTACTAAGAATTGTGTATTAAGTAGTGTGTATCTACAGAGACATTATGATTGTTTAAATCTAGATGTTGGTCGATGCCGTGGCGTCTCTGCTCTTGTTTCTATCTCTCAGCAGGTGTTGAAGCAGATCTCTCTCACACCTTTCTGCCAATTTATTTTTCCATCATTTCCTTTCTCCATTTAAGTCATGTCTACTGATTCATGAAAAGTTGTAATAAACAAAAATAACATCTAAATAAAATCACAATGATAAATAAACAAACAAATAAATAAACAAACCTATTTACCGTTTTCTTTTACATTTGGTGTTCGCTCCTTGGCCCAGTTCTGACTAAACGATGAAATTTGAAAGGAATCTTTTAAGTCTTAAATTGAGGGGACAAGCGAGAAACCCAGACGTCACTCACCCCAGCGACACTCTCCAGCTCATCCTGGGGGTCCCAACACATTCCCAGGACAGAAAGAATGTATGATCCCTCCAGCAAAATCTGTGTCTTCCCAGATTTCTCCTCCCAGTGGGATCTGTCTGGTAAACTTCCATAGAGGCATTCTGGAGGGGTGGTTTGGACATCCAAATTGGATGCTGAACCCCCCCAGCTGACTCCTTTCAATGTGGAGCCGCTTGTATCTGGGATCTTGTTCCCAGAAAGTGGCTTGGGGGACCCAGTCATAAGCCTTCACCAAGTCCAGAAAAAATATGTCTACCAAAGAGGCAAATTCCGATGACCCTCTCAGCAACTATGAGGGTAAAGAGCTGGTCCACTGCTCCACAACCAGGGTGAAAGCCACATTGCTCCTCATAAATCTAAGGTTCGACAGTCGGATCCTCATTTTAAAACCCAGGAGTAGACTTTCCCTGGGAGGCTGAGAAGTGTGATCCCCTAGAACACACTGTCCAGCCCCCCCTTTTTGAAAATTTGGACCACCACCACAGCCTGCCACTCCACAGACGTTGTCCTGGTCCTCTATGAGACACTTAAGACAGTCCCACAACATCAAGAGCCTTTAGCTTCTCAGGGCAAATCTCATCCATGCCTGGCACCTTGCCAGGGGTTTTAACCACTTTAACCCCCCCCCCCCCCAACCCTCCACCAATGGGTCTTCCGGTTGCTGCTGCAACTGGCACCAATGACTTTCTGGTCGCTACCCCTGAGAGATCTATTCACAATGGTAGGGTCTCCCATGGGAAATTGGTGAGCGGTCAGACTAAGAATGGTTCAAATACTTTGATGAGACTCCAAAATGACATTCAGATAGCTGGAATATGGAGACCGGGGCAGCTCCCTGGAGCCAGGCCTGGCGGGGGCTCGGCTGGGCTCAGCCCAAAAAGGCGACAGGACGCCACCTCCACATGGACCCACCTTCTGCATGGAGGAAAATCAAGGTTTGGTCCATAGAGAGCCGGGTGGCAGGAGAAGGCAAATGCCTGGGCATGAAACTGGCAAACAAACAATTATTTAAAATAAAACGTTTCAATAATGTAAATAATGATGTCTCCCGTAAATATAAACAAACTTCAACATTACCAATAAAGAAATCCAAAAATATTGAGTTTATTCAAAATAGCATTAAGGAAACCAGTAAAACATTTCACTCTGCCTTCTCATTTAGTTCAAAGAAAAAATATATTTGACAAAGGTTTAATAAAAATATTATGAAAACATTTTAATTTTCCTTTAAAATAAAACAACCATTTAATCAAGTTACGCTTCAAATGATTGTGTTTTACATGCTTGATATTCACATCCTGTTACAGTCTGTCCAGGATTATCAAACTATTAGATTAAATCTGTTCTATCAGCTCCAGTGTTCTGACTGTCCAAACAGCAGCTCTGACAACTCAACGTTAGAGAATTCAAGAACGTGACCTTATTGGACCAGATTGTTTAGGTGTTTCTCACGTTGTGTCATAATGGAGTCTGTCACATATCGAACTGCTGACATCTCATAGTTGAACAATTTATCTTAAAGGTTAAGTAGCTTTATAATAGAAGTCCAAGTTCTAATAAGTTTCAGCAGACGTCTTCTGCTGCAGATCTGATGATGAAAGCAGAGACAAGAAGCTGGATGCGTCTCAGAAACAGAAAACTGTTCTCAGATCAGTTGGTCTGACCAAACAAGACAATCAAGGTGATCTGTTGTTACAAAAGCCTGAAAGAAACGACTTGTTCATTTCTGAAAAGAAACTCAATTGAATTCTTATTCGAAAGGTCACTGCAGTTTATTTACACAGAAGCAACGAGTCCTGTTCCCGTCAGCGGGTCAGGATTTAAAACCGACTGTAATATGATCAGTTAGCAGGTTTTATGATTCCAGTCATCTAAATGTTTGTTAGACATGATAAAACTATACAACGTATATGTTTCATTAACCTGAGACATGAAATGTTCTACACAGAAAACCTTTAAACAATCACCTCAGCTGTCCGATGTCTCCATTTGACCTTCATTGCTGATTGAATCAGTAAATTAAATCACTGTTATTATATGAGTAGTTTTATATATTATTACCAGATGACTAACACTGATTTAAAATTAGTAATTTTAGATTGTGTTAAAATTTTACATTTGAATGCCAGTGAATGGTACAACTCTGCCACCTGCTGGGCTTAAATAGTACCTGCAGTCTAGTTTAAATCTGAACTCCAGCCATCTTTTGAGTTCTGTACACCATCAGAAAACTACTACAGTATCACATTTGTAGATCTTCTGTTTTTTTAAATATAACAATCACATGAAAATATTTTTTAGTAATTTGTCTAGAGAACAGGTGTCAGACTCCAGGCCTCCAGGGTCACTAACCTGCATGTTTTAGATGTTTCCCTGCTTTTACACACCTGATTCTTTTGCACTTCAGCAAGTCCTGCAGAAACCCGTTAACGACCCGTTCACCTGAATCAGGCCTGAAGTTTGACACCTCTGGTCTAGAGTATAAAACTTGGATTAAACAGGGTCAAAAAACAGACAGGTGTTATCAGGTAAGTCCAGTCCCAACACATTGTAGGGCCTCACTTGATGTGCATCATCTGCATCTCTCAAGTTTTTCAGATTAAAAACATAACAATAGATTTCTAAAATATAAATCATACATTAAAAAAAGATAATCATACTGTAAAAGTAGTAGTAGTAGTACAAATATAGAATTGTTTTACAGTAAATACCTGAGTTACATACGTATTGACAGTGGTTTTAACAAATGATGACCTCATTTCAACATTCTCAGTCTGTTTCACGTCTCGCTCCTATAAACCTTCTACAGGTGTGTCAGTTTATTAACCAGCAGCCATTCAGAACCCTGATTTACTCAGTCCTGTCAGCTGTGATTTGTTTATCGTATCAACATACAAACTGTAAACATTTACCAATCAGATCCAGTTAACAGCTCTGAATGACGTCACACATGGGAATAAAACCAATGAGCACGTATATGTTTTATGAATAAAACAGCATAACTGATTTACACTCAAATGAAAACAAACATTTCACCTTTACAAACTGGAACATTCCTTTAAACTGTCAATCAAAGCCCTGCAGCACTTTATTCTTCAAAGACTCCTGCTGGATCTGGAAATCCAGATACTTCAGGAGTCTGTCTGATCTAACAACGTTTAAACTGGACTTTACAAAACCAGATCCATGCCTGATCCACAACCTTCTGTTCATACCTTAACCCTAACCCTGACCCAGACCTTAACTCCAACCCTAACCCTGACCCAGACCTTAACTCCAACCCTAAACCTGACCCAGACCTTAACTCCAACCCTAAACCTGACCCAGACCTTAACTCCAACCCTAACCCTGACCTTAACTCCAACCCTAACCCTGACCCAGACCTTAACTCCAACCCTAAACCTGACCCAGACCTTAACTCCAACCCTAAACCTGACCCAGACCTTAACTCCAACCCTAACCCTGACCCAGACCTTAACTCCAACCCTAAACCTGACCCAGACCTTAACTCCAACCCTAAACCTGACCCAGACCTTAACTCCAACCCTAAACCTGACCCAGACCTTAACTCCAACCCTAACCCTGACCTTAACCCCAACCCTAACCCTGACCCAGACCTTAACTCCAACCCTAAACCTGACCCAGACCTTAACTCCAACCCTAAACCTGACCCAGACCTTAACTCCAACCCTAAACCTGACCCAGACCTTAACTCCAACCCTAAACCTGACCCAGACCTTAACTCCAACCCTAACCCTGACCCAGACCTTAACTCCAACCCTAAACCTGACCCAGACCTTAACTCCAACCCTAAACCTGACCCAGACCTTAACTCCAACCCTAAACCTGACCCAGACCTTAACTCCAACCCTAAACCTGAACCCTAAATAAGAGAAAAGGCGAGCTGGGTGTTTGATGGTAGATGAGAATAAAACTAAATATTAGCCATTTAACATTTAAGGAAAGAGCCAAGTTTCCACAAGGTTCAGGATAAAAGTGCATTGAGCATCTGGTTTCTGGGAGGAGGGGTCTCATCTCAATCTGCTCACACAGAAAGATTCTGTCTGTCCAAACATCCCATGATCATCACAAAGTCAACCATGGTTCACTTTTAATTATCTGTGTATTCTCTCTCTCCTGTTCAGTTTTGAGGAAGGGGATGTTCCAGGAAGTCAAGAAACAGAAGGAGAGAGAGAGCTCTGAGCAGCACCACACAGGATCTGCTCCAGCACTGTGAGAAGGTGCTTCAGACCATAAATGTAGCCGTGATCAAGGCTGTCGCTTGGGAAAACATGTGCAAAATCAATCATCTTAACCTCCACCTGTGGGTCCTCCATGTTCTCTGGACCTCCACCCCCAGGTCCCAGTCCTTTCAACCCTTCCTCCTCTGTCCTTCTGCTCTTCTCCCTCACTTCTCCTGGCTCTTCTCCTTTCAGTGGTGACTTGTTTCCATTGGGTGACTGATTCGGATCATCTGTTGGTTGATAAGTGTTGTCTTCTTCACTCAGTGCAGACGCAGGATCCTCCAAATCTGAGCTTGTCATCATTTGAGTCGCCACATAGTCGCCACTGTTCTGGAGTAGATGAGCACTTTCACAGAAGTGATAAGGGCCTTTCTTCTGATTGGTGTAAACAGTGGTCAGGCTGCGGCCCCAGAACACGGCCTCCTCAGGGTTGTTGTTGTTATACTCAACCACTTCCTTTTCCTGTCTTGCCCCCTCCTGAGGTGCTTTCACTTCATGGTCCTCACCACTATCACACACCAGCAATAACTTTCCAGTTTTCATCACAGCATCACTCACTGATGGATTTCTGAAGAAAGGAAAGGAGGATGAGGAGGGGAGACCTTCGTAGACAAAAAGAAGAGAGCTGGCAAAGAAGGCCAGCTGATGCTGAGAATAAAACCAGCAGAGAATCCGCTGAACTCTGCGTATGCTGGCCCAGATAGCATCCTTCCTCAGATAAACACCATTATGGAAAAATGTTGCCAAACCTGGGGGACAAGAGAGAAGAATACCAGTAAAACCAGAGAGCAGGATCCAGTCTATCATTCATTTAAACCAGGGGTGTCCAGATCCAGGTCTTGAGGGCCACCAGGGCTTCTACACACTTGATTCAGGTGAATGGGTCATTACCAGGCTTCTGCAGGTCTTACTGACAAGACGAGAACCTGAACCAGGTGTGCTGAAGCAGGGAAACATCTGAAACATGAAGGATAGGGGTCCTTCAGGTCCTCCAGATCCTCCAGGTCTGGAGTCTGACACCCCTGACTTAAACTATTAAACCTTAAAAACCAAAAAACTACAGCTAAAAACCATCCGAATGTTTGAAGGGCCAAAATCAGACAGAGACAGGCAGACAGAGACAGAGACAGACAGACAGAGGGCAGGCAGACAGAGACAGACAGACAGAGGGCAGGCAGACAGAAACAGACAGAGGGCAGACAGACAGACAGAGGGCAGACAGAGGGCAGGCAGACAGAGACAGAGACAGACACAGAGACAGACAGAGGGCAGACAGAGACAGAGACAGACAGAGGGCAGACAGACAGACAGACAGAGGGCAGGCAGACAGAGACATACAGACAGAGGGCAGGCAGACAGAGACATACAGACAGAGGGCAGGCAGACAGAGACATACAGACAGAGGGCAGGCAGACAGAGACAGACAGACAGAGGGCAGACAGACAGACAGAGGGCAGACAGAGGGCAGGCAGACAGAGACAGAGACAGACACAGAGACAGACAGAGGGCAGACAGAGACAGAGACAGACAGAGGGCAGACAGACAGACAGACAGAGGGCAGGCAGACAGAGACATACAGACAGAGGGCAGGCAGACAGAGACATACAGACAGAGGGCAGGCAGACAGAGACAGACAGAGGGCAGACAGACAGACAGACAGAGGGCAGGCAGACAGAGACATACAGACAGAGGGCAGGCAGACAGAGACATACAGACAGAGGGCAGGCAGACATACAGACAGAGGGCAGGCAGACAGAGACAGAGACAGACAGACAGAGGGCAGACAGACAGACAGACAGACAGACAGAGACAGACAGACAGACAGACAGACAGACAGACAGACAGACAGACAGACAGACAGACAGACAGACAGACAGACAGACAGACCATCTTTCACGGTGTCCTTGACCAGGCTCCTTCCATAGTGTTGGTCATAGGAATCATACGAGTCACTACGTACATTATACACCTGAAAGAGAAGAAAGTACATTCTGAAGTACTGAAGTACTTTGAAAGGCCCCATTTTAAGACTGACTGCCTCACGATAACGGCTGTCTACATTCTTTAAACGTGGTTGTCAAAAATTCTGAGCTGGTTCACAGACCTGCCACGTCTTTGTGTGATGACATCAGCAGGGATGTTACACTTTTAAAGGTAAGTACTGAGTTTTTTCACCACCAGCTTGAAATGTTTTCAGTTTCTACTTGAACAACTGAAGTACTACTAACATGTAACAGAACATCAGAGGGTAAATGAGCGTTTATCTTACTGCGGATGTGCTGACACCCTCTCTGTAATGGAAACTGATCAGCTGATAACACTTCTGCTATTTTACTCTTTCCTTTTCTAAAGATCATTTCTTTCAACATTTCCTGTTTATTTTCTTCATGCTGACAGAAACAACAGTGTGTGTGTATGTGTGTGCATGTGTGTGTGTGTGTGTGTATGTGTGTATGTGTGTGCATGTGTGTGGGTGTGTGTGTGTGTCTGTGTGTGTGCATGCGTGTGAACAGTTGTCTCCAGAGAAAATCCACACATCCACAGGGAGAACATGTGATCTCCATGCAGAAAGGTTCTGGTTTCTAATCAAGGACGTTGTTGCTGCAAAGCAACAGTGCTACCGACTGCACCACCGTGCAGACTGAACATCACTAAAAACAAACATTTGCTCTTCAGCACAAATACACTAAAGATGCTTCACAACAGACTTACTCTCATGCCGAGGATTAAGAAACCAATTTCCTCCATAAGTGGGTATTTTCTTATCTGCTGTTCTCGTTTCTCCTGTGAGGCAAATGGATCATAGCTTCTCTGGCCCAGCTTCACATCCATGATGCAAGGTTTGACAAAGCGACTTGTCACGTCCTCCAACTTCAGGTAAAGGTCTGAGTCAGTAACAGACAAGAAATATTACTCGTTGATCAAGTTCAGTCTGAAGAAAGTTCTCAGAAAGATACATTTTCATGTACAAGAGGAAAGAAAAGACTCCTTAATGTTAGAGAAAACTGAGATTCTCTGACAGTCAACCAGGGGAAGACAAGATGATACTTCACTGATACAATATAATTTATTCTTTCTGCTTCACACCTTCACTAAGCTGTTGATCCTAAATCTTAAACTAAATTAACTGATCAGATCTGCCAGAATCCCTTAATACTACATTCAGCGTTGTATTAAAAAATTATTCCTTTTTTCACAAGTTTAAACATGAAAAGAAAAACAAATACATCCAATTTTTTTGTACGTCACTGTCTCAAATACCAATCCCATTATTTCTCATTATAGACAACACAGACAGTCCTGTTGACGAGGTTTGAGCTTCTGATCTGTTTTACAAACATGAGCTCACAGACGGTTCCATAAACTTAAGGTTCTTACCACTGGGGCTGTCAGGAGACGACCAGGTGCCGTAATATTTGGGAATATGGTTCTGGAGGTTTAGAAGACAGGGATCCGAGCAGTCCTCTGCAAACACCTGGTATACATGAAAAACACACAATTATACTTCACTGTACAGATGTTGTACAACAGGGATTCCCAAAGTGTGGTGCGCGCGAGGGGAAAAATTTAATGGTGGAAAAATGTAAAGATAATAATTACAAAATACAGTGTTGTTTCCCCACACAATAAAGATGTGTAAATAAATATTTTCTCTGTATAATTTTAAACAATGACAATTAAAATTACTATTCAAAATGCACTTCCTCTAGAAATGAAGTGTAGAAGAACTTCTTCTTCTACTACTACACAATTTATGTTTGCACCTAGCTTGTGGCCTCTACTTCATTCATCTTCGCAAATATGCTCAATAGGTGGGTTTCAGGCACGTGACCTGGATGACATGCGCAGTACAGATGGAGGGCAGGAAGTAAATATGCGGCGCTTGTCAATGGAGGTTTCTATACCTGTCAGTGCCTATTGTGCGGATTTAGACCTGGGAGCAAAAGGGAGGTATACGCAGCTGATCACAGAATATGTTGGACGGGACCCATACCTCATGAAGATGAGTGAATTTTTGTCTGAACCGAAGGATTTGCCAACAATCAAGGCAGTTGATCTGGTCCTGCAGACGTCATACTACACAAAACATCAAATGAAAGCCTACAAAAGTTTGGAGTCCTACAACTTTTTTGTGAGTGGATGGGTCCACAATCTTGTCAGTTTTCTGCATTTTTCACCTTTGTGGACGACAATTTTCGGAACTCTAAAAAAAACGAGCATCCTTCTCTCTGTTACCTCGATTGGAACAACCATAAACTGCACAAAATAGAGGAATTTTCCCAGGCTATTTGAACAGGTCACTTCACTTCCGGCCCTCCGTCTGCACTTCGAACGCTGGTGTCTTAACAACGTGACATAGGGTGCAACCAACCTATTGGCTTAAATCGGGGAAACTGTCAGTTGAGAAATTGAAAGACAAAAGTACTGATAAAGGAGAGGAACCAAGAGAGAAAGATGAATCAAAAGGAACGTGTGTGTTGTGCAGGGAGGTTCTAGCAATCCGCATCATTAGATGTGGTTTTTGTTCATTTGAGTGAACATACCGTCTTTAATATAGCTTAAATAAAATTCAACGTCCTTTTCAACAGTAACAAAAATGCCTGTGGCTTTTTTTTTTTAAGGAGGGGGGGGTGCGTCAACACGGCCGGGACATAAAAGGAGGTGCGTGGCAAAAAAAGTTTGGGAACAGCTGTTGTACAAGATCATGATGAAAATTATCAGATTTTTTATGGTTCTGATCCAAACCTGACAACTGAATTTAAATATCTCCCTGTACCAGAGCAAAAAACTGTACAGATATTGAAGGTCTTACTAGTTCAAACCCAAATGGAAAAATATGTATAGAAATGTGTGTAGAAGCGACTTCTTAGTGATAAAAGTAACTGCTGTGAGGCAAAAAAAATCAACTTCTGAAAAACAGAGAGGCTGATTTTGATAAGGATCGTACCAGAGTGTAGGAAACCTTCATTCTCTTTCATGTAACCCAGTGAAGCTCAGACGTCTGAGTGCAAGTGAAGGCAGCACCTACTGCTTCATGAGCACATGGCATTTAACCTTAAATCCGACTTTTAAGATGAATATTGAGGCCTATGGAACTAGAAATGATCCAGGGTTGTTAAAATTGTGCAGATTGTACTAGTCAATTATATTTTCAAATGTTCACATTTTACTTTTTTAAAGAGGCCATTTCATACAGATTTCAGGACTTTGTGGTTATTTCTTAAGTATTAACCAGTAATATGAAACATTTTATATCTAAAATAACGTCAGGAAACACTGATTAACAGTCCTTTCAATCTGTCTTCGTTAAATTCGGGTAGTTCCAGCTCTGTCAGGCTGCTTCAACTGATTCGTCAGGAGCTCGTTCATATTCATTGTTCGAATTTGCTGGACTCTGACTGGCTAACAAACTCGCCTATGAGAGCAAAGAATACAGTTTCCTGCCCCGCTGTGCATGGCAACGTCATGTCTTTCTGTTTGCTACTTTATGCTAACAGCTTTTAGCCAGCAGCATGCTAGGTGTGGTTTCAACCGTGGGAGCTGCCGAATACTAACGAACAAAGGAGTTGTGATGAAACAGATACAGGCTGTTCGAACTCTGGAGAAATCGAATGTAGTTTGAGTAGTTTGAGAGATTAAAACTGAAGGAGAAGTTGTTGACCTGTTTTCACACTCACTATGAAGGTAAGAACACCTGTGGAGCTAAAATATTCAACAGAAACCTCAGAAAAACTGTTTTTAATGGAAGGGCCACTGTTTTTTGCACAGAATGTTTTTTGCACTATTATTGAAAATACTATGCACATATTGCCATCCTGCTGAATAAGCACTGACAAAGCTTTTGTACTGTAAAATCCTGAACAAAAACATTCCTCCACCAGCCAGAACACTGAAAATGGGTCATGTTTGGGTCTTCCAGCATGAGTATGACCCAAAACACACAAAGCAACAAAGGAATTGCTAAAGGAAAAAAACCCATTGTCCTAGAGAGCCCTGCTTGTCTTTAGACCTCAATCCTGTAGAAAATCTTCAGATGAAAAAGTTTTGAGTTTCCATGCAGCAGCCATGAAATCTAAAAGAGTGAATTTCTTTGAAGAGCATTGGATCAAAGTCCCTCCTGAGATGTGTTAAACCTGGTGACCAATCTCTCACTGCCAAGTTTACCAACAAATATTTGTTTACCAGATACAAGATCATGGCTAGCTTGAAGATGACATACTTATTTTATTTCAAAACAATTGGTTAATAGGATATATCTTTAAGCCTTCGTTTGGTAGGAAGAGAATACAACAATCTGAAACCTATCTATCTATCTATCTATCTATCTATCTATCTATCTATCTATTTAAAATTAAAGACAAATGGTAACATGTTATGTGTTAGTAAGGTTTACCTTACTTTTGAATTCATATATCAAAATAAAAATGCTAGAAAATATAAATGAACGAAAATATTAGCCATGAAATGTGTATTACCATGCCATAAAACTGCATTTCCCGTGGACCTCTTGGTGGAGGCTGAACTTGCTTCAGAACCTTTCCATCTGGGTGCTGCAAGATCCCTAAAGTAAACACAAAGACAGTACAAAAGATTCAAGCAGATGGTTGGAAAGATGGTTCAATCAAGAGGAGAATGAGTATTCCTTATCAAATTTTAAGAGTCTTATTTATCATTGGACCAACTCGCTTTTTAAAGGATTCCAACTGTTATGAAAAAGATAGAAATATGGAGACATAAACAGAGAGCCCTTAATGTGTATCTGTCCAACTGTCCTTCCTGTCCACCTGATCAATCTACAGTTGTATTTCCTCTTGTGTTGACATCCTGAGATGTCATCCTGCTACAGAATCAGATTCAGAAAACTTTATTGGTTCCAAAGGGCAATTAATATGCAGCAGACTTTAGACAAGCATTATGCAAACATATCACACTCACCGTGTCACCACCAACAAACAGACAATAGTAGAGGCTTCAATGAGCAATAGCTAATGCAAATGGGCATCTTTCAAAAGGTCTTAGACATGGAGAGGCTGAACCAAGATACACTTACGCCGGGCTCACACTGCATCCGGATCCGGTCCGGTGCGGACCCCGCAGGTATTCCGTTAGATTAAAATCCCTTTTGAAGGCTCACACTAGCTCCGTGCGGTGCGGGTCCGGTTACGGAGGCTGTACGGCACTACGGAAAGAATCCGCAAGGATCAATTTTTTCCGGACGCCGGAGTCACTCCGCGTCAAGTTTGATGAAATCTGACGAACTATACAGGAAGTGTGGCTTGAATATCCGGTGTTTTTTCAAAATAAACGAGTGTACAAACAATTGTAACTTGACTCTTCTTTTTAGACAGCACACGCGCTAATAGGAAATGTAAACATTACATCACACCCGGTGACACAGGGTCCCGAAAGCCTGCAGCACAACACATTTTCACACATTTGCTAAATAATGGACGTGTTCTCGTGTGAAGTCCCGACAAAACGATAACCCACGTGAACTTCTGTTCTCGCGGGTGACGTTTTACGCACCCAGCACCGGAGCTGACCGCACTCCCTATCCGGAGCAGATGTGAGTGGTAGCTTGCGGAAAAACCGCACCGAAGCCGGACCGAAGCCGTTCCGTAGGCAGTGTGAGCCCGGCGACACTTAGCCTTCTTTAACGCCTGCTCCTCCCATAGAGACTGTAGGTCTCTTTATTTAACCCCAATGATTTTAGAGCAGATGTTGACAATGTTTTGTAGTTTATTTTTCTCCTTCACAGCCAAACCCTTGTACCAGCAAGCAAATGAAAAGTTAAGAAGGTCTCTATGAAGCAACAGTCAAAATTCCAGAGAATCCTTTTATTTACACTAAAAGAGATCGGTTTCTATATAAAAAAAACATTCTCTGCTTACTATGTTTAAAAATTGAGTCTGTACAGTCCCATCAACCTTATGCTGTTTAATAAAACCATCAGCTGTGGTCACGGGCACATGAAGCTGGTTGGAGATGGTCTCTCTACCTTTAAAATGGTTACTGGCTTTACATTGATTGGTACAATAAACTGCTTTGCTCTGTTAGTTCAAGGCAAAGCTGAACAGCCTATAAAGGGGACAAGCTGGAAATGAAGTTTTCAGCTGATACAACCCTGCTCGTCACATGTCGGGGAATCCCCTATGGCAAGCAACTGACCTTTCGCCGAGCCATGACCCTTTAGTTACTGTTACTCGCCTGTCAAAACGACCAGCGCAACAAATTTCCATGACGGGAAGAGGTAGAACTTATTGGAAGAAGTCAGCGAGCTTTCAGTGCGATCACATTTAAATATCACAAAAATGGTAAATTTGCATTTGTGTGTGCTGCACATGTCCTGGCTGAACATCCAACAAACAGGAATAACCGTGCTTTCAGTGACTGTTTCACAAGAAATGCTCTTGTGTGGGATTTTTCTTCAGACAGTGAACTTTTTTTTGGAGCAGTACCTCCACTATATCCTCCAGATCGACACAGAAGGGGTTACAGTATGCAGTTGAGGGATATATTCAGATTAAAAATATACACAATGAAGGAGATACGACTGATATCAAGGCTAATGCTAACACCGGTCGGTCTCAAGCTAAATCTCAGGGGTAGGTTTTCCGTTCATAAAATGCTTCATAAAAGATAAAAACAATATTATTTAAAGTTGCTTGTTGGGCGCTTTATGTTCGACTTTGTTGTAAATTGACGAAAAATAAAGTGGGGGACACTACACCCAACACAACAGCAGCTAACATTGCTAGCATTAGCTCATATGTTAACTAATATTGGCTAAAGCTAAAGGGCTCGTTAAACTTAGTTTAGAGAGTAGGTTAATGTTCTGGCAATGATATCCATGGTAATCATAACTTTGGTCCAATTTGTGTTCTTGCCTCTAGTTTTTTAAATCTAGACAAGACGGTAAGTAGCCCGCTGTTAGCCTTACCTTCGAGCAGACGTATTTATACTTCGTAATGTCCCAACACATTAACTGGGAGTGGGGCCATCCACACCGTTTAATTCATTGTAGGCCCCGCTCACGTTGTGAAAGGTCAATTAAGGTAAAAAAAAATCACCACATATCTGCGGGGCTTCCAGCTGCTCAACCTGCAGACTCCAGAGTACCAGCCTCACTGTGCCAGACTATTCACCATATTAGGCAACCCACAATGGTGCTGGTATTGGCTGGTAGATGTAAACAAAATGTCAACGTTGTGCCTATGAAAATAAATATTTTAATATATTTTACTTCAAATAAAATTTCTAAAGAAAATTGTGTATTTTCATTCTACACCCCTCTAAACACCCTGTGGAGATCTTATTTTGTTTTGCTTTTTATGAAAATATTCCATATTGTACCTTTGACCAATTCTTTTGTTGATGTGACCAATAGAACACTTAATAACCACTGCGCCCTAATTAAACTTTGTCCAAAGTACTTGAGGTATATAGCCACCACTTAAAAATAAAATCTTTTTAAATATTCCTTCAGAAAGAAAAGCAGCAGAGGGTAGGCTGGGTCACCAAGGAGAGATCCACACAGAGCAGGGATATTTCTGGCTTTAAAATACACCCTACAACTGTCACGTGCCCTGCATTCAATGAAGAACCAGGGAGTTTTCTCTCCATTCACTGTCCAGGATGATACCATTAATGCATTGCCCTACTAACTGCTGCTAACCCTATCTGGTTTATTACCCAAGTTAACCCTAACTGGGGCTTGGCAGATGTCCAGGTTTGTACCAAAAACTGGTGTTTATTTTGGTTATGATGTCAATTTTTCACATACCGTTATACCGGTGAACAGCCAAGACAGCATCTGGAACGTTGGTAGTGGGAACGTGTTTCTGTGGGGACCAATTTCAGTGCTACACGCTAAGACCCCACGTGAAAAATTAAAAGTTTTGAGTGAAGAATGGCTGCTAGTGGGAGCCACATCTGTAGTATGGAATTTGTAGTATGAAACTCTAATGCAGTAATACTTTACTAGACAATAACGTGTGTAACATTGGTCAAATACAAAAATACAGTCAAATCCCATAAAACCGATATAATTCAGAAAAAAACTGCGATATACACTCACCGGCCACTTTATTAGGTACACCTGTCCAACTGCTCGTTAACACTTAATTTCTAATCAGCCAATCACATGGCAGCAACTCAGTGCATTTAGGCATGTACACATGGTCAAGACAATCTCCTGCAGTTCAAACCGAGCATCAGTATGGGGAAGAAAGGTGATTTGAGTGACTTTGAACGTGGCATGGTTGTTGGTGCCAGAATGGCTGGTTTCAGAAACTGCTGATCTACTGGGATTTTCACGCACAACCATCTCTAGGGTTTACAGAGAATGGTCCGAAAAAGAAAAAATATCCAGTGAGCGGCAGTTCTGTGGGCGGAAATGCCTTGTTCATGCCAGAGGTCAGAGGAGAATGGCCAGACTGGTTCGAGCTGATAGAAAGGCAACAGTGACTCAAATAACCACTCGTTACAACCAAGGTAGGCAGAAGAGCATCTCTGAACGCACAGTACGTCGAACTTTGAGGCAGATGGGCTACAGCAGCAGAAGACCATGCCGGGTGCCACTCCTTTCAGCTAAGAACAGGAAACTGAGGCTACAATTTGCACAAGCTCATCAAAATTGGACAATAGAAGATTGGAAAAACGTTGCCTGGTCTGATGAGTCTCGATTTCTGCTGCGACATTCGGATGGTAGGGTCAGAATTTGGCTTCAACAACATGAAAGCATGGATCCATCCTGCCTTGTATCAACGGTTCAGGCTGGTGGTGGTGGTGTAATGGTGTGGGGAATATTTTCTTGGCACTCTTTGGGCCCCTTGGTACCAATTGAGCATCGTTACAACGCCACAGCCTACCTGAGTATTGTTGCTGACCATGTCCATCCCTTTATGACCACAATGTACCCAACTTCTGATGGCTACTTTCAGCAGGATAATGCGCCATGTCATAAAGCTGGAATCATCTCGGACTGGTTTCTTGAACATGACAATGAGTTCACTGTACTCAAATGGCCTCCACAGTCACCAGATCTCAATCCAATAGAGCATCTTTGGGATGTGGTGGAACGGGAGATTCGCATCATGGATGTGCAGCCGACAAATCTGCGCCAACTGTGTGATGCCATCATGTCAATATGGACCAAACTCTCTGAGGAATGCTTCTAGCACCTTGTTGAATCTATGCCACGAAGAATTGAGGCAGTTCTGAAGGCAAAAGGGGGTCCAACCCGTTACTAGCATGGTGTACCTAATAAAGTGGCCGGTGAGTGTAGATGGGGGAATTCTGTAAGAACAAATGTGAGACTGTCAGAAAAATAAAGATTCATAAAACAATGTTTACATGGAACAGAATGAAAACAGCGTTTTAAGGCAAGAAGAATTCGTTTTGTCTCGGCCCTGCTGTGACAAACTGATAGCTCATCAATTTGGTCAGATTTCATCTGTTCTCTTCCCCAAACTGTTCATCCAAAAACAATCTACAGTACAATGATTCTGTGTACATTACTGTCCTCAAAAACTTTTTCTGGGGAACAGATACTAATTGTATTTGTATGCAGACTGAATCTATGTAAGTCATACAAACTGTTAGTTTGTTTTAATAGTTAATGACGCAGCCCTCTGGTCCTTCCTTCAGGACTCTGACCAGGGGTAATGCCTTACCTGCTTTTGTTGAATGGTTAGACAACTTCCTGGAGCTTAATCTGTGCAAGGTAGAGTTAATCATTGATTTTTGGCAGACTAGGGATGATCCAACAGGGAGCAGCATTCACAATGAGAAGGTGGACGCCAACAAATATCTTGGCTCTATGTGTGATGCACAGATCTGATCAGCATCAGAGGATTTGTTTAAAGTGGAGGTTGAACTATTTTTGATGTCTGTAACAGCCTTTTATTGAAAGCCTTGCGACTCTCCTTCACCCGCTGGATTAATGGTTTGTAAATGAAGGAAAAGAGCAGCTGAACAGTGAAAATTCTCTTATTCGGTAAAAGGATCTGGGTTCTTTGGAAGAAACAAGAGAATCCTTATCAAATCAGACTACATCCTCTCTGAGAAATCTCCTATGATGCCTTCAAGCCGACATTACCATGTGCACATGATGAGACCCAACTGTTATTCTAAGTGTTTCATTCCCTCTACTGTAATGCTGTTACTGATTGATGTATGAGCCATATTGTTGTTGTTATATGTCATTAGGAGCCTGTTATGATCAACTTTCTTGTTCTAAACTGGCTTCTCAGGGACACGGATTATTCTTCTGTCAAAAAGACACACACAAATCAAACATCAAATCATCTGTCTCGATCGCGGGAGGTGTGCAATTACTTTTATTCATTTTACTTTACCATGGTGACGCAGCTCCCCACGTACCACACCCAGAATGCCCCACAGTGTATAAAACATCAAACAGGCCAGTACTCACTGTGTCGACATACTTTCACCTACAGACGCCTTTCAAGTTCCATCTGATCACATGACATGGGTCTATCACAGATTTAAAGATTTTTGATATAACTTCTGCTGTCTGACCGTTGTCACGCTATTCACCAGCAGATGCACCCGTTCAGCTCACAAGACAGACACTCAAACTGATCAGGTTGACCAGGAGAAGTGTACCATCATGTGTAGATCATGTTTTGGGTTACCATGGCAACAGAATCCATAAAAAAACACCCCACTGTTGTAATCCTATGTATTAATCTCTAAAACCATCATATTCCCATTTACACTCCCATATTAATATCACATGTGTAGAGAACCTGTCACACATGCTCAGTGACAGGAAAATGCTGCTTTCTGATTGGCTGATGGTTTCTCACTCACCCACACACACGTCAAAGTTACTTCAGGAACTTTCTAGTTGTTCTTTACTGTTCCATGTTCTGTTTGTTCATGGTGCATGTTGGACGTGAACTGGAAGATTAACACTCTATGACTCAAAATATTCAAACTACCAGGAACAAATTCCAAAGATAAATTCCTCAATAACTTGGTTAATAGTTAACAAAAGAATGATGAAGGGCACCATTAGTAAGGAGGGTGCAGTATACCTGAGGACAAGTTTTACTGTGGCGAGTATAAAATGATAACAGATAGTTTTAAGAAGGAAAGAAAATTGATGCGATGAAGAATCAAGGATCTAAACACGTCCTTCCACATCTGCTCAGTATGTTACATCTAATGCGCAGCAGGTTAACTTTATCCCAGTCTGATCTTTGGAACAAGTCCCTTTATTGGTTTACTTTCTAGCTCGTAAAGTCTTTGCCTTTTGTAGCGGGGGGGGTCATGAATGAACAGAAAAGCTAACAGTAATAACACACAGCTCTCCACCTGCTGACACTTTCTTCTTACAGTGTTTATTGCTGGTTGATTAAGTGGAAACGGAGTTGATTGTAAAACGCCCTTACTTACATCTTTGTAACCTTATCTTGGTTCTACAAAACATTTTTCTCTGCACCTCTCATTCACATACAGAATGTTCTATAAAGACAATAAAAGACTTAAGTCTCTTACTCAAGAAGCAGCAGGATCAAGGACAGTCTACTTATCACAGCCATGGACCAGTCAACAAGAGCAGCTCAATCAAATCCAGGTTCTCTCTGGGCTGCTGAGCAGAATCTACTCCGATTGGGAGTTTAGTTAGTTTCCTTGTTCCCCACTCACAGATAAACAGTTGACTCCTCCAGAAAGCTCAGCTGTGTAGACACGAACTAGAGGCAAGGCAGGTAGCAAAAATCTCTGCACAATGAACTGTCACGACAAACAGGTTGCAAGGTGAAACAGCAGTGGCTCCGATTTTAGAAGGAAGGTGCAGAACAAAACCTGATTCCTCAAAGCGTTGCCACAAAGGACTAGATATTTCACCACCTGAAAGGTTTTCGACCACCAGACTCCCACAGGTCCTCACAAAAACACCATCACCAAACAAATGACTACCCTTTTAGCTTCCCAAACTGTTTCTTGTTTCCTTCCTGTTTGATTTTGTTTTAGTGTTGCTGGTTTAGAAGAATCCAACCGGAACATTTTACAGTGTAAATTGCTGGGTTCTTTAAGGGAACTTCCCTCCCACATGTAGATGTAACAGGAGATCAGTTACTTCCACAGTCTGAACTCATACAGTGTGAACACCTGAAACAACCTGAGACTTGTCTTTTGGTCTGATTTCATGGTTTTATGGTCCACTTCAGGACGCTACAAGCCCTGCTGTCACAGCCAGCGGCAGCTGTAACAAACCATGTCATAAAAACAAGTCTTTCACACTTTGCAACTGAAGTGGACTTATAATGGCTGTGGCTAACTTCCTGTATTTAGCTGCTGGGTGCAGCTGCACAGTGCTGAGAAGCTTCACATCAGGGGACTTGAACAATCGACCCTGCATCTTAGCCCTTAGTGGAAATGTTACAGACAAGGACTGAGAAAAATGTTAAAACTTCATAAACGCAGGTTTTAAAGGGGACAAAGAGGATTTTGCCCCAAATGAGAAGCTCAATGGCTGTTTGTTGTTTTTCGAGTAGTGCTAATGCGTTGTGGTTGATTAACCATGAGTTCAGGGTTTACCAAATGGTAAGTTGACCAAGCTTTCTGGAACGGACCCTTGCTGTCCTGGACTAGTTTTTTTTTTCATTTATTTAATTTTTTTTTACTATTTAGTCAGTTATGTTCGGATATGTTTCATATGGGCATTACATTAAAGATTGTAAAGAGGATTTTGCCCCGAATGAGAAGCTCAATGGCTGTTTGTCATTTTTTGAATAGTTCACATGCATTTTAGCCCCCTTTGTTTGTTTACTATCGGCAACAGGTTCGTTATCTATCTGCTACTTTATTTCAAGCCCCACCAGGTCTATGATTTATGAATATTATAACTTTTTCTTTTGGAAACTAAAAGTACAAGACCGTACAAGTTGAAAAAATGATTTTAAAGTAACTTTGACATCTAAATTTGCTACAAAATCCTCTTTACCACCTTTAAGGAATAAAGTGATAATATACAGTGGGGAAAAAAAGTATTTAGTCAGCCACCAATTGTGTAAGTTCTCCCACTTAAAAAGATCAGAGAGGCCTGTAATTTTCATCATAGGTATACCTCAACTATGAGAGACAAAATGAGGGAAAAAAAATCCAGAAAATCACATTGTCTGATTTTTAAAGAATTTATTTGCAAATTATGGAGGAAAATAAGTATTTGGTCAATAACAAAAGTTAATCTCAATACTTTGTTATATAGCCTTTGTTGGCAATGACAGAGGTCAAATGTTTTCTGTAAGTCTTCACAAGGTTTTCACACACTGTTGCTGGTATTTTGGCCCATTCCTCCATGCAGATCTCCTCTAGAGCAGTGATGTTTTGGGGCTGACGCTGGGCAACACGGACTTTCAACTCCCTCCAGAGATTTTCTATGGGGTTGAGATCTGGAGACTGGCTAGGCCACTCCAGGACCTTGAAATGCTTCTTACGAAGCCACTCCTTCGTTGCCCGGGCGGTGTGTTTGGGATCATTGTCATGCTGAAAGACCCAGCCACGTCTCATTTTCAATGCCCTTGCTGATGGAAGGAGGTTTTCACTCAAAATCTTACGATACATGGCCCCATTCATTCTTTCCTTTACACGGATCAGTCGTCCTGGTCCCCTTGCAGAAAAACAGCCCCAAAGCATGATGTTTCCACCCCCATGCTTTACAGTAGGTATGGTGTTCTTTGGATCCAACTCAGCATTCTTTCCCCTCCAAACACGACAAGTTGAGTTTCTACCAAAAAGTTCTATTTTGGTTTCATCTGACCATATGATGTTCTCCCAATCCTCTTCTGGATCATCCAAATGCTCTCTAGCAAACCGCAGACGGGCCTGGACGTGTCCTGGCTTCAGCAGGGGGACACGTCTGGCACTGCAGGATTTGAGTCCCTGGCGGCGTAGTGTGTTACTGATGGTAGCCTTTGTTACTTTGGTCCCAGCTCTCTGCCGGTCATTCACTAGGTCCCTCCGTGTGGTTCTGGGATTTTTGCTCACCGTTCTTGTGATCATTTTGACCCCACGGGGTGAGATCTTGCGTGGAGCCCCAGATCGAGGGAGATTATCAGTGGTCTTGTATGTCTTCCATTTTCTAATAATTGCTCCCACAGTTGATTTCTTCACACCAAGCTGCTTACCTATTGCAGATTCAGTCTTCCCAGCCTGGTGAAGGTCTACAATTTTGTTTCTGGTGTCCTTTGACAGCTCTTTGGTCTTGGCCATAGTGGAGTTTGGAGCGTGACTGTTTGAGGTTGTGGACAGGTGTCTTTTATACTGATAACGAGTTCACACAGGTGCCATTAATACAGGTAACGAGTGGAGGACCGAGGAGCTTCTTAAAGAAGTTACAGGTCTGTGAAAGCCAGAAATCTTACTTGTTTGTAGGTGACCAAATACTTATTTTCCACCATAATTTGCAAATAAATTCTTTAAAAATCAGACAATGTGATTTTCTGGATTTTTTTTCCTCATTTTGTCTCTCATAGTTGAGGTATACCTATGATGAAAATTACAGGCCTCTCTGATCTTTTTAAGTGGGAGAACTTACACAATTGGTGGCTGACTAAATACTTTTTTGCCCCACTGTAGTAGCTTCCACTGAAATAAACTTTAAATGATACTGGCTTGCGATGTGCAGTTTTATGGGCTCCTTCCAGTTTCCTGTCTGTGGAAAGTTCGGTCCAGTCCATTTGGACCTCAATCCACTCAGATTTGTTGTTAGAACTTCAGTTCACAGCTAACATGTTTTTATACTCCTGGTTAAAGAGCAACTCACTCCCTCCAAATTATCTTCCTGCCTTCTAAATGCTTTATTTGAAAAATGCCGAAGTATACGTCACTTTAAGAGGCGGGCCTAAGCTGTGATTGACGTGTAACGCTTCTCCGTGTTTAGATTTGCTTCAGTGTGACTCTGCCGTGTTGTAGACTTGTAACCTGACGATGAGACTATAACGTCTATAAATCTCCTCTACACAATCACAACCACTGCAGGGAAGTCTTTGCCCTGATTTAATTATTATTTATATTATTATTATTTATTATATAGTTATTCTCTATGTCGTAGTTTTCAGAGTAGTTTACCGATTGACTGTTGTTAGCCACAATGCTAAAGCTACTGCCATGTTGCTAAGAGGGATCTGAGTAAATGTCTGAATAGCAATATAATGTGCACAAATCACATCCACACAATCACTGCAGTAAAATAAAGTCTTTGTCCAGATTTTAATTATATTAGTAATTCTGTTTGTCATAGTTTTCAGCCAGTTGCTCTAAATCCCTGTGTGCAGCTTAGGTGAGAAGCTGGAGACAACAGGCAGGCGGGTGCAAGCGTGTCTGTTTGAGAGATGGTTTTAAACTCCAGGAGGCGTGTCTTAGAGACGATGCTGACATAAGCATGAACCGCTTTCAGTCAATCACAAAATTAAAATGCAGTAGCCACCTTTCAACCTTAACAGGACAGCACTAAGACATTTTTAAACCAAAAAGTGTAGAATTTGACCAGTTTACATCTAAATGTCAAAAAATGCCCAGAAACTGAAAGTTTGCATTGGTAAAGACCCACTAATACAGTTTATTAGCAGAAAAAAAGCTGTTTTGAGGGTGAGTTGCTCTTTAAATTAAAAATTTCAACACACTCACAGTAAGAATTTCTCGTTCTGTGACGGACCTAAAACCTGATTCTGATCCAGTATTATCGTCCGGGTTACTAGACAGAAGGTCTATAATGGAAACTCTCAGGAGGCTGAGATGTACCCTAAGTAACAGATGTGTGTTAATAGGAAAAACACCAACTTTAAACACCAAGTAGACGTGACTAACATCTCCTCCTAAGGTCCTAGATGGGGTTGAGATCCGGACTCTGTGTGAGTCCGGTCAAGTTCTTTTACATCCACCTTCTTAAAGCAGGTATTTATTGCCAAAACTATGTTGAGATAGAAAAAAGGCCTTGTAAACATTACATCATCCCAAGTGTCCTGAAAGCTCATCAGTGAGATAAGAGAGGAAGACTGGAACCTGAAAAACAGGTGTGGATTGTGTGTCTGATACATGAGAGTTGGTCTCAATGTGGGAATGTGGTAAAGCCTGAATCCATTCAAGCAGCCTTTTACTGTGGAATCTATGGATCAGTCTACTGATGAAGACCAGTCATGTGGATTTTATATCAAACATCTCACAGCAGGTCAAAACCTGAAAATTATATCAGGAAAAGGATGTTATAAGACATTGGTTTTTTTTAAAAATGGCTTTTCTTTAATCTGAACCTCGGTGAGGGACGTGCATGTTGTTTATTCATGTAACCAGATAAATCACTGATGTGTTTTACAACGTACGCTGCTGTAAAAAAGTATTTGCCCAAACATTTCTTGTTTTTCTGTCAAACTTCAGTATTTAAAAATCAACAAATTAGACAAAGATAAACTCAGAAAATACAAAATAAAGTTTTCAAATAAGTTCCAAGACCAGAATCACAGCTGAACAAAAAGATAAGACCCTGTATCAAATTTACCATAAACATCTGGATGATCCCATGAAAAGAGGTGTGTGTCCCATTACATCTGAAGTAAAACTAAACAATTCAGCTGTTTTTGCCTCAGCAGCTTTGTGGACCTCAGCAGCTTTGTGGACCTCAGCAGCTGTGTGGACCTCAGCAGCTGTGTGGACCTCCGCAGCTGTGTGGACCTCAGCAGCTGTTTGGATCAGCAGAACGTTGTAAACTCCCAGGAAACATTTTAGTGAAAATGAGGTCCTTCTGGTAACTTACCCATTTTATCCACTCCATACTTGTGACCTGCCACCTGATGTGAAAGTGGAACACATCCGTTCAGGTGAGCGTGGCCCTGGGGCTCCACGAACCGGTGTTCGGTGCCAGAAAGCCGCGGGGACGAGCTGCTCCCCACACCGCCCGTGTCTGGGGTCAGTTCCAGCGGCACAGACGACTCCATCACCCTCCAATGAAGGGCTTCGGACATTTGTCAGGAAAAATGGTGCGCTTTAAGATATCAGGTCAACAATCTGACATGCTGTTACTCGACAGGTACAGAATCCCGTAGACAGGAAAACTGTTCTAACGAGCTGTGGGTTGAAGCCAGAACGGCTGGTCGCGGTCGACAACAGGAACCGATCCCAACGGACAGCAGACCCGGTGACCCGCTAGCTCGATGGTCTGCTCCTGCTTCAGCACCGTGTCAATGATTGGTGTTTGATGAGCACCATATAAATCCACCATGGCCACATCCCACTTCCTGTCCGCGTCAATACATTTCCGTTCGGTGCCTTCAAAGTAAAAGAAATGCGCGCGAGTAGAAACCATAGACAGGATATATCTGATTATTACGTCTATGGTGGAAACCACAACATGTACGTTAATTTCAACAAATGGCAGGTTTCTTTACAAATAAAGAGGCAACCTATGACTAGTTTACGCGTTGCTTTTCTGTTGCATTGTGAAAGAAGATTTTAAATCGCTATTTTTGGCGCCCGTCACGAGACAAAATCATTCTACATCCGGTTTCTTCCAAACGCAGAGCAAATAAAGTCCAATTAATACCAAGCAAATAAAGACCAATGAATACCAAACAAATAAAGACCAGTGAATACTGAACAAATAAATATCTGTGAATAACAAACAAATAAATAGCCTACCAATCAGAACCAGAATCAGTTTTTATTGCCAAGTATTATTCGCATAGTAGGAGGACTTTGTCTTGAGTTAAGGAGCGCAGAAAAAGATAAATCATAATAAGAATAACAATAATAACAAATATAAACACAAGAACCACCTAACAACATGTCCAAAGCATTTGTGCAAGAAACGGGCCTGGCCTGCTAACCTCGCTCTGCAAGATGGATTCTCACGAGATTTGCAGTTTTCCAAACCCACAAAAATCCATCTGCTCCAATTAAACCGTCTGACTCCACTGGTGACCTTATTGGTCTTTTCCAACAGTTTTAATAGATTTAAGTATTCAGATTGAAATGGGTAGGGGGGAAGATAGGAGTAATTGGGATAACATTGTGCAATAGACTAGATGGGGAACATAAGTCATTTGTACCAATATTCACAGATGGGTCGAAAAGTTTAAGGGATTTTCCTTATGGATACTATAAATAAATAAATAAATATATTCCTTATGGATACTATAAATAAATAAATATATCCCTTATGGATACTATAAATAAATAAATATATTAAATAAATGAATAAATATATTAATAAGAGAACATCTAATGATTTGTCAATATTCACAGTAGAATTGCTATAGCTTTTAGTTTACAGTGGTTGGAACAAAACAGAATTAAAAAAGGTATAATATGTTCAGATTCAATTTCAGCATTATTTGCGATTAAATCAATGTCAGTAGAGATAAGGTATGATATATTAATCGAAATATATGAATGTTCATTTAGATTAAAAAGGCCATTTCATACAAATGTCATGACTTTGTGGTTATTTCTTAAGTATTAACCAATAATAAGAAACATTTTGTATCTAAAAAAAACGTCCGGAAACACTTATTAACAGACTTTTCAATCTGTCTGCATTAAAATTCAGGTGGTTCTGGCTCCTTCCGTCACCCGCCATAAAATAAGAAAGAAGAAGAAGACTCCACTGGTGGTTCAAACGAATCATGTGTTAGCATTGTGCTTTGGGGCGGGTGTTCAGGTATGGCTTGCAGGTAAAGTAAAACAAACATGGGTGCTGGTGGATGTACACATAAAAGCAACTATTTAATCTGTTTTAGGACTAGAGATGATTTCTTGGTTGTAAAATGATCAAAAGTAAGACCTTTGTGTATTTCTTGATGGTAACGATGTGTGTGTTTTACTCCTGACTGGATTTAAAAGAACTTGATTTACTCTGATTGGCTAAAGACTTATCATCAAAGGCAGACACTTGTTGGTGAGTCCTCCAATCAGCTTAAAATATTATACCAGATATCCCTCCGTTTTTCAGACACTTTCGCACGGAGAAACCTCAGATGTACACTATATTACCAAAAGTATTCGCTCACCCATTCAAATGATCAGAATCAGGTGTCCTAATCACTTGGCCTGGCCACAGGTGTATAAAGTCAAGCACTCAGGCATGCAGACTGTGAAGCAAGACATTTGTGAAAGAATGGGCCGCTCTCAGGAGCTCAGTGAATTCCAGCGTGGAACTGTCATAGGATGCCACCTGTGCAACAAATCCAGTTGTGAAATTTCCTCGCTCCTAAATATTCCACAGTCAACTGTCAGCTCTATTATAACAAAATGGAAGCGTTTGGGAACATCAGCAACTCAGCCACAAAGTGGTAGGCCACGTAAAGTGACGGAGAGGGGTCAGCGAATGCTGAAGCGCATAGAGCAAAGAGGTCGCCGACTTTCTGCACAGTCAATTGCTACAGAGCTACAAACCTCATGTGACCTTCAGATTAGCCCAAGTACAGTACACAGAGAGCTTCATGGAATGGGTTTCCATGGCTGAGCAGCTGCAGCCAAGCCACACATCACCAAGTGCAATGCATGGCGTCGGATGCCATGGTGTAAAGCACGCCGCCACTGGCCTCTAGAGCAGTGGAGACGCGTTCTCTGGAGTGATGAATCACGCTTTTCCATTTGGCAATCTGATGGACGAGTCTGGGTATGGAGGTTGCCAGGAGAACGGTACATTTCAGACTGCATTGTGCCGACTGTGAAACTTGGTGGAGGAGGAATTATGGTGTGGGGTTGTTTTTCAGGAGCTGGGCTTGGCCCCTTAGTTCCAGTGAAAGGAACTTTGAATGCTTCAGGATACCAAAGCATTTTGGACAATTCCATGCTCCCAACCTTGTGGGAACAGTTTGGAGCGGGCCCCTTCCTCTTCCAACATGACTGTGCACCAGTGCACAAAGCAAGGTCCATAAAGACATGGATGACAGAGTCTGGTGTGGATGAACTTGACTGGCCTCCACAGAGTCCTGACCTGAACCCGATAGAACACCTTTGGGATGAATTGGAGCGGAGACTGAGAGCCAGGCCTTCTCGACCTACATCAGTGTGTGACCTCACCAATGCACTTTTGGAAGAATGATCAAAAATTTCTATAAACACTCTCCTCAACCTTGTGGACAGCCTTCCCAGAAGAGTTGAAGCTGTAGTAGCTGCAAAAGGTGGACCGGCATCATATTGAACTCTATGGGTTAGGAATGGGATGGCACTTCAGTTCATAGTATGAGTAAAGGCAGGTGAGCGAATACTTTTGGTAATATAGTGTATGTGTAGCACCGAGTGGACAGGTGGGGCGTCACATTTACCTGGAAAAGCCAGGTTACTGGCCTGAACCGCCTGCTTCTCTACATAGTGGCCGGGCCCGATGAACTGAAAGTGGGAGCCGTGAATGGGAGGATGAAACACCTGCCTGAGCCTCCCTTCCCATTAACGCTCTGGTCCACAAAGGCAGAGGTCGCTGGCCAGCAGGGCCCACTGCTAGTGTTCAGAACGTGGTCAGCGCAAGACGTGGCCGATGCAATGAGCGGGCTCTCCGGTCCAGTTGATTCGAGGTTGGAGTTCCCTCCTGTGCTGCTTTTCCCAGAACCTCGCCATAGCCCATGACACCCACAAGTATAACATGAGAGGATTCATGAGAGTTTTTGTAGCTCTGCACACTTTTATTGGAAGAGAAAACATTTACACATATTCATTTGGACTGACAACAATTATTTGTTCCAATTTGCCAGGTTGTACAAGAGCCCAAGAAAAAAAACTGAACTGTTGTTTTTGCACTAGCTCTTGTTGTCTGAGCTCTGTGTCCATCTCCCTGGACAAATAAAGGGTCATCCGTCATCTCCAACATCTGTGAATGACGTCAGTGCAACACTCTTGAACGAAAAAAAACTAAACTTCTGAAGCATGAAACACATGTTCAGATCCCAGTGTGGAAAAAGGTTCTCTCGGGCCTTCCCCCACACTGGGGTGTGGTTGATAATGCTTTTAGGATTGATAAATTATCTATGGGTTTGGAAAATTTGACTTCTATTGTTGATAGTGGTTTTCAGTCTCTCTCACCTGAATTACAGGCTTTGAGGTTGATGTCTTTTCAGAATAGAGTAGCGCTGGATGGTCTTCTTGTCTCAGAACCCTGCAGACCAGGACCAACAGGCACCAGACCAGGACCAACAGGAACCAGACCAGGACCAACAGACACCAGGCCAGGACCAACAGACATCAGACTAGGACCAACAGGCACCAGACCAGGACCAACAGACACCAGACTAGGACCAACAGCCACTAGACCAGGACCAACAGGCACCAGACCAGGACCAGCAGGCACCAGACCAGGACCAACAGACACCAGACAAGGACCAACAGACACCAGACCAGGACCAACAGACACCAGACCAGGACCAACAGACACCAGGCCAGGACCAACAGACACCAGACTAGGACCAACAGGCACCAGACCAGGACCAACAGACACCAGACTAGGACCAACAGCCACCAGACCAGGACCAACAGGCACCAGACCAAGACCAACAGACACCAGACTAGGATCAACAGGCACCAGACCAGGACCAATAGACACCAGACTAGGACCAACAGCCACTAGACCAGGACCAACAGGCACCAGACCAGGACCAACAGACACCAGACTAGGACCAACAGCCACTAGACCAGGACCAACAGGCACCAGACCAGGACCAACAGACACCAGACTAGGACCAACAGACACCAGACCAGGACCAACAGGCACCAGACCAGGACCAACAGACACCAGACCAGGACCAACAGGCACCAGACCAAGACCAACAGACACCAGACTAGGACCAACAGGCACCAGACCAGGGCCAACAGGCACCAGGCCAGGACCAACAGACACCAGACCAGGACCAACAGGCACCAGACCAAGACCAACAGACACCAGACTAGGACCAACAGGCACCAGACCAGGGCCAACAGGAACCAGGCCAGGACCAACAGACACCAGACTAGGACCAACAGGCACCAGACCAGACAGATTGAAACAGTTTCTTTCCGACTGCAGTCAGTTTAAAGAACAGTTAAACTAGCTACATGATCAGCATCTGCAACTCATCTCAGGATCATTATGAGTTAATAAGTCAGTTCTTTAGTGTGATTTTGTCAGGTCTCAGCAGTTGGTGAGTGGTGTGTTTGTTTTGGATTCTAACCTTGTCATTGCAGGGTGTGACAGAGCAGCTGAGACGTATCCAGCTGATCAGGCGCAGGTGTGGTTCATTAAAAGCCCTGGAGGAACCAGAGACAGACGCCAGTCTGTTCCGCTCTCAACGTGGTAACGTTAGGCCTTATTACTCAGTTCATGATTTATGTAGTGGAATCTACTTACCTCGCCCTTCTCCTCCTCCTCCTAGTCCATCCTCATTGGATTCCGACTCCAGTCCTTGGGTGCCTTCATCTCTTGCACTGGCCCTCTGCCGTGCCACTCAGAGGACCCAGCTCCTGTCTCTGACGTGCGTCTCACGTCCGCTCCTGTCCCTGATTTGTCTGTCTCTCCTCCTGGATCCTTCCATGCCTGCCCTGGTCCTCGTCATGGCTCTGTCCACCCTCCACCAACAACACCGTCAGTCGCTCTGTTTTGGATTACTCTCATCATCATCATCACCACCGCCACTGGACACACACCACCACCACTGCTGTTTCCCGCAGTCCTCCTCCAGGCTTCACCCCATCTACAACCACAGTAAGTCTGTGAGCACATTCCCAGCACACCTTACTGGTCATAATCAACCTAGAAACCGCATCACTAACCTGTCTTCTCCTCCACCGCTAGAGCGCCTCCCGAGGTCCCCAGATCCTGTGCCTGAGTTCCTGTTTGCACAATCATTAACAGACTGTTATTTCCTCGTCAACCCTATCATCATCACCTTTGTAAATACACCTTTTACTTACCTTCTCATCTTGTGTTGGTCTGAAGTCTGGGTACGCAACATGACAGATTTTATTATATTTATTCTTTGTTTGCACAAAAAGAGACATGCTCTGCTGGAAGTAAACTCCTTGTATATCTCATACTTGGCAAATAAAATTGATTCTAATTCTGAGTTGGGGACATACAGCTAGGAGAGCTTGTCCAGCAGAAGGTGATTGTATTGAATTCAGAGCTGAAAAGCACATGTGCTGCTTTTCATCTGCTGCTGTCTGTGAGGGGTGCATTCCATTTCTATTCAGAAGATTAGAGTTCCAAGTTGGAAAAATCTGCTGGAACATCCTCTAAAGTCAGAATTTTGACTCAGAAAGTCAAAAACCAATATGGCTACCTTGAGCATGAAAAGTTGAGATTGTCTCCAGTCTGAAGGATCTTCTCTCAGAAGCTTTGGGACTCATCAACATGCATTTAGTTTCATTTTTGTCTGTTTTTTTTTTTTCTGCCAGAAGCAGAACCTCCTGGTTCTTCTTCCATAGAGCCCATTATGGTTCAACATGTCGCTGTGGTTCTGCCCTAGAACCTTCTGCAAAAACTGAAAGTCTTTCAAGTACAAACTATATATTAATATGATTATTTTTATATACGTATTTTATAAAAAATGTTGATGCTGAATCAGCGAGACGAGATGCTGCATAAGTTCAGCCTGAATGTTTTTGGATGATTCCTTGGCTTTTTAATCATCCTCTCTACCTGCTCTCTAACTGTCTGATCAACCTGCATATATTTGTAAAATAAACATGACTGTCAGTTTTTTCTGAATGAAATCCTTTTCAGGGGAAATATTTGTTTCAATGAGCTGAAAGGGTCCAAATAATTTGGGTGTGGATGATTGGGAAATGCAGTAGATCTTTCACTGACTCTCACTGATACTCCAGGCTTGAAACTCAGAGTGCCTCTTACTGCTATCAGTAACAATTAACTGTTTACCCTTGACAGGTTTATGGTAGTCAAAACTTAAATGCATTTGGTATAATTACCACCAGCACCTTCACTTTCAAGGACAAGCTCACATTTTACAAAGGACTTTACAAAGCTTGTCAACCACATCCCAGAGCCTTGCATCATATTTCTGTCATGCTTGTTCCATTATTAACACACAGTTAGGCTGTACAAAACAGGTCAGATTCTGGTCTGAGGAGCCAGCTGCTATACTTCAGAACTGTTGTGCAACTACTGTCAGGAACAGTTCTCATACTGATGAGTCAATGAGTACACATCTGCAATCAGCAGAACTGCACAAGCGATCACAGTCACTGAAACCACCAAACTACCAAACAGCCTCTCTGATTCCTTTAAACAAGCTGAATGTCTGATGGAAAAACTGAAGACACCTGAGATGCTGATTAAAGGTAAGCAATCAGAGGGAAACAGGCTAGAATGCAAAATCAATACTCTCTTTCAGCAAATCTGGTGATACTAGTTCTGCTTATATATGTGTAAAATAAAGACATTCACTGTCATGTTCTAAAAGCAGACAGTCTTTGTTAACCATGAGGGACCAAAGAACTGGTCTGTAAATACTGATGGCCCGTTAGAACAATTGTACGGAAGCAAAGAGATGCCACTGCTGCAAAAGAACATTAGAGCCATATCACAATATAACGTGAAAAGTTTATTGTTCTACAATTTTCATGTTTTGACAATATAATATTACGTTATGACAAAAAACTTTTGTTTTTACCATGTCCTGTCTGACAATAAAGCAGTCGGAACTGATGTCCGGATGCATAGAAATGCCTGACAGATTTATTTTCACAAGCTGAGCATGCAGCAATCCCTGCAATATCCAGCTTGTTACTTTTATTTATTGTGATTTTATTTAGATGTTATTTACGTTTATTACAACTTTTTGAATCAGCGGACATGGCAAAGGAGAGAGGAAATGATGGGAAAAAAAGAAGAGGAAAAAAAGATAAAAATAGTTAGAAGAGAAGGTGGGAGAGATATAAATCTGCTTCAACACCTGCTGAGAGACAAAAACAAGAGCAGAGACACCACAGCATTGACCAACGTCTGTATTTAAATACTGATAATGTCATTAGCTACGTTTACATGGGCACATTTAATCAGAATAAACGCCCAATCGGAAAAAAAATACATCATGTAAACATGTCAATCAGAATGTTTTGATCCGATGCAGCCTAATCAGAATGAAATTTACTTCCGATCGAGAGGGGTGGTTTTGTCCAATCCTCATTCGGATAGACGTGCATGTATACACCCATTCAGAATGAAGGGGTGAAAAAAGCCCACTGCGCATGCGTACAACTTCAGCGTGACAACCTGGCAACGTAGCTATTGTGGACACAAACAAATAATGACGCTTAACACACAACATCCCCATGGCAGCTGCAGCCCAAGTCAGTAGCTCGTTTACATGCGCCAAATTTCCCCAATCTGATTAAAATCTTGGTCGATCGGAATTCCCAAATCCCTGTTTACATGGACACTAACTGAAATGATCTGATCATGCCATGAGTACACATGCACCAAGCACTTAATCAGGTTAAATGAGTTGAGCATGCGCACAGCGAGTTGTCTTTCCGGGGGAAGAAAAAAAAGTAAACAAACTCCGTCCTTTCTGCACGTCTTTCCCGCCCCATCGTGTGCTCGATCTGACTCACGTTATCCCCAATATGGACCTTCTGCGGGTGATCACCTTTATGTTTGGGTTTTTACTGGTCACATTAACCAAGCTAGAGGCTGAATACATATTGCTACTGCTCCTCCGCCACAGGAGAGGAGAGCAGGATGACAGGATGACTGCTCCAGCAGACCACTTCTGTTTACTTCCCGCTATGTTTTCTACTTGAGTCTGCGAAAGTGGAAAGACGTCACGCTGAAGTTGTACGCATGCGCAGTGGGCTTTTTTCACCCCTTCATTCTGAATGGGTGTATACATGCACGTCTATCCGAATGAAGATCGGACAAAACCACCCCTCTCGATCGGAAGTAAATTTCTTTCGGATCAGGCTGCATCGGATCAAAACATTCTGATTGACATGTTTACATGATGTATTTTTTTCCCGATTGAGCGTTTATTCCGATTAAATGTGCCCATGTAAACGTAGCTAGTGAGTGTCTGTGAACAAACCTTGTGCACACCTGTGTGCATGGACGCGCCTGTGACCATAAGGCTTCTTCAAAAACTTAGCCAGACAATATAAAATGTATATTATATTACAAAATAAAATTTAGATTGTATGAACGTGATAAAATATTGTTAGAACAATAAAACGCCCTTGTTATGTTTTATCATTAGAATTTAAAACATTTGACATTGTACATGTGAGTCCCTAATAAAGGTGGACCGTCTTCACTCATGCCCCTTTTTCCACCGACAAATCGGCACGGCACACTTGAGAGCGGTACAGTATAGCGCGGATCAACTCGCTTGAGGCGGTGGAAACATAAAGGGGATGTATGTGGGGATATGGGCGTGCCCATCTGGCTATGAAAAGTGGCGCGAAAAAATTACCAAGTCTTCAACACAAGCAGCTGTAATTCCACAACGACCAGTAGCAAAGAGTAAAAGAAGCAGCCCTGATGTAACTTGTAGTAAACCTAAGAAACCACCACATCCTTCCCAAAAAATGAACTAATACAAGAGAAACTAAACCAGGATCAACATTGGAACTGGCAACCCAGCAGAAACATCAGGGAGTGGAGGGGGGAGAAGGGAGGGGTCAGTTCTTTTACATGAACGATTTGACCACAATGTCTAATTCTAACATATTGTACCTTCAATATCAAGGCAAATATTTTAATCATGGTTTACCGTCATATTTAGAATCTATTCTCACTTTTAATACCACATCCTGGTACAACTTTCTAACCAGTAAACAGATAACAAAACTGTCATGGTCAATCAATTGGTTCATCATAACAAGCACTCAGTGATCAGGAAATCATCCTCATCACACATTCTTCATCATCCTCTTCATCGTTCCTTCGGTCTTCTCCCATCCTCTTCATCGTTCCTTCGGTCTTCTCTCATCCTCTTCATCGTTCCTTCGGTCTTCTCTCATCCTCCTCATCATACAATATAAAATTTATATTGTACGAATATGATTTTTTTTCGTTATAACATGATAAAGATGTATATCATATTGTAATTCTGACATTACATTATTTAAACATTAAAATTATAGTTAGAACAATAAACATCTCACATTTAATTTTCTCTAAGAAACTCTAAGGACTCTAAGAAACAAAAGAAACAAGAGAAAGCAGCACATTAGATGAGTTTTATTTTCAGTCAGAACAAGGTTTTTTAAGCTGTTGAGATGTACGACACTGAGCTTGACACTACTGTATTTTACATAAAATACAAAGAAACTTCATGAGTTTATATCAATGCTGAAATTATACATTTAAAACAGCTTGATTTGGACATATAGGTAAATTGGGTTCAGATGGGAGCGACCTCAGTGCACCAAACAGTAATACAGTAACTTTTCACTAAAGATGTTAGAATAGGTAATCATTCAAGATATTAAACCCAGTTTATCTAAATCTAACCAATTTGTTAAAAAACAGAAAATTCACATTGTAGTAAAATATCCGTCGAGCTTTATTTGTTCTTATTACACTGTATATACATTAAGTTCAAGTTCAGCTCTGATACGAGTCAATGTGAACGCTAATTCCTACTGAACCTTCAGTGTATTTAGAAACTCTGGGAATAAAATGTGAAAGAAATATAAAATAAGAAAACAGAGCTTCATCCAAAGTTGGACTGGTTGATAAACGTATCTTAAGTTCTCTTGGTGGAACCTTTGGTAGCAGCTTTTGTAGAGCTTCTTTGTGTAATTTTACTGGACGATTTTGTACTCTTTATGGCAGTGACCTTCTTTACCGCCGTCGGCTTGGCTTTCTTTGTTTGTTTTTTGGATTCTGGAATTTTAGTACGAGGTTTTTTCTTTTTAGACAGGGTCTGTTCCCGAATTAGATCTTCTCGTCCAATCTCCACCATATGGTCCTCCCATGACTTCATCTCATTCTTGTAACGGATTTTATCGTCCTCAGCTAACTGTGTATACACCTGAAAGTAGAATCAGTGGAATTAAGAACAGTAAAATACACATGACTCATCTACACAAATACTTTAAGAGTATGTAACGACTGTGTGCCAAACCTTTTTATGATGACCAATCAAGTTCCCCCAGTCCTCCAACAGTGACTTCATTTTGGCCTGAAAGAACAACATATTCAGGAATGCTGAGCAAAACTGTACCAAGACTTTTTCTCTGTAGTTACCTGCATCAAATGGACTTTGTTCATATCATCATGTTTCATAAAATATGTTGAACATTTTAGATCAAAGCAGATTCATTTTACACACTCTGGACTGTCATGTCATTTCATGTATATAAGACATAATGCTTTTCTTGTCCAGCGGTATGTTGTGAGTCCTGCTGGAGATTCAGCAGCTGCAGGAAGCGGTTACACATTCTGGATGGTTTTGACATGATGGAGCAGTTTGTTTTTCCAGATGGCAGGAGGTTAAGCCTTTAACAACCAGGTATCACAAATGTCCATTTTCTTGACATGTCTCTTCCCAGTTTCATTTCTCCACGTGGCCATCTGTCTCTGCTCCATGATCATCAATTCTCTGAGACTCAGGTTTACCCTTTTAAAGAGGCCCTTCCATTAAAATCGGTTTTTCTGAGGTTTCTGTTGAATATTTTAGCTCCACAGGTGTTCTTACCTTCATAGTGGGTGTGAAAACAGCATCAACAACTTCTCTTTCAGTTTTAATCTCTCAAACTACGCAGGTGGCAATAACACCCGATTTCTTCTGAGTCCGAACGGCCTGTATCTGTTTCATCACAACTCCTTTGTTTGTTAGTTTTCAGCAGCTCCTTCAGTTGAAACCACGCCTATCATGCTGCTCACTAAAAAGCTGTAGCATAATGTAGCAAACAGGAAGACACGACGTCTGACGTTGCCATGCACAGCGGGGCAGAAAACAGTATTCTTTGCTCTTATGGGCTAATTTGTTATCCAATCAGAGTCCAGAAAATTCGAACAATGAATATGAACGAGCTGCTGATGAAGCAGTCAAAGCAGCCTGATGGAAAGAGCTGGAACAACACAAATTTTAACGCAGACATATTAAAAGGTCTGTTAATAAGTGTTTCCTGATGTTTTTTTTAGATATAAAATGTTTCATATTACTGGTTAATACTTAAGAAACAACCACAAAGTCCTGAAATGTGTATGCAATGGCCTCTTTAAAAAGAGAGCCTCTGGTAGTTGTTTACACACCAGCTCGGTAACTGTTCCACTGCCGCTCTCTAGAAGGACCGAACACACATCCCTGAGGGGCCTCTGCACTCAGCACAATGGAGCCTGATGTGTTGCTACCAACATGATGTACAGGGTGAACTTTTCGTTGTGAGCAGAACTTTAACATGAACTGATGTAGGCTGATGAGAAATCTATCCCTTCATTCATTTTCTTTACCTGCTTGTTCCTGCTCAAGGCCCAGCAGTCATTGGGCGAGAGGTGGGGTTACACCTGGACAGGTCAGCAGTCCATCACAGGACCACACAGAGACAAACCCTTTATACACACACTCAAACCTATAGGGCTAATTCACAGTCACTGGTTAACCTACATACATGTTAGTGGTCTGTGGCAGGAAACTGCAGCAGAACCACACGTGCATGGGGTGTTCAGTTAAACTCCATGCAGAAAGGTCCCTGCTGTGTTTCCAACCCACGACCATTTTGCTGCAAGACAACAGGTTCTACCAACTGTGACACCTTGCAGCTCCTGATGAGAAGCTAAACAGAAACTGTCAAAGCTGCTTTTCTTCTCCAGATGAGATGAGACTACATGTGTTACTACATCATCTAGGAACCAGCTGGCAAACTAAAGGAGGTCACTACCACAGCCCAGTAGTAACTGAGGCAGGCTGGAGTTGTTTTCTTGGGCCGATAGTGTTGGTTCTAAACAGTAACAATATACACCATTTTGTAAAGTGTCAGGGCATGGATGCGGGTCCATGGGCAGATCCCTGGGCCCCAGGGACATAAAGCCCTGGCATGAGCAAATATGGGGGACCATGGGCAGGATGCTGGGCCTCAGGGCTCGCATCAACCTTTAAATTTTACAAAGTGGCTATTGGTACGGAAGCACACGCACATTTGAAAATGGCAGTGCATTGTTTACTAGCAAAGGGAACCAAGTCTGAGAGTTCTGATTGGGTACAGCAGGCTGTCAAAGAATTAGACCTGGGCAATAAATCGATTTAACAAATTAATTAAAATTTTTTGTTGCAGGCGATTTAAAAAATAAAGAAATCTAGTTTTTGCGTAGTGGCGCTTTTTGGTTCCCTGTAGTTTCTGTAGCATTTGTTTCACATGGTTTGCTGCGACAGACGTGCAGCAAGAGACCTCACGTTGCAACATTTACCTAAAGCTCATCACAGTCAAAGGCAGCAGCACCACAAACTCATTCTTACACCTGAAACAGGAAACAGACATCCAGCCAAATGATGGAAAACACCTGTCTCTCTGAGATGAACAAACACCACAGTGACCAACGAACCTTAGCTAAACACAGCTAACTGTCGCTGACTCCTTTGTACAAGGCACTGCAAATAACAGGAAAGAGAACAATCACTGAAGCAGTTGCTTAAAGGAAAACTTACCCCCCCTCCCCAGATACAGTCTGAGATTTAAAAAATAACATGATAAATGGGAGTGACTGGCGGACTAAAGAGGCATGGCATTCTGTGCTGTGACTGACACAGGCGCCAGAGAGGGACAGGTGAAATGGAGGAATAGTTAGATGAGACGAGCAGCACTGATCCGTATCGTTTCGAGCCGATAGTTCGCCCTGCAGCGGATTGGCGGATTAGAATGAGGCTCTTCCCTACTGGTACACTGTTAGCCAACGCTATTAGCTCCAGTTACATCGTGTGACTCTGCAAACAGGTGCAGCTGCGTGTGACCGCACTACCGTTTCAAACCGATAGTTTGTACTGCAGCGGCTTCAGCGTCTTAGAATGGGACCTGTCCCTTCGTAGTATATTGTTGTTGATCAAAAAAGAGCTAAATTTTGATTAGCTTGAGTAAAATCTGTGACTCAGCCTCATGTGCGGCTGCGCGCGCAACCGCTGCACATTATTGTCTGCAAAAAAGCATGTTTTAGAGAGGTGTCCAAAGTATCTCAGCACGAAGAGAAAATCCTTCAGTAATGTGCTAGAAACATGTTTTCACACAATCACAAACACTAAAATAAACTCTGATAATGGCTGTATACACTTCTTGTTCAAACTTACTCACTACTGAGTGGAAGTGTGGCCAAGACGCCACTCTTTTATATTCAGCAGCGGTAGAATCCTGACGTCGCAATTAAAGAAAATAAGGTTTCAGCAGGTAGCAATGCCTGATCCAATTCAAGTGCAGTGTCACGTTTTAAACCCGAAGAGGGCGCTCCACTAATGGTTTTTGGTATAAAATGAATAGTTTTATAAAAAAAAAGTGCAAAAATACTAAAAGCAAGAACCAGAAATGTAGGCAGGACTATTAAACACTCATTTATAGAGTTTATTATAAAAAAAAGTTGATTTGGGGGTAAGTTGCACTTTAAAGTTGTCCGTTGTTTGTGCTTATTGCTTTCCTTAATAAGTTGGAGGAAAATCGGAAGAAATCGGACAAAAATAAAATCAGAGATTTTATTTTTAAGCCATATCACCCAGCCCTACCAAGAATATCAGTGCTGAACCACAGACCTTTCACCTGAGAGGTGGACTTCTCACCTGAGTGGTGGCTCCTCTGGCCTCCTGAAAGTTCTCGGACATGAAGATGTTGAAGGCTGACCGGGGGCGTTTGGGTTTCCCCAGGCTGGTCAGCTCCTGTAAGAAACACACGTCAGTCAGGACTCGATCGGTTTGAAGCTGCAGACTTTCACACTGACGTGAGACAATTCATTCATTTACATAAATGTGGTTCTACAAGGTCCTGAATCACGTAGTGGATTTGGTTTTTCACACACAGCTTTTCCATGTTGTTTAGTAAATAACATGTTTTTATCCAGCTGAGGTTAAATCTGAATCATCGTTTAACCTGGTTGAACATCAGATTATTTTACTTGCTGCTTAAAGTATCTAAAAGTACTGTAGTTGTTTTTGAAATCCTGATGATGTCAACGTTTATGTAAGAGTCTGTTCCAGAAGGTTCCAGAGTCCCAACAAGCAGCAGTTAGTTTCTGCTGTATCTGATGAACATTATCTCAACTATCAGCCACCAGTTACCTTCATGTTGTTTAGGTAACTGAGTATTATCTGATCTAGTCTTTATTGCAAGGCCCAGACCTAATTAGATAGATTAGGGTATCCGCAGGACCTGCTTTGGACTAGGACTGGAATCAGATCTGAGTTTTGAGAGTCTGTAAAATTCATCTTTCCCTAAAATCTTTTAATAGAGCCTCAAAACTCTGTGATGCTTACACATAAAAAAGATCTCTGATCAAAGTGAACAGCAGGAATCAACCTCTTCTCACCTCCAGATGTTTACAGACAGATGTTAGAAGATGCTACTGGCTATAATAAACACGTTACTGCAGGAAAAAACTGTTTTCTTTCTTTTTGACTGTTTTTATGTTAAAATCCAGTCAGCAAATGTTTTCAGAGTCAGCCCACAGTCTTATTTACTTCATATAATTAAGTTTACTTCCCAACATGTGAAAGGTGACATGGTGTGAACATCTGGAGAACTGATGGATCTAAAGCCTCAGTGTTTCTGGTGGGCGTGAACTGATCAGCTGCTCCTCACTCTCTCACCCGTTTCTTTCGGATGGCCCTTTTTTTGGCCAGTCTGATCTTTTTGTCGGCGGCTTCCTGCTGCAGCTGGGCTGGAGTCAGCTGGGCCTGGTATTTCTGGAGATCAACCTTGAACTGCTCCCTGGCCTGAAGAGAGGCCACTTCAAAAGGCTGCAGTGGAGAAGAAACACCAAAGCTTTGGTCACTACAGAGCTACTCGTCCAGGTTCCATCACTTCATCCATGTTGAAGAAACAACACAAACAGTTTAATGATACCTGTTTCTGTTCTGGACTCAGCGTTCTCCACTGGTGGGCGATCTTCCTGATGATGTCCACCGATCTGATTTCTGAAAGACACAAAGGGAGGACTTGTCTCACAATGAGTTTTTGACTAATCTTTAGGCTGGTGTACTGGATTCAAAGAAATCACAATAAATGATGGAGCAGTGTTCCTCTCAGAACTCTACGTTATTGTTAATAACGTGAAACCAAAGCTAACGGGAGTTCTGTATCACTGCAGCTGAACTGTTGGGCTGGTGTTGCTGCGTGTGAATAAGTTAAAAATATTCTTATGAAAGGGTGTGAACTCTGCTGCGTACAACAGGACTGCAGAAAGCACAGCAAACACGCTGGCTTGATGATGCAACCTGTTTGTGGCATTCATATGCAACCTGTACTTGTCATTAACATGCTACCTGTTCATGGCATTAGCATGCAACCTGTACGAGGTACACTATATTACCAAAAGTATTCGTTCACCCATTCAAATGATCAGAATCAGGTGTCCTAATCACTTGGCCTGGCCACAGGTGTATAAAGTCAAGCACTCAGGCATGCAGACTGTGAAGCAAGACATTTGTGAAAGAATGGGCCGCTCTCAGGAGCTCAGTGAATTCCAGCGTGGAACTGTCATAGGATGCCACCTGTGCAACAAATCCAGTTGTGAAATTTCCTCGCTCCTAAATATTCCACAGTCAACTGTCAGCTCTATTATAACAAAATGGAAGCGTTTGGGAACAACAGCAACTCAGCCACGTAAAGTGACGGAGAGGGGTCAGCGGATGCTGAAGCGCATAGTGCAAAGAGGTCGCCGACTTTCTGCACAGTCAATTGCTACAGTGCTACAAACTTCATGTGACCTTCAGATTAGCCCAAGTACAGTATGCAGAGAGCTTCATGGAATGGTTTCCATGGCTGAGCAGCTGCAGCCAAGCCACACATCACCAAGTGCAATGCATGGCGTCGGATGCCATGGTGTAAAGCACGCCGCCACTGGCCTCTAGAGCAGTGGAGACGCGTTCTCTGGAGTGATGAATCACGCTTTTCCATTTGGCAATCTGATGGACGAGTCTGGGTTTGGAGGTTGCCAGGAGAACGGTACATTTCAGACTGCATTGTGCCGACTGTGAAACTTGGTGGAGGAGGAATTATGGTGTGGGGTTGTTTTTCAGGAGCTGGGCTTGGCCCCTTAGTTCCAGTGAAAGGAACTTTGAATGCTTCAGGATACCAAAGCATTTTGGACAATTCCATGCTCCCAACCTTGTGGGAACAGTTTGGAGCGGGCCCCTTCCTCTTCCAACATGACTGTGCACCAGTGCCCAAAGCAAGGTCCATAAAGACATGGATGACAGAGTCTGGTGTGGATGAACTTGACTGGCCTGCACAGAGTCCTGACCTGAACCCAATAGAACACCTTTGGGATGAATTGGAGCGGAGACTGAGAGCCAGGCCTTCTCGACCAACATCAGTGTGTGACCTCACCAATGCACTTTTGGAAGAATGGTCAAAAATTCCTATAAACACTCTCCTCAACCTTGTGGACAGCCTTCCCAGAAGAGTTGAAGCTGTAATGGCTGCAAAAGGTGGACCGACATCATATTGAACTCTATGGGTTAGGAATGGGAGGGCACTTCAGTTCATGGTATGAGTAAAGGCAGGTGAGCGAATACTTTTGGTAATATAGTGTATTTACATGCAACCTGTACGTGGCATTAACATGCAACGTGAACGTGGCATTAGCATGCAACCTGAACGTGGCATTAGCATGCAACCTGTACGAGGTATTTACATGCAGCCTGTTCGTGGCATTAGCATGCAACCTGAACGTGGCATTAGCATGCAACCTGTACGAGGTATTTACATGCAGCCTGTTCGTGGCATTAGCCTGCAACCTGTTTGTGGCAATGACATGCAACCTGAACATGGCATTAGCATGCGACCTGTTTGTGGCATTCACATGCAACCTGTTCGTGGCATTAGCATGCAACCTGTTTGTGGCATTCACATGCAACCTGTTTGTGGCATTAGCATGCAACCTGTTTGTGGCATTCACATGCAACCTGTTTGTGGCATTCACATGCAACCTGTTTGTGGCATTCACATGCAACCTGAACATGGCATTAGCATGCAACCTGTTTGTGGCATTCACATGCAACCTGTTTGTGGCATTCACATGCAACCTGAACATGGCATTAGCATGCAACCTGTTCGTGGCATTCACATGCAACCTGTACATGTCATTAACGTGCAACCTCTTCATTTAGTCTGAGATGACATAAGGTGAAAATGATGTTGCAGTTCCCATCAGAGACTGAAGATGAAATTAAAGAAGCAGTCAGAACCAGAAGAATGTTCACGCTGGCTCAGCTGTTACACTATAAAACCAGCGGAGGTGTCGGGACACTCAGCTGCAGGGCTGCTGACTGGATTCTGGAGGAGGTCCATGATCGGTGACCAAACAGACAGGTCTTGCTCAGACATGAAACAACGTGCAGACACACTGTAAAAATAACCTCTACGTGATGTGATTCTATAACATGGTGCTGCATTCCACAAGTTTCAGCCAAGTTCTGTCTGCTGTCCTTATCACTGGGTTCTGCTAGAACATGTTTTATGTTATAACTATTTCTCACCTAAAAAGAGCTTCAACACAGAAACATCCATCTAGACATTTCAATAAAACTACAATCACATTTAAAGCTTTCAAATCCATCTGTGACTCATCTTTAATATTAAAGACTTTTTATGAAAAAGATGCAGTAAAACAAACGCCTTCGTTACTGTACAGCAGCATCAGCCATGTTTCTCACCACTGTTCTACTTCCTGAAAAACGTGTGCTCACTGCCTGTTTGGACATCCGGGCTTCCATAACAGACAGCAGGGCCTTCTGTGACTGGATGTTAGTTGCATTCAGTGTCTACGTGTGATGTGACGATGTTACACAAAACATTTCTGTGATCCGTCCATACAGTCTAACCAAACCGTTATACGGCAGGATTGACTAGAAAACACCCAGAGAGCACAGACCTCCACCGAGTACCTGGGCTTCACACCCAGACCGCTTACTGTTACAGTCACTGAAAACAGCTCCATCTCCCACGTCCTGGATCCTTAGTGATCCAGATCACTTCCAAAATCTAATCAGCTGATCCATGATCCATTCCAAATGGTTCCTAAAGATTTCATGAAAATCCATAAACAACTTTTCAAGTTTTATTGCAAAACAACAAACAACTGGGTGTGGGTGGCCGTGGCTCAAGAGGTAGAGCAGGTTGGCTGGTGACCGGAAGGTCACTGGTTCAAATCCCTTGTCCTTGAGCAAGACACTTGAGCCAATCCTGCCTGTTTGGTGGTCAGAGGGTCCGGTGGCTGTTTGGTGGTGGTCGGAAGGTCCGGTGGCTGTTTGGTGGTGGTCGGAAGGTCCGGTGGAACCTGGCAGCCTCGTCTCTGTCAGTGTGTGTTCCAGAACAGCTGTGGCTACAACGTGTGTAGTTTATCACTAGCCTGACCAATCAGATCCTCCTGCATTATGTTCAAATGCAGAAGGGTCTGACACCGGAGCCGCACCCGATCATTTCCGCATCAAATTGTATGACGGACCAATGACATATCACCTTTGTTGTGCGTCATCTTGAAAACACAGAACTAGCGTTTTCCACCTAGAGTACAACATTCAACATGGCGGACTCGGCTGTGGATGAAGTGTTTACGTCTGTGTTTGCACAGTGTTTGATTGGGGCGGTCAAATACGTGAACCGAGTGTGCAACAACACCTCGTATTGACAAGTTGTTTTTTTTTCGTCTTTTCTCCTCCATTAAACATGGCTCTGTAGCTACCATTACGGCTCCGCTCCCTAAACCTTTTGTTTTTACTCCCGCCTCGCGTGTATCCGCTTTAGCATCACATATGTTGCGTCACTTCCGGGTTTCTGTGATTGGTTCTCTCTCAACTGGCTAAGCCCGCCTTCGAGATTGAGAGACAGCGGTTCAGCTCCAGGCCCTCACGTCTTTGTAAAGTATTCTGTCAGAGACGTGAGGGCCTGGTTGATCAGGTAAGTTTATCACCAAACGTGTGAGAGTGTGAATGACAAACTGTAGTGTGAAGAACTTTGGGAGTCATCTGACTTAAGAAAATGTTCTGTACAAGTACACGCTATTTACTATTTACCAAACAAACAAACGATGGGAGAAACACAAGCTCCTTGGCTGAGGTGATTAAATGTGTAATACAGTAAACTGATGCAGACTTCTGCCTGCAGGCTCCTCAGAATCAGCACTGAAGGATGCTTCCTGTCCGCATCAAGTTCCTACAAAGACTAAAAACAGCAACCAGACCAGAAACAAACGGCACCATCATGAGGAAAGTCACATGCAGGTCAGAAAGAAAAGTCATGTCTAGACAGGGCTGGACATAGACCTGCTGCTACAGAGGCTGAAAAGATGCAACACAAACATGAGACGTCAAACTGACACAGTCCAGTTCCCTTCAACGAGTCAGTCCTGTTCCCTTCAACGAGTCCACAGTCCAGTTCCCTTCAACGAGTCCACAGTCCAGTTCCCTTCAACGAGTCCACAGTCCAGTTCCCTTCCACGAGTCCACAGTCCAGATCCCTTCAACGAGTCAACAGTCCAGTTCCCTTCAACGAGTCAACAGTCCAGTTCCCTTCAACGAGTCCACAGTCCAGTTCTCTTCAAAGAGTCCACAGTCCAGTTCCCTTCAACGAGTCCACAGTCCAGTTCCCTTCAACGAGTCTACAGTCCAGTTCCCTTCAAGAGTCTACAGTTCAGCTTCCTTCAACGTGTCCACAGTCCAGTTCCCTTCAACGAGTCCACTGTCCAGTTCCCTTCAACGAGTCCACTGTCCAGTTCCCTTCAATGAGTCCACTGTCCAGTTCCCTTCAACGAGTCCACAGTCCAGTTCCCTTCAACGAGTCTACAGTCCATCTCCCTTCAACAAGTCCACAGTCCAGTTCCCTGCAACGAGTCAGTCCTGTTCCCTTCAACGAGTCCACAGTCCAGTTCCCTTCAACGAGTCCACAGTCCAGTTCCCTTCAACGGGTCCACTGTCCAGTTCCCTTCAACGAGTCCACTGTCCAGTTCCCTTCAACGAGTCCACTGTCCAGTTCCCTTCAATGAGTCCACTGTCCAGTTCCCTTCAACGAGTCCACTGTCCAGTTCCCTTCAACGAGTCCACTGTCCAGTTCCCTTCAACGAGTCCAGTCCAGTTCCCTTCAACGAGTCCACTGTCCAGTTCCCTTCAACGAGTCCACAGTCCAGTTCCCTTCAACGAGTCCACAGTCCAGTTCCCTTCAACGAGTCCACAGTCCAGTTCCCTTCAACGAGTCCACAGTCCAGTTCCCTTCAACGAGTCCACAGTCCAGTTCCCTTCAACGAGTCCACAGTCCAGTTCCCTTCAACGAGTCCACAGTCCAGTTCCCTTCAACGAGTCCAGTCCAGTTCCCTTCAACGTGTCCACAGTCCAGTTCCCTTCAACGAGTCCACAGTCCAGTTTCCTTCAACGAGTCCACAGTCCAGTTTCCTTCAACGAGTCCACAGTCCAGTTCTCTTCAAAGAGTCCACAGTCCAGTTCCCTTCAACGAGTCCACAGTCCAGTTCCCTTCAACGAGTCCACAGTCCAGTTCCCTTCCACGAGTCCACAGTCCAGTTCCCTTCGACGAGTCCACAGTCCAGTTCCCTTCGACGAGTCCACAGTCCAGTTCCCTTCAACGAGTCCACAGTCCAGTTCCATTCAACGAGTCCACAGTCCAGTTCCCTTCAACAAGTCCTCAGTCCAGTTCCCTTCAACGAGTCAACAGTCCAGTTCCCTTCAAGAGTCTACAGTTCAGCTTCCTTCAAAGAGTCCACAGTCCATCTCCTTTCAAAGAGTCCACAGTCCAGTTCCCTTCAATGAGTCCACAGTCCAGTTCCCTTCAACGAGTCCACTGTCCAGTTCCCTTCAACGAGTCAGTCCTGTTCCCTTCAACGAGTCCACAGTCCAGTTCCCTTCAACGAGTCCACAGTCCAGTTCCCTTCAACGAGTCCACAGTCCAGTTCCCTTCAACTAGTCCACAGTCCAGTTCCCTTCAACGAGTCCACAGTCCAGTTCCCTTCAACTAGTCCACAGTCCATCTCCCTTCAAAGAGTCCACAGTCCAGTTCCCTTCAACAAGTCCACAGTCCAGTTCCCTTCAACGAGTCAACAGTCCAGTTCCCTTCAACGAGTCTACAGTCCATCTCCCTTCAACAAGTCCACAGTCCAGTTCCCTTCAACGAGTCAGTCCTGTTCCCTTCAACGAGTCCACAGTCCAGTTCCCTTCAACGAGTCAGTCCTGTTCCCTTCAACGAGTCCACAGTCCAGTTCCCTTCAACGAGTCCACAGTCCAGTTCCCTTCAACAAGTCTACAGTCCAGTTCTACAGGATGTACTTTCATGAAGTAGCTGGTTGTTTCTTTCTGTTTCATGTAGTTTTTAAAAGTCATTAGCTCTAACAATGACAAAAAAATGAGTGGTGTCAATAATATCTGAAAATAATCAAACTGTAGACTCTAAATTTGGATTAGTGATCTATCTAATTATTGTTTTTTAAAGGAAATTAAAAATTATCTTAGAAAAAATCCTGATTTCTGGTTTTACCTGGATTTTGGCTGGTCACGATGGGCTTCTGTTGAAGAACATATCTCATGTATCCATTCAGAGGTCTCTTTGGAGGACCGCTGGTCTGAGAACTCAGATATCTGACTGGGTTGAAGCTCACGGAGCAGAAGACACCAGAGCACCTACAACAACATGAGATTTACATGATAACCTATCACACGGGGAGGGGGGGGGTCCCAGTCTACCACCAGTCCTACAGATAAACAACGTCAAGCACCTTGTCCAGGAAAACGTGAGCGACTTGGACAAAAGTCCAACACTTGCTGCCATCAGATTATACGGAGACATGTCCCACTTTAAACACGAAGAAGAGTCCGCTGTACTACTGCATTTAAGCACCAGCTGGGTTCTTTAGGGTTCTTTCCCTCCTCGGAGTGAACATACATCAACTCAGGCGCTCTTCTGCTGCCCGGTGCATTGTGGGAAATACTCTTCTTCTTTGGGGTGTTAGCACACAGTAAGTGCCATTGGCGCCATCTCCTGGCTTACAATGACCGTCTGTCCGGTCCTTACCGTAAATCTTTATTAATATTTCTTCATGAATTTATGCGGTCCATATTCTTACCCTCCTATTAAATGAGTAAAATTCCAGTAGCATACAGAACTCTCCAACAGATAACTGGACTGAAATGATCCGATAAGACCTCTTTTCCAAAGTGCCTCAGAGACAATACTATAGATGGATGGATGGATGGATGGATGGATGGATGGATGGATGGATGGATGGATGCAACAGTGAAGCATGGTGGATGTTCCTTGAACCTGGATATGTATGCAGGCAGCAAGGAGGCGTATGATTGACCCCAAATTTATTTTGCAGCAGGATATCGACCCCAAACAAAAAGCCAACGTCATGAAGAACTACTGTATCTTCAACGTAAAGAAGAACAAGAGGTTCTGGAAGTGATGGAATGGCCCCTCAGCTTTCTGGTTCTTATGCTGGTTCTAATTCTACTCCACGGGGTGGCGGTCGTGCGTCTTTAAGCTCGTTGCCAACTGCCAACAAAGTTGAAGAAGAGAAGGCGGAAGCAGCAGCTTTAGAAGTGTTGTTGACATGGCAGCTGATAATGACGTGAGTTTCTTTCATGTGACGCCACTTTGTCATTAGAACTGACAGGAAACATTATTCACAATCATGTTGCGTTCAAATCTACCTTTTCTCTTCCTGCAGCCCGAATCCGACGTGTTTGAGATCACGGACTTTACCACCGCGTCCGAGTGGGAACGGTAAATAAATACACCTGATCGTGATCTTCATCCCTGGTCCTGAGTACAGGTTCTGAATCCCTCATGTACCTCATGTTTAGGTCCTGAGTACCTCGTGTACCTCATGTTCAGGTCCTGAGTACCTCATGTACCTGATGTTTAGGTCCACCTATAATCAGATAATACCCCTGGCCTTCTTTAAACATCTAGAATTGAAGAGATCACTGAGGTTAATCAGTGGGATGCAGCAATTTTACTGCATTCTTGAACAATGCTCATCAAACAGTTCTTATTCCTTAGAGAAAGCGACCTATAAAAAAAAAAAAGAAAAGAAAAGTACAGACTCAGTAAAAGAGGAATATAACAATTTAATAAAAACAGAACTAACATTAAAAGCACAAAGTTTCTGGTTTTAATAGATTTAGAATAATTATGTGGGCCCACGCCGCTGCTCCCGGACATCATGAAGATTCCCTCAAGTAGAGCTGAGTGAGTTGCACTCTTTGTACTCTTTGTAGCATGATGAAGGAGCTGTGTCCACAATGAAGGACAGTTCCTTCAGAGATTGCCTGTCACTTATTGACTCAAATCTCTTCAAATTCTACACAAGGATTTTTTTCAGATTTTTTGATGACTTTACTGAAGAGGGTCGGGACCTGTTCTCTTCTAAGGGGTTTCTTAGTTACTGGCAGCAGGCTGGATGTTTTACAAAGCATGAACTTTCTATAGAAGACTCTTAAGAGGGACTGTAAGGTGTCAGAAAGTTGAGAATCACAGAACCTCAGGACTCAGACACTGGATTCAGTTGAGACCTTTCCTCCTGCTGCCTTTCATTTGACTCATTGTCACAATAATCATGGGGATCACTGGAATTTGTAGCTTTCGAACATAGAGGGAAAAATCTACAGTGGATATATAAAGTCTACACCCTATTTCTGAAGTACTAACCTGTAATGTGAAACATTTTTTATCTAAAAATGTTAGGAAACACTGATTAACAGACCTTTCAATCTAGCTGCATCAAAATTCAGCTGGTTCCGCCATGCTTCGGCAGCAACTCGTTAATATTCATTATGCTAATTTGCTGGACTCTGGCTAACAAACTAGCCTATGAGAGCAAGGTATACTGTTTCCTGCCTCGCTGTGCATGGCAACATCAGATGTACTCTCTTCCTGTTTGCTACATCTTATGCTAACAGCTTTTAGCTAGCAGCATGCTAGGTGAGGTTTCAACTGCAGGAGCTGATGAATACTAATGAACAAAGGAGTTGTGACGAAACTAATACAGGCCTTTCAAACACGGGTTTTATCACCACCTGCATAGTTTGAGAGATAAAAACTGAAAGAGAAGTTGTTGACCTGTTTTCACACCCACTATGAAGGTAAGAACATCTGTGGAGCTAAAATATTCAACAGAAACCTCAGAAAAACCATTTTTAATGGAATGGCCTCTTTAAGGTAAAGTATTTTACATTTTTCAAAAGGTTGACAACATTTTTTGTGAAATATTTGTGACATGTTTTGGTAAAAACACAGCTGTTATTTTTTGAAACATGAATTTAAAGTTTTCTGGTGGTCAGGTGATGATGAGGCAGATGCTCCAGCTTTGTTTCACACCAGATGACCTCTTTGATTAGTGGAACTTTAACCAATGTTACAACATGATCCATCTTACGTTCTAGAATGCGCCGCGAGGTGGCAGCAAATTGTAGTAGCTCTGTCTTTGCTATCGTGATTTTTTTAAATTACAGCCGTCTTTTGATAGACTTCAGCTGTCAAATTAGTTTTTTTTTTAAAGGGGATTTTGTGTCGGTTTGGAGGCTGTGCTGCACGGGAGAGTTTTTTGGATGTTTTTGGCTCTTTTTGGCTGTTTCCAGATTTGGTTATGATGAGTCTCCATGGCAACGGAAGACTTGTTTATCAGCGTGACCAACTGATAAAACTCTCCCAAATCAAAATTAACAGTGAAATAACACAGCAAATCCCGCTGGAGTTGAAGAGAAAGAGAAGAGGACGCAGGGCAGGAGTGAAGCAGAGAGAAAAGCGGTGGAGATTTAAACCGTTTCTTCCAACTGTTGTGATGGGTAACGTCAGATCGCTAGCTAACAAAACGGACGAGCTCGAGGTGCTAACCAGGTCCCAGAAAGAGTACAGAGAAGGCAGTTTTATGTGTTTCACCGAGACGTGGCTGCATGAACACATCCCGGACAGTAACGTGTCTGTACACGGCTTTCTGACGGTCCGCGCAGACCGCAGTAAGCAACTCAGCGGGAAGCTGAGGGGAGGTGGAATCATAGTGCTGGTTAACCAGCGTTGGTGTCATCCTGGACATGTCACCGTGAAGGAGAAGATCTGTACGAGGGACATCGAACTGTTAGCTGTGAGTTTCCGTCCATATTATTTACCCAGAGAGTTTACCTGTGTTATTCTGGTAGCGGTTTATATAATACCTGGTACCGCTCCAGAAACTGCCTGTGATGTCATCAGCTCCGTTGTTGCAAGGCTACAAACACAGCATCCAAACTCAGTTATGGCGATCTCTGGAGACTTCAACAACGTCTCCCTCTCTACAGCTTTACCAACATTCCAACAGTTTGTCAGTTGCTCCACCAGAGAAAATAAGACGTTGGACTTATTTTATGTAAATATTAAAAATGCATACAGCTCCTCTGCCCTGCCACCTTTAGGAAGATCTGACCATAATCTGGTTCTTCTCACCTCCACCTACAAGCCCATCGTTCAGCAGCAACCAGTGATCACAAAAACATTCAAAACCTGGTCTAATGATGCTGAAGGTGCTCTGAAAAGTTGCTTCGAGGCTACGGACTGGAATGTCCTCTGTGAACCTCATGGAGACAACATCAACACCATGACTGAGTGTGTGACAGATTATATAAACTTCTGTGTGGACAGCATCGTACCAACAAGAACTGTGAGGTGCTTCCCCAATAACAAACCCTGGATCACCAGAGACCTGAAAAAGCTGCTGAACATCAAAAAGAAAGCCTTCAGGGATGGTGACAGGGAGTTATTAAAGACAACACAAAAACAACTTAAAGCACAAACCAGGAAGTGCAAGGAGGACTACAGGAAGAAGCTAGAGAGTCAGCTCCAGCAGAACAACGTGAGGGATGTGTGGTCTGGAATGAAGAAGATCACCGGCTTCAAGGTAAAGGGGGACCAGACTGATGGAGGTCTGGACAGAGCTAATGAACTGAACATGTTCTTCAACAGGTTCAGTTCCCCCCCTGCCTCCATCCCCACAGACCACACACCCTCCATGAGCCCACAGCTTTCCTGTCACACCTCCACTCCGTCACCCTGCAGCTCAGTCATGGACCATAACACTGCATCATCTTCCTCCACCTCAGAGCACCCAAAGACCTCCTCTGCCTCCACCTCCACTCTGTCTGTGACCTGCAACCAGGTCAAGAAACAACTGGAGAAACTGAACCAGAACAAGGCTGCAGGTCCAGATGGTGTCAGTCCCAGAGTTCTCAAGACCTGCTCAATGCAACTATGTCCAGTTCTCCAGCACCTCTTCAACACCAGTCTGAGACAGAAAACAGTTCCTGTGCTGTGGAAAACCACCTGCCTTGTTCCAGTACCTAAAAAACCACAACCAGCTGAACCAAACGACTACAGACCAGTTGCCCTGACATCTCACGTCATGAAAGTCCTGGAGAGACTCTTACTGGCTCACCTCAACAAGCAGGTCAGCACCTTTCAGGACCCATTACAGTTTGCATACCGTAATGGGCTTGGGGTTGAAGATGCCATCATCTACCTGCTTCACAGAGCACACGCTCATCTGGACCAATCAGGCAGCACTTTGAGGGTCATGTTCTTTGACTTCTCAAGTGCTTTTAACACAATTCAGCCTGCTTTGTTATGTTAGAAGCTCCATAAATTCCAAGTGGATTCCTCCACAACCTCCTGGATTTATGACTACCTCACAAACAGACCACAGTTTGTGAGACTGGGGGGTTGTGTGTCTGGGATGGAGGTCAGCAGCACTGGAGCGCCACAAGGAACTGTACTCTCACCATTTCTCTTCACGATGTACACCTCTGACTTCCAGTACAACTCTGAGTCCTGTCATCTGCAGAAATACTCTGATGACTCTGCAGTTGTTGGGTGCATCAGTGAGGGACAAGAAGCTGAGTATAGAGAACTGGTCAGTCAGTTTGTGAAATGGTGCGGTAACAATCATCTCGTTTTAAATAGCAGCAAAACTAAGGAGATGATTGTTGACTTCAGGAGGAGAAAGAATCAACACAGCAGTATTTCCATCCTAGGAGAGGAGGTAGAGGTGGTGGAGGAATACAAGTACCTTGGAGTTCAGCTGGACAACAGACTAGAGTGGAAATGCAACACAGAATACATCTACAAGAAAGGTCAGAGCAGACTCTACTTCTTAAGGAAGTTGAGATCTTTTAATGTCTGCACCAAGATGTTGCAAATCTTCTATAGGTCTGTTGTGGAAAGTGCAATCAGCTTTGCAGCCATCTGCTGGGGCAGCAGCATCAGAACCAGAGACTTGAAGAGAATCAACAAACTGATCAGGAAAGCTGGATCTGTGCTGGGAGTATCTCTGGAGCCGCTGGAGCTGATTGTACAAAAAAGAATGCTGGACAAGCTGATGAAGATGATGGAGGACTCTTCTCACCCTCTGCACGACACAGTGATCAAACAACAGAGTGTGTTCAGTGAGAGGCTTCTTCAGGTCCGATGCAAGACCGAAAGATACAAAAGATCATTCCTGCCTGCAGCCGTTAGCCTCCACAACAAGAACAGACCTTGATTGTTATTATTATATTATTGTCTTCATTGTTGTTTTTATTGTTGGACAAAAAAAAACTACTACAACGTTGAATTTCCCTTCTGGGATAAATAAAGTATTTTTCATTTTTTCATTTCATTTCATTTAATCTTTAAATGGTGTTTTGGATGGTGTTTACATGTGACGTCTTCTAAACCCACCAGAACAGTGAAGTGATTCCCCAATAACAAACCCTGTATCACCAGAGACCTGAAAGAACTACTAAACAAGAACAAATAGCCTTCAGGGAGGGAGACAAGGACGTATTGATATGTGAACAAAGAAAACTTAAAGTCAAGATCAGAAACAACAAGGAGGTGAACAGGAACAAGCTGGAGACTAAGCTCCAGCAAAACAGTATAAGAAATGTGTGGTTGGGGATGAAGAAGATCACAGGCTTTAAGCAGAAGGAGGTTCACTTAGATCAGGGGTGAAGAACTCCTGGCCTCGAGAGCCACAATCCTGCACATTTTAGATGTTCCTTTGCTTCAACACACCTGCCGCAGATGAACAGCTAGAACCCTCTACAGGAGATCCTTCCCGTCCACAGTTAGAACCCTCTACAGGAGATCCTTCCTGTCCACAACTAGAACCCACTAATATGACTCTTTGAACAAACACTGACTTTTAGGGTTCATGACATCTGATTGGATGGAATCTGAATTTACATGATTCATCTTTAACTGGAGTTTGTGGATGGTGTTTACATGAGCCTGCGTTGCATCAACTCCTTTTAATAAACTGTAAAAGTTTCCCCACTATAGACCTGGTCCTCTTTTTCATGATACTCTTTTGCCATCATCGTCTTGTGCTTGTGACTCTGGATGCAAGATTATACATTTATCCAGAATTTTAATAATGGGGTAATCAAATTACATTTTAACAGTAAATTTATTTCAACATGGCAATACTAACAAAAGGAAATGTTACCATGGTAACTATTCAGGCCAGTAACCATTATTATTAAGTTATTAATGTTTGTTTACATGTCCAATGATTCCTTCCTCTGAGCTGAACTCTGTTATGCAACAGGTTTGTGTCCAGAGTTGAGGAGGTGCTTAATGACTGGAAGCTAACTGAAAATGTTGAAAGATTGCCTCCAGAAAAGGTGAGTTTCTTTTTTCTAGTAATCCTTCACTATATCACGACTTATGGGACTCGACTAAATCTTATTTAACAGACAGAAGGTCTCTACTACAGGCTTCCTGAGCTCTGATTGGCTCAGTGAAGACGAGCAGGGTTTCACTATGTCAAGGCTTTTTAAGGGTTTAGATATATACAAATAATCATATAAACATACACTCACCGGCCACTTTATTAGGTACACCTGTCCAACTGCTCGTTAACACTTAATTTCTAATCAGCCAATCACATGGCGGCAACTCAGTGCATTTAGGCATGTACACATGGTCAAGACAATCTCCTGCAGTTCAAACCGAGCATCAGTATGGGGAAGAAAGGTGATTTGAGTGACTTTGAACGTGGCATGGTTGTTGGTGCCAGAATGGCTGGTCTGAGTATTTCAGAAACTGCTGATCTACTGGGATTTTCACGCACAACCATCTCTAGGGTTTACAGAGAATGGTCAGAAAAAGAAAAAATATCCAGTGAGCGGCAGTTCTGTGGGCGGAAATGCCTTGTTGATGCCAGAGGTCAGAGGAGAATGGCCAGACTGGTTCGAGCTGATAGAAAGGCAACAGTGACTCAAATAACCACTTGTTACAACCAAGGTAGGCAGA